>CAUJNA010001258.1:109199-144199 GCA_963377175.1 Effrenium voratum | reverse complement strand
GGAAGCCGAAAAGAAACCTACCCAACCATTTTAGGGGGCCATTTGGGGAGAAACTGCTGGCCTCCACCCAATGTCTGCAGCTTATGCGGCTGGGCGGCATGATCAAATGCCCCACCTCTGGGTGCTGCGCATCTGTGACGGTTAGCTGCAGCATCTCCCTGGGCCTCATCTCTCGTTTCTCGCACGGGCCCGGGTTTTGATTCAGGGGACCCGGACTCATGGAGTTCTAAGCGCTCTGATCGCTTGCACAGGACGATCACATAGCATTCGACAAGAATGCATTTGGTAGATGAGGGTCACCCAAATTAGGCTTCCCTTTCCGAAAAGAGGAGAACAAAAGGGATGTGTTTGACGATGTTGAGGGGCAAAGCCCTGACAAATGCTGGGGAGGGTAAAACCCGGAAACAAGACCAGCTGGATCCATCCCAGGAAACAACGTGCAGAAAGCGAGAACATCTGGACCGCTTGGGGATGGTCTGGAAAGGAAGCCAAACCAACCGCCAACTGCAAAATACCCAATCACAAAATGGCCCCCAAGGAATGAGAAGAAGCTGCGAAATGAATCTTCAGAAGGATTTCATGGAGCCATCGATCTGCGCTGGGCCCCTGGCTCAGAAACCAACTCCAGAGTCACGAAGATCGGCTGCCCCGCTGACTTCATGGAGAAGGCCAAGTAATCCTGGCACTTTTCGTTCTAGCAAGGTGGACCTGCTGTAGTCAACCGCCATCAAACATGCTGCAACACCACAGCTTTTGCGCTAGCTAGACGGATGATACGCTGATTACAGCAACAGCGTGAAAACCTATCCAGTCAGGATGTGCAAATCGTGCACAACCAACGAAACATAAGTCGTCGCGGCATCAAAGAGCAGCCCGGGTTGTGACTCGGTGTGTCAAGAGTCTAGGTAGAAGTGCTTATCAATTTTGTTGACGTTTCTCTTGAAAGGAGCTCCACTGTGTCTTTGGATTGCAACCGCTCTGCCCTGCTTTATTTATTATCTTTTCAACTCTGGAGTTCATCTACTGTAAAGCTTTCAGCGCGCTTGCGTCCCAGATATCCTGAACGGCCCCTGTCGCAGAAAGACCCGTATCCCGAAGAAACGACCAGAAGACCGCCAGGCGCCAAGTGAGGAAAGCAAGAGTGACAGGTTCGAGAAAACCGAGGCAAACGTGGCAAACATGGCAACAGCCAAACCGCTAGCGAGAGTATGCCAGCCTGGCAAGTGCATCTGCAAACACTCATGTGCAGTAGACCTTAGAGTAAACCCCGGCAGAAGCCACCAAACAATGCGAAAGAATACTCACTGTAGCATCAGTAGAACTGCCAAATAAGTGCCATCAGATCTAAGTGGACAGCCCGTGCTTTGAGTGCTTGAAAACATCAATACGGGCTTCTACATCCTCATGATGCTGAATACCTCTGATGCAAGGAAATTACATGCGGTCTCGAAGCGCAACTCTCCTCGCAAACCGGGGTCCACTCCGAATGTGCACTCCGGATGATTTGGGCAAACCACACGCTACACTGTTGCCTTCGCTGCAATTCGACCTCGCTGCATCACTCACACAATACTGTGTTGTCTCGTCGGAATCCAACACAGCTATAATTTCTTTAAAATCCCCCAAAATGGACGCTGGGGATTTTGGTCCAACACCTTGGGGCATTCCAATAGAACTCCAACGCTCTCCTGGCACACCATCTTCACCTGGGAGGAGAGGTCCTCAGACTTCTGGAGCTCCGCAAAGAGCCGTGGCAGCAGCGAGGGCAGCAGCTGCCGCAGCGCCCCGTGAAAGTCGAAGAAGAGGCTGGCCTGGAACTCGAGCAGAACGCTCTCATGCCGCTGAGCGCCATGTTGAAGACCAGATGCACTGCACAGCGCAGGAAAAAGCTACAGGGAATACAGGGATCCGCGTGCGCGCAAACCACCTGCGGAGCTCTCGGCGACGGGCCCGTTGGCACGGCCGAGCGCACTGTTTTGCAACCTTTAAAAAGTGAAGCCTCTGTGCACTTTGGGTGGGACGACCCTCAAAAACGTATTGTTTGTTTGACAACTTTCAATTCACTCGCGCAACACTCTGCGGAGGCTTGCAGGGTCGACCTCAAACAACTCGTGTTTGCTATACGTCTTTCAGCTTGCGCAACCAGCAAAAGGTGGACCCTCTGCAAACTGTCGGTGGGTTGGGATGTTTGGGGGTCAGCCTCAAAAGACCTCTGATTTGCTCATTCACTGTTGAGAGAAAAACAGAAAGAAACAAAGAAGAGAAAGAGAAAGAGAAAGGGAAAGGGAAAGGGAAAGGGAAAGAAGGGACAGGGAAAGGGAAAGAATGAGAGAGAATGAGAGAGAATGAGAAAGAATTCGAGAGAATGTGAGAGAATGAGAGAGAATGAGAATGAGAGAGAGTGAATGACAATGAGAGAGAGAGAGAGAGAGTCGGTGATGTTTGATGGTCTCAAAGCACGACTCGCACGAATAGTGTTTGAAACCGAGAGGTGACCGCTGTTGGCCAGACTGCACGCTGTAAATCGTCGGCAAAATTCGGGCCAGACTGCGCGAAAGCCTCGGCCTTGCCCAACGCCTCGGCCGGCCCCGCTGCGGGATGGTTGCGCTTCGGCAGCAGACTTGGCACCAGCCAGCTTCGGGCTCCAGATAGACCTGAAGCTCCGACGTATTCTCATATGAAGTCCCCCCGCAAGCCTCATGCACTCACAATAGCACAGGATCTGGCCAAGCTACACCCACCTCAACCAAGGTCCCGCAACAAAATGGGTATTGGTCAATACCACAATAACGTGGTCAAACTGCCTCCCTGGCACTCTGTAACTGCCTCCCTAAGACCCTGCCTGTGGATGGCACAGGCACGAGAAGGCCAAAGTGTTCCAGGAATGCCCGCAATGTCTCCTGACCCGGCAGAATGTGAAGCTGCTTTCTCCTTGCCATGTCACTCTTGTTGAAAAGCTCCATACGACATCCACGGCGACATCAGAGGTAGTTGTCCCACTCATTTTTCCGCGCCTCATCACGCTCGGACTTGGCGACCATTCGGAGTCTCTGGAAAATGCCGCCACTGGTTGCCTGCAAATCAGCTGAACCCAAAAATCCGGGCTTCTGTTCATGGCTGCAACCAACTGAAACAAACCCATGTCCCACCTCACACTTATCTCCCGGTTCCAGGAGTTTCCTCCCTGCCTGGGGAGACCTCTCGGTGCTCCAAAGTGACGCCAAGAGCTTCGCGGACAGCTCGCCCCTCCTTGGCGTGGCGGTGAATGCCATACCTCTTTGTGGAAGGCAAAGCAAGTGGGTCCAAAACAGGAAGTGTCTGTATTCGAAGGCATGCGACGCCGATACCAGCACTGCATCTAAACTATTGATGCCCAGAGTCTGCCATAGCGCGGCGGTGTCGTGAGAATGTCGCCTCGCACCGAATCAGGATGAGTTCACATATTGCCAGCATGCTACATCATGCGGCTACCTATCCCAGTTTGTGATTGAGGGGGGCGGTGCAGGCACTTCTTGCCAAATTCCTTCTGCCCAACAAAAAATGTATGCAGTTTCAAGACCTTCCAATTGCATCTGGAATTCTCCTAAAAGCAACACCAAAAATCATGAGAAACCACTGAGTCCCACCCTCTCACAGCTAAGTCGACTCTCTGAGGTGCTGGAGCACACGTGGACAGCCCACCACTTGCGCCATGGCGTCCAGGAGCCACTGCGGCTCCAGCACCACCCCGGGGGAGCCTGCAGCTTTGCTTTCGGGCTCGGAAGCCTTTGGCCATCACCCTCGACAGGCGGGAGGAAAAAAAAAAAAAACTCTTGGATTTCTTACCTGTCCCACCTGTGTCCCACCTGTGTCCCACCTGTGTCGCCCCTTAGTTCTTTTCTTTGTTGTCGCCTCGGAAGTAGAGCAGCTGGCCCAGTCCGTGGAAGAGCGCCAGGAAGGAGTCCAGCTCCGTGCCCATGATGCCGAAGCGCTGGGCCAGCTCCTTCAGCCTTTGCCATTTCGGGCTGAATCCGAGCCGACTCTTGCTGCGCTGCTACATGAACAGGTTCTCAATGTGAACTGGCGGATTCTTGGGCTGTGCTTCCATGGACAGCTTCAGTTCAACTAGACCATTCACAGTTCTGGCATTGTTTGGTGCTGAGGTGGCGCTGCCGCTTTCCGAAGCTGCACGCTTCCGAGTCTGAGCCGGGCGGCTCTTCCAGAGTCACGTAGTGCATCCTGGGAAGCGGTCATCCGATGAGCCAAGAACCGGCCTGGCAACTGCCCTGTTGCCGGCCTGGCAACCAGAACGCCAGCCCCAGAACGCCCTGAACGCCACTTGACTCGGCTTCAGCCCCGTTGCCCCGTTGCCCCATCGCTCCTCTTGGCTTCGGCTTCGGCGCTCCGTCGGCTCGTCAGCACGCTGAAGAACTGCGCCCAGCGAGTTGGGATCCACCCGGCCTCCTGTCGCATCAGCGGCCTACGGCTGGTTCAAGCTGAATCGGAGAAGCCTGCCCTTGCCCATCCACAGACAGGCAGCACCGCAGTGCAGGAAACCACAGGGTGAATTTTAACATATATATATATATATATATATATATGCATTTGAAGAATGAACAGCCGACGGCCAGTCAATACTCATGCACTGACAAGGTCTGGCAAAATGACCCCCACCCCCCCGGCTCCGGTTTTGGGGGCACTCTCTAGAACGCCTCTGTTTGAAGACGTCCCTTTTTGCCCTCAGAAAATCCAAAATCCAAAATCCAAAAATACTACAAGTCGACATTGCCGAGGCCATTGCCACGAGGCATGCCAATATGAGTTCGTTCAAACATGTTTCAATGCAAATGAGCTGTGCGGAAACAGTAAAATGTCTTGCTGCAGGTGTTATTGAAAAGTCGAGGCTTGACGAGCTCACCCAAGTAAAGCCCCCTGACTAATCCTGGAACTCTCCAGGCCGAGGAAAACGCACCCTTTGACTTTCTCCAAATCCACCTTGGGGTGTTATTCAGCGGATAACAGTCGCAAACCCCCTTTGTGTTGCTTGCCCACTTCCTATCATCCCCACGGCAGTCAGGGCCCTTCACAAGGGCAAACTTCGGCAGTGTCCACACTCACAAGTCGCTTTTTGACTCCCTTCTGCCAAATTTGATCGCTCAAGCCGCCCCAAAAAAGAAAGGAACCATGCAGGACTTGGGCAAATCTCCTCGGCAGCTTCCAGGGCCAGTTGGTCCAGCGCCCTCCGCAAACGAGCAACACCTCGCCCAGCATCAGTGGATCTGCTGTTGTCCACCGGGAAGAAAAGCAGCTGCTCCTGGATCGCTGGGCCACTCTGTGTGTGTGTGTGTTTGCATGTTGCGTGTGTTGCTGTGTTGCTGCTTGTTTTCTTTTGAGGCCAGCACAAAAGGAAAGCAAGACCCCAAGAAAGGTAACGCACGGTTTGACAAGCACTCATGGAAGTTTGCCCTGCGATGAGGATGCGGTGACAACCCTGTGAATGCCGGCCAGAAATAACAGCACTCGACTTTTGTCCGCGTAAAGGAGGGTCCACTCGCAATGTTCACTATCGACCGCATCGGGCAAAATGTCCTCTTCATTGACGTGAAGGCGTGAATGAAACGCCGGATTATCCAGTCGCTGCATGAGGTAATTGTTCACCCGTTCACGAACGACTGAGGAGAGCTTTGATGGTATCATGTCGTCCTTAGCATTTGTTGTTGCTCAAGGTGGCAAGTGGTTTGCGAGAATATGCCGGATCAAGCACAGTTTCATTCATGGCAGGCGGCGTGGCTTCCAACGATGATCAAGCGTGCATCTGGTGCATGCACCAGGACGGCAGCCAACCAGAAGTCCAGGGAGTCCTAGAATTGGGGCAGCATGCTCATGTCTGTGTCCAGCTCCATCACTGCAGGGACAACGGAAAATGGCGGCAGTTTTGTCAATGAAGCACAGGATCTTAGCATCTTGTTTTCAGGCGCCCCAGCAAGAGCTAGCAAGACAGTCCTCTCTTCAGCCAAGCTACTGAGAGTTCCAGAGGCAAGCCGCAGGAACACATGGGCTCCGGAGCAGCCACAGCATCCAGCCAGGCGGCAAGATTGACCACCAAGACATAAATTCCTGGCAGAAGCTGATTCCGATGGAAGCTTGACCATGGACAGGCGGCCAAAAGGGTCCCTGCCTGGGGAGGTGATAAAGACGTGAGCCATGCTGTAGAACATCTCCTGTCCAGCAAAGTCCCAGGTCTGCAGGATCACCTGATCTGGATCCTGACAACTATGTAGCATCGGTCGCATTACTAAACCTCTTGAAGCGTACTGTACACCCTTTTGTTTGTCGCAGGCGCTGAACACCGACAAAGCAAGGTCCTCCTGCCCGGATTTCACAGCTTTCGCTACAAGATCCACAGGCATCTTCAGAACTTCCTGGACGTCATGCTCGGATAAGGTCTCGTGCGCGCTGGCAGGAGGTGGTGCCTCCTGCAAGCAATCTTGCAACATGTGTTTGAAGCAGAATTTTAACAAACCTGGCCACCCTTGCTTGCATCTGAGCGCTGCGATTTTTGCCTTGGGAACTGTCACATATTCCGGCCAATATGTTCATCGCTCCTTCCCTGAGGCCGGTCGCTGCTCTTTGTCCTGCGTTTTTTCCCAATCAAAAATTGAGAATCCCTCAGACTCAACAGGCTTGCGCACCTGCCAGGCCCCTCGCCGTCGGCCTTTCCTCAGAGGCTTGGGGGCAACACTTGCCATCGCGTGCATGCCATCCACTCGAGATGGAATCAACACCGACTCGGCTGCAAGTCGAGCATCAATTCCTGTGCCACACCCTTGGCCACGCCGCGCTCCAGCATCTCTTGAACGCTCCTCCCTTCCAGCACGCCCCAGGGCGTGCCATCCACCTACGCGCTTTGCCAGGAGTCACAGCTAAGCAAAGGCAGCAAAAAATCGCAAGAGCCACAGACTGACAGAGCCACACGAAGCAAACCGTCACAGCGCGAAGGGCTGACCAAGCCTGGTTAGGCTTCTGGGAGATCTCCAGCAGCCTGAGACGGCATGCCATAAAGCCTAACCAGCGATGGGTGCCAACCGAGCTGCTCGTTCTGCAGGACGCAGGTATCCACACCATGTGTACTCCTCAGGCTTGTGAGGAAGCTGAAAGCCAAGCGAAGAAAAAGAGCCGTTCTTTTGCAAAGCTGCTCCCCGAACCCATACTATGCATATTAAACACTGATTCTGTGATGAAAGGTATCCTCTCAAACAGTTCAATCATGTGCAGGTCAGCTAAGTATCTTTCATGGTTCTTAGATCGACTAATTCACTTGCTTGATTTGATTTGCCTTATCAGTTCAATTTGTTGAATGCCTTACCACAAGGGCCAACTGTACCCCAAAAAAGGCAGCATTTTTTGAAAAAATGCAGCAATGCCAAGTGCCAAAACGTAGATTTACTGTACATTTCCAGGGTTTGGGCCGGAAAAAAAGGGATGCATTTTTTGGAAAAAAAGCAGCACCTTCTTCGGGTACGTCCGTACCGTACCCGGTGTACCCCCCCGACCGTACCCAAAAAAAAGGCAGCATTTTTTGAGAAAAAGGCAGCAATGCCGAGTGCCAAAAACGCAGATTTACTTTAAATTTACAGGGTTTGGGCCAAAAAAAAAAGGCCGCAATTTTTACAAAAAAAAAGCAGCAATTTATTCGGGTACGTCCGTACCGTACCCGGTGTACCCCCCCGACCGTACCAAAAAAAAAGACAGCAAATTGAGAAAAAGGCAGCAATGCCGAGTGCCAAAACGTAGTCTTACTGTAAATTTACAGGGTTTGGGCCGGAAAAAAAAGGCAGCAACTTGTGGAAAAAAGGCAGCAACTTTTGCGGGTACGTGCGCCTTTCAACGGATTCCTGTCTGGTCAGATTGCTTCTCTGGAAACCCGTGTCTGTTCAGAGCCGTGTCTGCAATCGAGAACCCTCTGGGTCTAAGCCTTGCGGGGTTTTAAAACCAGTCAAACGGTTGATGAAGCCTGACATAAGTCGTGATGACAAAGGCCAAAGACGCACAACCCGCCGCTCAAATCAATGTTACGTCCCGGGTTGAGCATTTCAATTTCGCAAGGAACACAAACTCCCCATTTACTTTTTCCCACCCACCCACCCACCCACCGACCGGTATTCTTCCATTTCCAGCCCAACATCATATCTGCACTTCCCAAGGCGCTCCCCAAAACGCAAGCGCTTGGAATCCAAGGCTCGGCTGCTGCTCGTCGAAAGGCCGCTCTGCCAGGGCCAGCAAAGTGGACGTCTTCCCCGCACGGGCATGGCCCACGAAGCAAAGCTTAACCTCGGCGAGAGGCGAACTGGGGACTGGAACCAGGCAGGTTTATTCAGATTAGGTATGTGGAGATCCTGGGGATGTCAAAATCAGGGCCTGTGTTGGGCTCGTTTCAAAGGTCGATGTTTGGTCGATGTTTGGTCGTGGTTCCAAAAAGTGACCACGTCTGCCTCTATCGTCAGTTCGCTCGGTTGCAGGCCAAGCGACTAAGACTGAAAAGGCCCAAAGGCCTCCCAAACCAAAAGGAAGCTTCCTTCAGGTCTGTTATAGAATCTTTTATCAGGTGCCTTGTATCATGCACCTGTTGTCTGGAAACTTGTGTCAGGTACCCTTTGCGAGGACCTTGACTCCCAACACATCGTTCTCACAAATCGCTCCTTTTGCCAGGTGTGAGAGTATCAAGCCCAACCCCCACGGTCTCTCGGGACGACCGCTCCAAACTTTGACTCCAAACATGTTAGGCAAGGGTGTGGATCCTTGACAAGTGACTTGGGAAATGCTCGGCTTAGCCGGTGGCCTATAAATCCTGATAAACCACCTAGTGCAGGACCTGGTCCATCCACTGTATGACGGGCTCATAGCTGAGATGTTTCTCAACATTTGATATGTTGAGTATGTTTTGACATGTTATCTTTCGGGTCTGTCCCAGTGGAGAACCCCTCTCCGTTGATTTTCGTGTCGAAAGGAAACCAAGTCAAAACCGCTCCCTGGTGCTTCTAGGTGTCAAAACTTGCTTGGATGTGTTGATTAAAGAGCAACAAATGCAATGGAGTCTTGCTGCTTGTTCGTGCTAAGGCAACATGCTTCGAAGTTTGGCCTATTTGGGCGCCATTGAAATTGCTGGCAAGGTGCATTTAGGATTTGTGGATTGTCCAAAAATGGTGTCACAAATCACTTACTTCTTGAGAGAGAGAGAGAGAGAGAGAGAGACAAGGGGAATGATGTGGTATCGTTACGATACCAAGGATTTACAATGTGCTTCAAGGATTTGATTTCAAGGGGCCTAGAATTCTGCATGATTGAGTTTCGGTTGTGTGCTGCCAAGAAACCAGAGTCAGCTGAGAGCTAGGTTGACGGGGGGAGGGGGGACACGGCTCCACGAGTGCGCACGCGTTGTTTTCTTACGCATGCGTGGTATGCTTTGGGGGAACAACGAAGAGATCCACTTAAAGACAACATGCATGTCATTCACGGGCTGCCATCTGCTGCTGGGCCTGCCGTATGCCTGCAGTTGGTCTCAGTTGTATACCCTATGCAAGCAAAGGCCACAGTCCAAACCCAATAGCTCGTAGTAGCTGTGCTCTCAATCACTGAAAAGCAACACGGCAATCCTGGTTGACTGGCCACGCATGTGTAGCGCCTTTCTTGATGGCAGAAACATACCTCTCTTCAGTCATCCTGTATGGATCGTAGAACTTGAGACGGTGGCCCCAAATATATGCAAGCACCTGGAACCTCCTGTTCCCCATGCACAATCGGCTGGTTGCTTCACGGTTGCTTGAGTGTAGGTATCCAAGACTGCTGTGGATGGAGCAGGAAACCCTCGTGGACGCGGAAATTGATAGATTAACCTTAAGGATGCCATGATCCCGAGACTGTGAGACCATGGGATTCGTGCCAAATGAACATCCAAAGTTAAGTTGGTTCCTCGTTAGGCCGACCGCAAGATTATCCAACTGCATCCCTCCAGAGAGCGATCCGAGCGGCACAACCCTGGCGCTGCTTGCCCTCTTCCAAAGCCTTCTGACATGCCTGGCCCACCGAATTGCTTGTTCTTCGGCGGTGGGTTGGTAGGTAGGGTTTCGTCAGCAGGCGCAAAAGATCCACTCTTGCTTCCAATACGTCACAAATGTTGGGTCCCCATGCAAGTGGATACCAAAGCGGTCCGGAAGCTTCTGACGCATGGCCGTGCGGACCAGTAAGGGTGTCCTACGTTGCCGGATTCAATAGTACACGATTTCGATCAGCTGTCGGTCACTGGTGACCCGGCTCACTGGCGGAATCGTGGCATCTGCAGCATCTGCGACTGCGACCCTAAAACTTGGATCCCCTCAAAGCGTGTTGGGGTATTCCGATGCACGCCTGGATCCCCTCTGGCCCCAGATCCTTGAGCGCAGAAGGCGCCTCACCTGCACATGTCGGAACTGCCGACGAACACCTCGCTGCACAAACAGAGTTGGAAAAAAGTGCATGCGCATCGCATGCGCCGCGAAAAAGCTTTCCAGAGTGTGACCTTGCCTGCTTGAAACACTGTCACGCATCTCCCACATCAAGTTTTCTCGGATGCTGCACGGGGTGCCAGAGTTATTTTCTCTGCGAAGGCGTGTCCTGGAGGGTTCCAGCCTCGGGGTTGGCTTGACTTGGATTTGACCTTGGAAGCAGCGGCAAATAGCAAGGAACGCGAATTCAACTCCCTCTCCCTCTTGCCAGAAGCTACGTCCCCCTCTCAATCTGACAACATAGAAACCTGCATTGCACCGCATGTTGCCACACTTCCCTGGCGTTAAGCATGCAAGCACCTCTCGAAGCCAAGTTGCCGCTTTCTTCGTTTCCCTGCATCACATAGTGAGCATATGTGCCATCCCAAAAATTATTAGCAATTCTCATTCAGCTTTCCCGGCGTTCCTTTTGGATGCCCTTCACTCGCAACTCCACGCATTCGCATTTCAATTGGTGCCACACCTCGGCTTGGTCGGCTCCTTGCCTGGCACAGGGTCGGAGCCAAGTCGCATTCACGATCGCACAAACACGGCCCCATCCACCATGAGTTGCTCCAAAGAATTGGAGAGAAACGTGTTCCATTGATTTCTCGAGGCTCCCACTACTAATGATTCGCAACTTGGAATCCATGGAATCCACACGCGGCCTTCTCTGGAGCTCTTGGGCCATGTGTTCAGCGGCAGCGAGTTCTTCTCCGGCCCAGCCGGAGGTGAGCTTTTCTGCGCCGAGCTCCTGATGCTTCGCGCAAAGCAGCCTCGTCCAAAAGACTCGCTGGGGAGTCCCCTGAGTAGATGGGTTGGAGGGGATGCCGGCTTTTGTTTCACTCTGTGGCTCGAAATTTGGGTGCCCCAAACCAAATGACTTTTCACGCTGATCAAAACTGGCGACTATCCGGGAGTTCGATTGGTTTCCTACGAGTGCAAGGCCGGAAACGGAAACAAATGAAAAGCTCGTTTGCTTAGTGGGCATCAGCTGGCCAACGCTCCCTGACAAAGGCGGCAAGTGAGCAGTGCTCGACTAACGAAATCATGGGGATATTGCACAAACAAGAGACCCTGGGCCTCATGAAAACAATTGGGTTTTGACAAGTGTCTATTCGTCAAATGGCTGGGCTTGGCAAGTCACAGTCTCCTGCTGGCCCTGCTGGCATCACTTCCATGAGAGGGAGAGCGAGAGGATGGCGACTGGCGGAAATGACATGGTCACCATCTACTGCAAGTAGAGACTTCAAACATCCAAAAAGTATTGGCACTGGCGCCTCAGAGTGGCCCCAGTCGACTCTTAAAAACTGCCCCTCTTGGACCTTTCATGGGTTCGAAAGGGAGCCGCCAATCCCTTGCCTCTGGCTGCAAGGCTTTCCTCTGCCGCAAGCCGAGCGCCTGCACACGTGCCGGAACATGGAGCTCGGATTTGGGGATGCCCAAAGGCTGCGCCTCGGTCTTGTATCTGGAACCAGTCTCCACCTTCTTGACCTGCGAAACCCAAAACCACGGAGGGGGGAAGCAACCATCGACTTTCAAGCGATCCGCAAAGGATCACGGAGCCTGTCTTGGTGTTAGTGTGAGTGAGGGTGCTACGCACACAGCCAATGAGATTTGCTCTTGGCAGCGAGCATCTGTTGGCTCCAACTCTGCAAGCAGCACGTGCCCTCCAAATGGCCAAGTGGATCTTTGCGGTTTCTGCTGGGTTTAACAGTCCCATGTCGATCATTCTCTGAGATACGGACATCTTTGCCCCCCCCCCACGAGGATGTGAAGAAGTTGGATGGGCCTGATTAAAATTGGGTGGCCCTCGCATCTCCTGCCCAGGCTAATGGCAACTGCCAATTTGTGTCAACATCGAATTTGGCGGTCAGTCGCAGTTGGTTATCCTCTACCTTGAGCCAGGGCAGTTCGCTGGCCCCAGGCAAGGGTTTCGTTGGTCCCGCCTTCTGCCGTTCCGGGGGCAGTTCTCCAGGGTCTTCCTCCTCTCGCTTCTCCTGCAACTCTGACGCGGAATTCTTCAGTTAAAATCTGCAGCACTTGATCCGGCCTTTGAAGGTGCGAAGATGTTGGAGATGGTGGACTGCACTGAACCAGCCAGTTGTCCCAAAGACGAGGAAAGCGACCCACCGACCTCTAGGCTCGACCTCTGCGGCTCGTCCTCTGGTAACCTTCGGCGCATTGAGACCACACACGAGGATCGATCCACCGAATGCTGAACTGGCTTCTTGAGTAGCAACCAATCCAAGACAAACTCTTTGATTGCACGTTTGCGTCAAGAAAGGCTGCACCCAGCATGTTGGGGCACGCACAGTACAGAGCAGAGCAGCTGCAACAGATAAAGCCAGCAACGCAAGACCCATCGAGAACGAAGGCGAAAAAGTTCTCACGGCCGTCAAAGGGGGTAGCATCCGTTGCCCCTAGCCTGCAAAGAAGCGTGCTAGCAACAAGCAAGAATAACGTGGCTGCCTGCAGTGCCACCATTGCAAAGGATCATAGTTCCTTTCGTTGCTTCGGAATGTTTTGACAATTGGAGGAAACCACCCTGTGCTTCAAGGCGCACTTCTCTACTTGCCGCTTCGTCACTCACAATAAGCACTACCCTTGGTAAAATATGGCGTCCCTTCCCTGCTCTGGCCACCCATTTTTTGAGCCCCATCCCTTGCGCTTCCCCGCCTTGCGGGAACGTAGTTGACGGGTGGTTGGCTCACCACGCTAAGTTTCGACTTCTCGGCTTTTGCTTCCTTGGACATGCGGACCATATGCCGATTTAGCTTCCAGACATGGCGGGGCAGCGCGCCCAAGCGGGGAGGAACCTGCGCCCAAGGCAACTTTCACCATGGACCCATGTAAATCTGACAATGCCCTGTGTGCGTAGCGACAGGCACGTGAATCTCGCAGGACACAAGCTGAGCCGAATCGGCGACAACTGGTCGTGTGACCGCAGCCAGAACAGCAGCATAGCTCAACTTTGGCAGGCAACAGGCCAGCATCCACGTGTATTTGGCTTGAGACACTTCCACGCATCCCGCACATTTTATGGGCGTCGATTCGATCCAGATCCGCTTCGCATTTGCGAGGCATCGCCGGTTCTGTCTGGCTGCTTGGTCTGTCAGCTCCTCAGCCTCGGCGAAGCCCAAAGCACGTGCTCTCCAAGCACAATGTATGCCACAGTCCGTCAAGCCTAAGCTGCCTTCAAATATCTACCTTTGAACAGGATTCAAACCTTCTTCCTCTCGCAATTGTTCACAATGATTGATCCATCTCAGCCCCCAACGCCGGCGCTTCTTGCCACCCTTCGACTGCTGCTTGTGCATCTTCCTGCAGTTGTAAGCAATGCTCACCACCCAAGCCCACGTTATCACATTGTCCTCTTCACCGCACGGTCGGAGGCACCTTCCTCCTTCGCAAGGCTTGATTCGAGAGGCTGCGTGCTTTCACTTGGAAAGCGCTAACTAGCTTGGGAGCTTTTTAGAGAGCGCTTCCTCAAAAGAAAGCCACGATCCGTGTTTGAGACATGCCAATCTGCTCGGACCTCAATGCCATCAACCACGAAGCAACCCTCCCCATCCCGCTTCGCGCCTCCTCACGAAGCTCCAGCTCGGTGCTGCGAAGTGCCTCGTCAGACTGGGCGAGGTGTGCGAAATTGGCCAGCGACCCCGAGTTTCACAAAAGTCCAAAAGCGGCATCGAAATCATGTGGATATGCGCCACCTGGGGCTGGACAATTATCTGTTTGTTTCAAGCCGCAAATCCGCGGGATCTTATTATATGGGCGACTCTAGGTAGTGATGGTGAAGAAGCCGTGACCAATTCTGCCAATGTTCTCAATTCATTCTGTGGGCCTTGCCCATTGGAGCATATTCTCAGTACAGTATTCATGGCCACCTTTTGCATCTGTTCTTTGTAGCACTGTTCGTCGCTTGGCAGGCTCTCTACACATGCCCTACCAATTATGCCCATAGGAAAGCGTCCGTCCGCAGATGTTTCCAAGTTGATATTCGCTTCAAATCTCTCGGCAGCGATGATTTGGTCAAGCATCGCTGGGCGCCGAAAGGCAAACCACTGCCTGATGCTACGCTCCCCATTGGCCCCTCCTGAGACCTATCACAACATAACCTGGGCTGGAATACAGCATTGAACCATCGCCAACTGTTGCAAATACAACGATACAACGAGCATCGCCAAGGTCTTGAAAGCCTCTGCCATGTCACGCCGACAGCATGACACAGCAGCTTGCATGGAGGATGGCTTCAGTTGAAAGCCATGAGGCTCCGAATTTCTGGGTCTGTTCAAACGTCCGTGAAGTCCCCAGGACTCGCAGGCTTCGCAGGCCTCGAGCACGCGCTCGTGGCTGGCTTTCACCTTGGTGTCCACCAGCTCGGTGAACTCCTGCGGCCGGTGCCCGAGAAGAAACCCGCGAAGGTTAGGAGAAAGCGCGGGTATCCAGGTGATGCGTCACCATGGGCAGACCCTTGAGCCCTGTCCTCAAGCTTCTTCCCCAGGAAGTGCTCCACGCGCTGGAAGAGCTCTACGTCATATTGGGTCACCTCAGGACACAATAGTGGTCAATGGGCCGGATGTCAATTTGTGTCCCCAATTTTAGGATCCCTAAAAAGCGTACGCCCCTCGGCAAATCCCCAAGGTCGTATGAAAGTGGAGCACTGGGCTCGCTGCCAGGGTCACAGCCTTGCCCGTACGCCCGGCTCGGGCAGTGCGACCCACTCTGTGAATGTAGTCCTGGAAAACTTCAACTCGCCTTCAACTTATCGCACGCGATGTGCCTTGGAGTTCTTGGGGATGTCGTAGTTGACAACCTTGCGTCAAGCCATCCACTTTCCACCCCGCTTCGAAGCTCAGGTTGCCACCAGGTCCACGGAGGGCACATCCAAGCCGCGGGATGCCACATCCGTGCAGACCAAAATCCTTTGCTCTTTGGCCTGGCCGAGCGAGCCGTGCTTTTGGCTTACTTTTTTTGGAGGCCAGACTCCTTCATGTATCAAAAAGTCGCTCAAATGACTCCTCATGGATGGGGATCTTTGGGACCGTTGCCTCCCTCAACTCAAACATTCATTCTGGCAAAAGTGAAGGCCATGAGGCCAATATTTGCCACCAGCTCTGCATGCCATTCCAAGAGCGCCACACGGATGGCACACACCCGGCCGAATTCGGGTGCCGTGCGAGAACTCCCACCCCTGTGCCCCATGGACCTTGAATCCACTGAGGGCTCCCAGCCGCTGTGCCTGACAAGATCCGGGCCTTTTGGGAGCGAACAGGAACATTCAGCCTTCACTTGGCCCGCCAATTGCATGCTTCCACATCACATCAAATCTGATACAAAAAAGTCCCACAGAGACTGTCACTAACAGGATCTCCAAGGCGCCAGCAGAAAGGAGCTTGGCCGACAAATTCCGGGGGGGGGGGGGCGTTTTGCTGTGGTCCTGGTTGGGAAGACGAGTCTGTCCAGCAGCTTTCAGAGGCAGACGCTTTAATTTTGAGCGACGCCCTTTCTTAGATTTGGCTGGTTGCGTCAAGGAAACCACAGGATAGTGGAGCCTGATTCATCTGTCCATGCAGGCAGATCGACTTCATGCCCATGTGCCTGGCACCGCATTGAAGCACGGAACTAAGCTGGGTGGGAGACCCTGGCCTCAAGAAAATTGAGAGCCTTTGTGCTCCCAAGCAGGTGTCAGTGAAGACCATCGCCTGCATCTGACTGTCCACTGGGGGCCTATGCGAAGCCTCGATGCGTCATATGTGAGCAGTGTTGCATAGGCGCACCGAATAGTGAATGAAATGGGCGATCAAGGCTGCAAAGTAGGTCTGCTTGAACCTCAGGCAACATCAACTCCACTTCCAGTGGCTTTTCCCTCCAAGCCAAGGGCTTGAACGGGATCAAAAGGAAGTTCTGCACCAGGCCGGCCTGAACCACGGCTTCCCCTTGGGCCCTTCAGTGTGTCGGGTGACTCGCAGAGGCAGCGGCGGCAGTGTCACTCTTGGAGCTCACTTCCACCTGGTGCAGCCCATCCCTCCCGCACACGGAGGTGAGTTCCCCACATGAGATCCATACATCCGCTAGGAAGCAATCTAAACGTTTCTTTACGACAGGGTTGATGGACAACCATTTCGTGAAACATGATTGGCCACGGCATGGACCTTGCCTTCACCGGCTTCCTCAGGCTGGCGCGCTGTAGCTTTGACACCTGGCGGGCAGCCCCAGCAATAGCGCCGTCAACCAAGCACAAACCCTCATGATGCATGATGATCCGGGGAGACTGGACATGGCTACTCCCAAACTCACGAGTCCAGTGCAGAATCCAGAGTTCAGCCTTGGATGTCATTGTTGCAGAGAAGAGAAAGGTGTTTCGATCGCGCGGCACAACCTGCAGGCAAGCCGTGTGTGCTTCCCTCAAGCTCAGAGCTCTAAAAAGATCCCGGCAGGCTTGCTTATAAGATCCCCGTAAGCAAATGATCCCGGCAAATTGCTTATTAGCCTCCTCTTGCAGCCAAAATGTCCTAAGTTTGATACCTAGTGGGCAGATTCTAATCTTGCTAGAGAGGACTGATCCTGACCGTTCTCCGCTCAACTTGCACAAAAACTTCAATTTTACCGCGCTGTGGTACAGCCTGAACTGAGTGCAGCAAATCTTCTGGGAGCACCTTGACTAGCCCAGAAGTTGAAGCCAGCATGCGGAATCAAGAGATACCCACCCAGAGAAACGACTTGCGGTGCACCAACGTTTGTTGGTCGGACAAGTCCGTGGGCCAACGCTAACTGCCCCTGCGCAGGCCTTGGAAAATGCTCATCTGCCACCGTTCCGGAACAAGGTCCAGAAGACAGAGGCAGAATTGATTCGGCAAACGCATAGAGGGGGAAAAGGGCTGCCGGAGTTGGCTACGAAATAGTGGTTGCTTTCAGCAACTAGAAAGAAAAAATAAGATGGCAGAAGGCCATGCTTCAAGCTTCAAGATATTCAGGAGCGCCATGGGCCGTGGGCCCTTGTCCATCGCGCTGAAAGGTTGTAAAACTCAAGAAACGTTAATCCAGACTTGTCTGAAGCGGAGGCAGCGGCATGACAGATCGCCACAACTCATCCAGCCAGCCCTCCTCAGCTGGATCTGCCTCAGGGAACAATGTGGCTGATCCTACTCTCAAAGCTGAAAAAAACACCCCACTATCGGACTTTGAGAAAATCTCCACAGGTGCTCCAAGTGCATGCTCCCTCCCTATGGCCTCAACTCCGCTGAACCTCGTACCAGGGCTTGCCATCCATCGCTGCATGTAAGCGTCAAAGTAATACCAAGAGCCTGGGTGCCATGGCAGACGTGAGTTGTTCCCGCTACGACGCTGACTAAGAAGCGGACGCACGTCCTGAGATGCAACATGATCAAACCTCCCATGGTTCTTCTGGCTGAGATCTCTTGGCATCGGCTGAGATCTCTTGACAATGGCTGAGATCTCTTGGCATCACTCTGCTCAGAAATGTACAAGGGATGTCCGTTCCGAGTCACAGCGAACCAGATCTCTTTGCTCTTGTCGCTCCCCAGCTCGAATGCAGCCGGGTGTCTGTGGGCTCCCCGCTGAAAGACTCGCTGTAGAGGAGCAGGGTTGCCTCCTGGCCCAAACCATGCGCCACTCCACCGAAGTTCACCACCCACCTCACAGGAAGGCTCTGCCTCGTTTCAACTGCCTTTCCTTTTGCGAAGCCTTGCGACTTCTCACAAGAAAGTCAAGAGAGACAAGACACCGACATATTTCCTCCGGCACAGCCCTTCATACACACACTTGCACCAAGGTGCGTCTGGTTGGTGGCCGAGTACCATAGCACAAACCTCAGCAATCACTTGCGACGCTCAGTTTCTATAAGTTCTGAAAGATATCAAGGAGCAAGCTGAAAGATTTGGCGAAGGAGCCTTTCATCACCAGCACCCTTGGCAGCATAGGAAGTGCGGCCATTCACGACGGAATCTGCAACGAATGAGGCGCCTTGGGTGCCAAACATGTTGTTCCGATTCTACCTTGCGCCACAACAAGCTGCCTGGTTGCCTTGCCCACAGCGTTCTCTGTCTCTGAATCCATCAAAAACCAGACGACGTGTGGCCCAAACGCGCGAGGCTGTTTTCCCGAAGGCATTACAGAGATCTTCCAGTAAGATCGCCTGCTTCTTGCACCGAGATACAGAGTATAGTGCGACACAGACAACTAACACGGAAGACTTGCTGTGATGAGACACTGGACAACGCAGAGCAACAAAAATAAAACAACTTGTCAGAGGACACAAAAATATTGCACCGAGATCCTACTGCGTGAATAAACATGAGATATCACATCGAGATGCCACAAAGGGTTGCGCTGACATTTTACGATGACACTACACATGACATATATACGACATGATGTGCTCTTGTGTGCGCACTCTATGAGATGGCGCAGAGCTGTGACGCTAGAGTTTCTCGCAGGACCGAACACTCAGCGCCATCGCGATTTGCAATTTCTGCGCGACCCTCTGCGGGGATCGGCGTGTCGATGTACAAAATGTGCGGGCTGTCGACTTTTCAACCTTTCCTACGCAAGGTTCGCAAGTGTCAGATGCGTGAACGAGCAGTAAAACGTGTCTCTTCTGCGATCTCCGCACGACCCTCTGCGGAGATCGCGCAAAACGGATGGACAAACGCGTAGTAAAGCTCTGTTTCAAGTGCAGCTCCGGGCCTGAAAGTTTGTCTCGTGGGTCGCACACTTGTCCGCTCCAGCTCGAAAACCGCAACTATTCAACGCAAACCAGCCCGCAGCACAGAAGCTTGCAGCAAGATACTGGCGCAGAGCTAGCTACCTGTGTTGAGCAGGACGCGCGCAGAATCTCGCAAACAGAACTTGCGCACGGAGAATGGCACAAAGAAAAAAATACTGAGAGCTTGCGCAGAGAAATGCACAAACAAACTTGCAAAAGGAAACTTGCGCGGACAAACCGGCGCAGAGACCACTTCCGGATGTTAGACTTGGTGAGTGTCTGCTTTCCGGCCACCCGTTGGATAGTTTTAGTCCGAAGCATCAAGCCTAACACAAAAGCAAGCCGGCTGCAAAAACATGACGCCGCATCGCGGTCTGCACCAGCTTCTCTGCGCACGTTTCTCTGCACAGATTGCACGAGTTCTCTGAGGATTATCTGCGCGAACTGCACTTGACAGCCTCTTTGCAAGTTTATCTGCTCTGAGTAAGTTCCAAGTTTCTCGGAACAAGTTCTCCACACAAGTTCCCTTCGCAAGTGTCTGTGCTCAAGATTGACTGCACAAGTGTTCGACGCAAGTGGCTTTGTGAAAGCTTTCGGTGCAAGCTTCTCTGCCAAGCTCGCAACTAGACAAATTCTGAAGATTTGTCCGAATGCTGAGTGATTTCGCGCATCGATCACGCCGACCCTCAAAGGAGGCCTGCGCCATGTTAAAAAAAATGCAAACCCGTCCGGATTTTGCACATCCATGCGGATCCCCGCAAAGGGTCCCGCGGAGATGTTGACGTTGAGAAGTCGCAAAACACTCCAGGTTTTGAACATCGAACACGCCGATCCCCGCTGAGGGCGGACAAGTTGCCAGAAAACCTTGGTTTTTGAGAAACTGCCTAAGACTGTGGCTTTTGCGCACCAAAGACTACTTTTAACTTCGAACACAAACTCTGGCTCCACATCTCTGAGCCGTCTCACTACCCGCGCACACCAAAAGACTTCACGTGATATCTCACCAGGAAACATCTCTGCACAACTCTTCACACGAAATGTTAAAGCCAAGTCTCTGTGCAAATCTCTGTAGCATTTCAACGTGATATCTCATGTGTATGCACAAAGTAAGGTATGTGCGCAGCTCTCTGTCCAATCCTATGCGTCTTGTCTGTGGGCTGTCTCTCTGTGCGCTGAGCAAATCAGTCTTCTGTGCTATCTATCTATGTTGCTCTGAGAGTATTTCTGTGTGCAAAAAGAAGGCGATGTTGTCTATCTGCGTCACTCTCTGTGCAAGAAGCAGGCGATCGCTGCTCGGCTTCCCGGAAGAACCCTTCGCGATGCTGTCGGGAATAGGGCTGATTTCCAAGAACTGGAATGTATCAAGTCAAACTAGAGCTAGAACTACAATGTACATGCAAACGCTTTTGAAAGGAAGGCAGCATGAAACCAACCTTCCGGAGAGGTCGCAGCTTGCCAGACGGTCCCACGCCAAGCTGCCAGACAACTGCTCCAAGCCTGCTGGTGCTCCCGTCAGCGCCACCGGCTTGCTTCGCCTGGGCGCGCCAGTGTCTCTGCTCAGCAGGGTTGAACAAGTGGCAACACTTGACACGTAGTCCTTCTTCCAAGTTTACTGTCATGGCTGTGTAATGTCAAATACTAGTACAAAACACAAAAACACATTTAGATGGGATGGTCTTGGTCGTCTCGATGAAAACTTTTGGGACTCAGTCTCACCACAACCTGGTGCCCGGTTTGAGTTCTGAAGCGAAACCACCCATTTTGGGACACAATAGCTGAGCTGCATTTCTATCTCCTCTTTGAAGTGATGCTCTTCAAGAGCTCCACCACCGCGCAAGGCCTTCACCTCAAATCAACAAATTGTTGGTGACCAAATTGCTTTAAATCTGCAAATCTGCAAGGAATCTCTCCAATCACAAGGACATCGCAAGGCGTTCATACGTCACACCGTCACACAGGCACACCTTCACCCCGGCGCCAATCGAGCCTCCAGGCGCTTCTCCTTGAAGTAGACACCAGCAGCTGCCTGGACAGCGAGATCTTCCGATTCCTTTCAGGAACTTCATTCTCGGGTGCGGGTGCGGCAAGCGCCCGCGCCTCGTACTCCCCCAAGGTGCGGTGGCTGCCCAAACCGAAGGCGTCGGGTTTGTCAGCGTCTCCGCCGCCTGGCTCCGAAATCTCGTTTGGAAATGAACCCATCGCCAAAACCTGCAGTTCTGGGAATTCAGACCTTGTAAGCTCTAAACACAAGCCGGGGAAGTCTGAGCACAAGCTGTTGGTGATTGCTGGACTGGCTCATTTTGCCTCAGATCCTCAACCTATGAGGCAACAAACAAACTGTGACAAACAACCTCAACCACAGCGCAACCCACCCACCCCCTACCCCCCGCACGTCCCCAGCTTTCTGACCAATCGCAAGCCTGGGAGTGGCCACACGCTGCTCGGGGCGTGGCCTGACTCCAGCAGCGCCCGCACCCTGCGCTGAGAGTCCTGCAGAGAGCAACCTTCCTCCCCAAAGCACTGAGTCTTCAAAATATGCTTTCAGAGCTGTAAGCTTGTGCAGGATGTCTGACATGTTGTGCAACAACATGCTGTTGTTGCTGCGGCCCTTCCTCTCAAAGTGGTTGTCGGACCCTTATGAAAAGGAATGTCTCCCCTTGACGTCTTCAGAACAGGCCTCCTGCAAGTGCAAAGGTTGATAGCACAAAGCTGGGCTGGCTCGAAAGCCAGTGAACCCAAAAGACCGGAATAGCCCGAACATGGGTTTTGAGGTCTTTCGGGATCAAATAGGCCAGAAAACACTCAGACGAGGGGTGCGGTCGGATCAGTCCTTCAGCAACGATGCAAAGAGCTGCCTGGCATGGCTTGGCCATGCTCTCATGTCCCTTTTCTACAGGGGAGTATATGACATATATGACGTATGACACAGTGATCGCCATACCAGCCCAGAGATTGCAGAAAATGCAACATCCGCCTGTTGTCCTTCCAGTAAACCCTGCGGTAGTCGCGCTCCCAGAGGTGAAAGAAGAGTTGCTCCTTTGGGGTAAAGACGTCCTGGGCCGACATTTGATACATTTGCGCGCGCCCGAATGTGCCACACAGAAAGAGAAAGAGAAAGAGAGAGAGATAGAGAGAGAGAGAGAGAAAAAAGAAAAAGAAGAGAGAGAGAAAGAGAGAGAGAGAGAAAGAGAGCGAGAGAAAGAGAGAGAAAGAGAGAAGAGAGAGAGAGAGAGAGAAAAAAAGAGAGAAAGAGAAAGAGAGAGGGAGAGAGAAGAAAGAGAGAGTGTGTGCGCGCTCTCTCTCTCTCTCTCTTTCTCTCTCTCTTTGGATCTTTCATCCTCGGCTCTGTTTTGCCATCCTCCACATGAACACGACTACATGAAAGCATACAAACCTGACCTGAGTGCGTATGAAACAGATCATGACCAGCTTGCATGACATGTACGCGCATGGCAGAAAGTGCACAAGCACAGAACACGGCCAAGACTTGCAGGAGCGGAAGTTCGCGTCTCCGGCCCTTCAGCAAAGAGGCCCAGCCGTGGGTGAACAGACGCACCGCCATGAGGCTCTCCTCTCCAAAAAACAGCCTAAGCTCCATGTCACGACCGTGTCACGGGTTGGACAAGGGGAGACTAAGCGCCACGCCTGGTTCAAGGATCCCAAGCCCATGCAAAATGCGTCACCAACCAGAAGCTAGCCATAAAAATTGTGTGGCAGCCGCACTTGCGTCCATTGCCATGCTCTTTGCTGCAGGGTCGCATTTGCAGTTGCGGGTCATATGGCACTTCACGCAAGACATTGGCAGAGGAGAAGGAGAATTGAGCGCCCCAGAAGTAGTGCTTCCTTGGCAAACCGCACTCAGATCACCGAACGGTAAAGTACAAACCCGAAAACGACACAAGACGAGGCGGTCCAGGCGTCTCTGGCTGCTTCAATGGCTCTTTGAGGTCTCGAGCTGTGATGAGAAGGATCCCGTCAGAGTCAAAGGTATTCGCACAGTTCCTTGCAGAAACATCAAGCATGCTGCAATGCATACACTGCCATGGGCGTTCTTCAGTGTTTGTCGTCCAAAATCCAGGAGATGGGTTTTTACTTCAAGTCTCCATTGATAGATAGGTCCAGAATCAAACGCCCTCTGCTTTGCAGTCTGGCAAAAACCCTGAGAATTGCTTTCACACAGCACTCAATGTGAAATGAATCTCACATGCATGCTATATACAAGGGTTGAAAGGTTCCCTTAGAGGGGTGCCCCCCAATTGCGCGGCAGCAAAAGTGTTTACTTGCTTCGTGTTTACACTTTGCTTGTATTAAGCTTTCAACCTACCAACCCCTACTAACTAGCATACTTTTACGAGGTGTCAAGACCGATCCAGTGTTGACCCGTTTTGGGCTGAAAGTAAAGGAACTCTGGTTTCGAGGAATTCTACACGAATGAAGGGTGCGCAACGGGAGTTGAAAGCTAAACTTTAAGAAACTATCCTCAACTCGAATTTTCAAACGGACAATTTGGGCCAGAAAAAAACATGGTTTGCCCAAATGTGAATTATCCTCCAAAAATGGCGATGTTGGGCTCCACGCTGAATGCCAGTCCCCAATGCCCAACAACTTGGGATGATGCTGACAGTGCCCATGTGCCAGGCTCTGGCTTGCCAAGAGTCACTGTCGCTGGACGGGGGCCCTTGGGAATTTCTCCGTAGGGTGTGCCTGGCCGGCGCGCGAGTTTCCGGGCTCGCTGAAAACCAAACGAGCGGTTTCGTTACAAATGAACGCCAGGTTTGGTCCATTCGCGAAAGGCTTTGCACGCCGGGCTGCCAAGAGAATAGCCTGGCCCGTATGAGCAGAGCACAGGCTTCTCCGATTGCTGGCTACACCAGGAGAGCTCACCGCGAGCCTTTGAGTCCCAGCCTGGGAGCACTAAGACCACTAAGCATCGCTCCCCTCGCCCCAAATGCCCCAAAGGGAATTCCATGTGAGGACACTGACAAGTGAGGGGAGCCCTTGCCAAGGCTGCAAACACTTGACAGCACCTCAGCCCTCCGGGACAGACCAATTCTTTGAAAGATGTGCTCTGCAACGTTGCTGGGAAATACAATGATGATTGCTTAAGGTGTTTCCTGGATTCTGCGTACCCTGTGTTTTATTTCAAGACAATATACGATTGCTGACTCTTCTGTCTCCGCCGCTTCAGGCATCACGGGTACCTACTGTTCACTACCTCTGCAAGGCCAAGCAACCTGGCGTGAATCGCATGTGGCTGTCCAGCTGCAAGTACAAGGACTCATCTTTCCACAGGAGCCTCGGGCACAAACTTCCCGCTTCAACAGAATTGAAACAAGATCGTCGCTGACTTCTCGGCTGTGGGTTTCAGAGCAAGACTGGAACTGTCCAGGCACAGTTCAGCACGGTCCACTGAGCAAATTCCCCCAAACCTGCATTCCATCCCTCTCAACGTTTGGCAAATGTATCAAATATGGCTCGTGTTGGAACATCAACAAAAGCGGCCATTTGAAAAGGTCCACACGAAACTTTTGACAGCTCTCCACACAGCGTGTCCGAAACAGGGTGGCCACAACAATTGTTTGACTTCTGCGAGGTGCGATTGAAAACCCGTCCAAAAGAGAGGCTTGCCAATTTCTGGCTCTCGATGTAGCCAAGGCTCTGAGCCAAATACCTCGCCCAGCACGGCCCCCTCGCATCCTGCGTGCGGTGGCTCCCTTCTGGCTGCCCCCCTGCCTATCTTCCTGGCCTGGAGCAAACCTTGGGTTCCCAGTTCCCAGTATGTTATTTACTCTGTTCCTGCAGATCGCTGCCTTCGTTTGGATCTGTTGGTCAGAGCGAGAAAGCAGCTGACCGCACTGCCTGAGCCTGGATCCACCATGCGCCAGATAGGTACCCCTTAATGTATACCCTTCGCATACCTACATCTCTTGGCATCTGCCAGGGGAACCTACCCCAGGAGCACATGATTGAGCCCGTAAGATGGAGTTGGTCCGCAACTCTAGGCTCAGTCTGGATCAGTCAAGATCCAGGTATGGAACGAAGCAACAGTCAACCCTAAAGGCTCTGAAGACACCTTAGCATGTCCCGCGTCCCTTTTGAAGTGCCAACAAACACATTATGTGAAATCCAGCAGGATGGCCAGGAACGGCCATCGTGACAGGACCTAGACCGAAACAATGGATTTGTGTCGGGCTGAACGAATTGCACTTGCACTCTCTTCATTCAACCCACGTGAGCCTGTCAGTTCTAATCGTCCATTGATGTTGCGAACATGCTAATTGGCCAAGAGCATGGAAATGGAAAACGGGTACGCAATCAACAACTAAACGTCCAAAGGCTGGTGGCATCACACGCAAACCTGTTGAGCAGCATCCGATAACCAAAGAGATACGCCAGGGCTGACATCTGTTCCCTTCAAGCACCAATCACCGTGATCACTTACTTATATAAGAACCAACAACTTAGCCGTGATCAGCAGCCAGGTCCTCTGCTTCCAGTCGAACACTGCGGATTCTGCCATCCAGCATCTCCTCGGTCACGCCCCAACACACTCGCAAGTTTAAACCTTGTTGCCCACTGCCGGCTGAGCGCACAACATGCCACGAAAACGACAAGCAAAACGACCGCAAAACCACAACGACGACAACAGCAATGTTAACAGCGATGGCAACTTACACACACCAGCATCAGCCAAAGCTGGCAGCAGCACTACTGCTGCGACTGCTGCTGCTGGTGCTGCTGCTGCCACTGCAAGTGCCTGTGCTTCTGCTGCTACTGCTGCTGCTACCAGGGAAGGGAGCTTGCCAAGTCATTGCTGGGCTTCTGATGGCAATACTTGGTCTTTTCAAAACACGAGTCTATGTCTGGTTGAGAAGTTGTTGTGCGTATTCGCTGCCAGTCTAGTAAGCTCAGCTCTGAGAGAGGCTGTGCTTGATCTGTTTTTCTTGCATTCGCTGACATGCAACTTGCTCTTTCAAAAAGGTGGCAGTTTCTTTCAAAAGCAAAACTGCAACTCCAATCCACAACGTGCAAGAGGGCTCTTCTGCCTAGTGACCCAGACCGGCACAGGGTCTCTGTCCGGCAAATGCAAATCCACCACTGGGCGCTCCTTAGCTGCTGCAATGAAAAGAAAGCCAGGGGTAGGCGCTATTCACATCGCCAAATGCCTGATCCTGCGTAGTCCAGGCAAAGTGTCGCTTCATGAACCTCTTGGCCCACTTCGCTGTGCACCAAACCAAGCAGGACTACACTTAGTTTCTTCTGTTTAGCTCCCTACATTAGCTGCCAGGCTCTAAAGCCAAATCATGCCACCCAAGACTCGGCAGATACCTCCGTCAGGTCCCACTCCGTGGCAAGCCTGGGCACGGCGATGGTTCCTATGCCAAAGACACCCAGAATGGGTGTTTGGCCGTCTTTCTGCCCCCTCTCTCAAGGGGTTCCCTGTCAAGAAAAGAAAATAGTCTTGTTGAGTTTGCTCATTGCGAGAAGCCAAAAAAATGGAAATCGACTTCCCCTTGAATTTCACTCCGGAGTGGATCAATCAATTGTCTTCTAGATCCCGGATGGTGCTTGAAAAGGCTGTTGGTGGGTGAATCTGTTGGGCGGGCGGTGGATCGCTATCAGATAAAGCTGACAAATGTTCAAAGCAGCTCACACACCCGACATACGTACATACACACACACACACAAACAAACAAAAAACAAACAAACAAACAAACAAACAAACAAACAAACAAACAAACACATTAACAAACAAACAAACAAACAAACAAACAAACAAACAAACAAACAAACAAACAAACAAAGAAACCGACAGACAGAGAGACAGAGAGACAGACAGACAGACAGACAGACAGACAGACAGACAGACAGACAGACAGACAGACAGACAGACAGACAGACAGACAGACAGACAGCCAGCCAGCCAGCCAGCCAGACAGACAGACAGACAGACAGACAGACAGACAGACAGACAGACAGACAGCCAGGCAGGCAGGCAGGCAGGCAGGCAGACAGACTGACAGGCAAACAAGCAGACAGACAGACAGACAGACAGACAGACAGACAGACAGACAGACAGCCAGGCAGGCAGGCAGGCAGGCAGGCAGGCAGACAGACAGGCAGGCAGGCAGGCAGCCAGACAAACCGACCGCTGTATCCCCGCTTTTCCTGAGCTGATCCCCGCTTTTCCTGAGCTGGACGAATGGCATGCAACTGCGAATCCACCACCAATCACAGAAGTGGATCTTTCCGCAAGCGGACAGTAGCTTCAAGACCCAAGGCATTCACATCTGCTTTGAAGCTGTGAATCAGCTGCTAGATGGGTAGCGCTCAATGCCGCTGCAGGCGCCGGTCCAGGTCGTCAGCTTCAAAGCCGCTCCCTGGCCCCTGCCAAACCTTCCGAAGCCAACGGGCAACGCTTCACTGGAACCCTTCAAATGCTGAACGTCCATCGTTTGTGAAACCGCCCCGAACTGCGTCTCTGCTTCTAAAAGACAAGAGACACGGCAAGTGGTGTGTCCGCACGAGAAAGGTTCGGGGTGTGCGCCAAGCAGCGATGCCGAATCGGATGAGCTCTGGGCGGTCCGCCGCTGCGATCAGGGACATCATGGTTGCAGGAAGCTCGGGATCTGCATATGCAGCGATTGACACGAAAATCTCGCCGTCCTTGGCTCGCAAAGAGCCCAAAATCGCTGTCAACACCTATAAAAATAATCACCACTGCTCTGATCCAAGAAGCAGAAATATCAGAGCTTGCAATGGCACGTCTCGAGCCTGAGTTGCAAGCACTACTCGGTTTTCCTACGCACACCTGCAAGGCAAACATGCAGGTGGAAACCCATATTCCTAAAAGACCTGCTCCGCACGAACTCAACTCCGCCGGGAGGCCTGGCAATCGTCGCAAGCTTCCGGCCTGGCTCTGCGGGAACTTGAATCAATCGGCAAACGACAGCCGACGCAAAACCAGAAGGGTCGAATAGCTACTGATGGATAAAGTTTGCACTTCCTGATGTTTACAGAGTAGAAAAGATGGCGGGTGTCTGCAGGCTAGTCAATCCACTCGCTCCTGGAGCCACACAAAAGGCTTGATGAGAGCAAACGCACACTGAAACAGTGACAAAGTAGGGTGACTCCTTTAAGCCCGGGGTTATACGACTCAGCTCAAGGCAGGTGGGACCGCCTGAAAGTGGCTCCAAAAAAATACGCGCTTGGCTGGCATGTCCGCTTGCTTGGAGAAGCAAGGGAATGAATGCAAACCGTGCAAGCTTCAAAAACAAGCATGACCTCAAACAGCACTTTCGCCAGCCCATGAGATACACAAACAGAGAATGTTTCGTTCACAACTCCCCAGAGCAAAAGCACTCCATCATCCACCAACCAAGCAGGAGTCACTTAGCATTAGCTATGGCCACAACTGATGTTCTTGCAGATGGTCATGCTCCCTCTTGCAAGAATCCTTGCAATGGTTTGTACAATTAACTATGATACCATGATTTGTCAACCGTGAAATGAACGGGCGTTGCGTTGATGGCCCACATGAAACCTGCGCCCTTGCGATCGTCGCTCGAGTCTCCCACCTGGAAGGGCGTTCTGCTCGACCCGATAAAGGTGATGCCCAAATACCTAGGCTCTCAAAAACCGCTTTACAGGCATGCCTCGGTTGGACCCAATCAACACGGAATGGGTCCAGCGCAGTCGCACTCAACCTACATCCTACCCCTAGATCAAGCGCAAAATTCCAAGAGAACACTTGAAGAATATTCACTGAATCTCGCAAATCATCAGCTGATTCTCATGAGAAAGGTGCCCTGCTAGGGCAAGCAGTAGAACTCCAAGTGTGGATCTTGACAGTCTGTTGTGATCCGCCATTGCTTGCCCTGCTATTTGACTCAAATATGTGTGACAGCTTCAAGGCTCCTCTGCTGGCAAGATCCATCATTCATGCGGTGAGATGTCTTCTGATCGAAAAGGCTTTGCTCAG
The DNA here is from genome assembly GCA_963377175.1 of Effrenium voratum. Taxonomy (NCBI): domain Eukaryota; class Dinophyceae; order Suessiales; family Symbiodiniaceae; genus Effrenium; species Effrenium voratum. The sequence goes on along the minus strand of CAUJNA010001258.1, from coordinate 114,987 downwards.
CCACTTTTATCACAATGGCCTTTTGTGCTGTGCATCCAGACTTTTCATGTTCGCACGCCGCTAAGCCGCAAAGGCTGAGGCCCAACATTTCGGTGTCAAGTCTGACCTCAAATGAGCGCACGACTCCTTTTTCCACGTACCACATGGTCATGGCATACCTGTTCTTCTTCGGAGGCAGCACTTCATGCTCCAAGTCCCTGGAGCGGAAGAGGACCAAGGAGCCGCCGTATGGCAAGACCTCGGCAACGCGCTCAGCACAGAAAGATCGCCCTGCCTCAGCCACACATTGACCAGCAGCCAAGTCTACACCAAGCCTCGTTATCTCGGCCATGCTCCAAACACTCATGGCAGACTTCTCTTCGAGGCACATCCACGGGAACCCGCCCGTTGGCCCGAAGGGCGCCTTCAAAGGAGGCATCCCAGTCATTGTTGAGATACAGAATAGCGGTGATGCGCCTGGCGAGCAACGCACGATAGCCAATGTTCGCCTGGAATTGATAGCGCTCAACTTGTCAAAGGCCAGACCACTTTGTACTGGGCTCGAGACAGAACTGAACATGCAGAAGCCGGAATGACCAACGCAGCAACAAAACCAATGTCCTGGCATTCGGCATTCCTTGCAAACCTGCGGACTGTTTTGGGGATCCCCCCAAAATCTTTTCGCGTTGCCCCAATTCGACCCGAGCACCCCATCAGCCTGGATCCATCTGGATCCGGTTCTGCACCTTCAAAGCCGCACCCCGAAACCCCGAGCCCCATGTTTTCGCCGAAGGCCCACCTGGACGCGATCATTCGGCGCTGCTCCAGCGGCATCGCTTCGTCCAAATCCTCCAGCGCCGAGGAATCCGTGTGCGCCTCGTAGGCATCCCCCGGCCCGAAGCGCGCCAGCTGCAGCTCCGAGGTGGGCTGCAGCCCCAGTCGCGCGCAAACCACCTCGGTCAAACACAGGGTTAAAACAGGCACCACTTTGGGAAGTCGCGTTTGAAAGCTGGAGATCAAAACAAAGCAACGGAAGCCGGCGTTTAGACCACCACAAACGTACTTGAAGGTATCCTGAGCCATTCTGAGCCAACCAAAGAAACGAGTCTAGCTTTGCAACCATGGTGTGCGTCTGTGTGCCTCCAGCAGCTCGATGCCGCAAGCCAAACCGCAATAGCCCATCAGCTCACAGTTCGGCTTGTTGATGAGCCGGTAAGCATCCCCCCGGCCTTCTTGCCAACTGCTCCTCGGTTAGCCCATAGCCCACAAGGACTGTAGCAGGGTTCCCTCACCTCTGGGATCCGATTCGCAGTTGGGACGCGGAACCGAACAAGGCGCGACTTTGCACACGCTGAGATTCCAATACTTCGAAGGCTTCAAAGTTTCTCCGAGGATCTTTGCCTTCAGGCCAAGGTCTGTCTGCTGTCGGCTTTGCTAGACACCCCGGGCTTGCCAGCGCCTCCATGTGCATTTGCGCTGCCAACTTTGGGCCCACGATGTTCATGAGGCAAGTCAAACCACCATATTCACCTGGGTTGGGACCACTGGTTTTTACTAGCCGGCTCACTTTTATGGCGCAGGGGATATGTAGTGGACACTGCACCAGCAATCACCAAGTTCATGGCCCATGTTGCATAGTTTCAAATCTTCATACTAAATCTATATATTCACGCATTTACAAGTTCTCATTTAATCTATGAATATGACTTGGGCCAACATCTGCACTCGCTGTACCCTCAACTAACACAAGAGTTTGGAGAGCCATACCTTTGGGCGACCCAGCGTCCCTTCCAACCCAAGATGGCAAATGTGAATCATTGAGGCATATTTATTTTTCTGAGGTTCGATTCAAAGCCTGGTGCAAAGATGCCAATTTGGGTATCTGTCGAAAGACTTGCACACCAAACGTTGTGGCCTGCCTTTCGGTTTAAGGAAAACCATCCCTTTCGGTTTAAGGGGTACCCTCGAAAACAACACGCCACAAAATGTCTCATGTCACCAAGCCGCCGCTCGCCAGATGAGCCAAAGCCTCGGCATCCACCGCCTCAGCCCGGAGGGACATCTCCTCGCGAGGGAGTCGTCGCCACTTAAAACGAAAGCCGCTGGCGTACATGGCGTGAGACGCACGTGATGCCTCTCCTTGGCTATATCGCAGTTGCCGAAGTTGACAGCTTCATCAAAGCCATCTGGCATCCGCCTGAGCAGGTCTTGCAGTTGCCAATGCACACTGCCTGGTGTCTGGAGCTTTCCGCTCTCGGTCCAGGTGCAGCCTGTGCACTTCTGTGCGCATCAAGATCCCCATGGCCCAAACGGCCAACCTCCATTCCAACAGGGTGTGTCTGGGAACCAGGGCTTCCAGCTGGCAACTCAGAATTCCTTTGCAAACTGCATCCAAAAGTTGTCTGGGATGGCAAGGCCAGCAGGACAGCCCGCCTCAGCAACGGGCCGGCACCTTTCAGGCTCATGCACCTGGAGCCTGGGCTCCATGCGACGTCGAAAGTCCCCTGAGGTTTGGGAAGCAGCTGTTGCTCAATGAGCGTCGTGTCACTTTCACTGCCAGGTGTTTCATAGAAGAGAAGGAGGAAGAGTAGGAGGAGGAGAAAGAGGAGGAAGAATGGAGGAGAAGTTGCAAGCAATTGAGGGGCACATTACAGCGGCAACATCGGCCCACCCTGACTGGTTAGCGGGTCTGCCCTGGAAAACAGGCTGCTCTAACGAACACCAGCAGATGTTGGCAACGGAGTGGTGAGAAACAGCACGACAAACGAAAAGCAACCATTGCCGGTGCAGCCAAATACCTGTTTGTCTTTTGCTTCGCCCTACCCACCAGATCTTGGCACCCAGAAAGGCATGAAATCACTGCAGCAAAGGCTCGGCACATCACTAGACAGGCAGCCAGGCAGACGCTCAGGCGGCCAGCCCATGGCCAATTGTTCCGTGCCATTTTGTGCTAAAACGATGCGGTGCTGACCTTTCAAGTGTCGGCCTTCCGCAAAATTGGCTCGGGACGGTAGTGGCTGAGCGTCCGTCGAGCGCTAGACACCTTGTTTCTGTGCACCGCTGGTCAATCAGCCAGTATGTGTTGGAACATCAGCGGTATGGCACCATGACACCACGTGAACGCTGCTTCCGAAGGAAGCAGTTGCAGCAGTCAATGCCAACTTCAAATCAGCACTGATCTACAATGTTAAAAAGGTACAGATTAATAAAATATTTGATCTCGAAGACTGTCGCTGCTTGCAAGCGATCAATTAATTCCTCGCGTCCCTCAGGCTTTCACAGGCCTGTCCTTGAATCAAAAGGCAGGCCCGAAGTAAGTTGTGTCTTGATTCCGCTTGCACAGGACTCGGCTCATGAAGGAGGCAGAGTATTTTGGGAGATTGTATAATGGCGATCAATGTGTCCTAGTCTGAGATGGATGATGGCGGCCCACTGACGCACAAACAAGGTAGCCCCGATAAAATGGATCGAGGCTCAAACAGGTGAACATCTGACCGCCGACAAGTACTTATTTTAGCGTCTGCACTCTAGCCACAAATGACAGCCAAAGGAAGTGTTTGCTTGGGATCAAAAGTTTTATGTCAATGTGCATTTGCTGTCATATTTATGATGGAACTTTCAGCTCAGGCTCATCTGCTTAGGTTTCAAAACACCGCCAAGGATGTGTGTTTCCTTGATGTTATGACCCGTGAACATTGTGCCAAGCCGCCTGCCACAAGCGCGCACATATGTCATAGAAAGGTGAATGTGCCATTTGTGTATTGCTGTGTGCGTTGTCCATGTATTCGTGCGGGCAGTGGTGACTTATGGACTCAAAAAGAAAATAACTGCAAGTATCGCTCAGTTTCCCTGCGACAATCCACCCGAGATGCCCAGAATCTATTCTCAACATTTGGAGGGGACATGAACGGCCTATTCTCAAAATCGTTTGCCCCTCAACATGATGCCAAGGGTCGCACTTCCTCCATGCTGGGCAGGCGAAACTTCTGGCTTGCCACACCCTTTGCTAGCGCGTCCATCCCGATGGCCGCGTTGGGACATCCAAGCTCTTCCTGCAGCTTTGGCTCTGGGCGTAAATGGTGTCTCTGGTGGAAGGCTTTAGTTCTGGTGGGTGGATGGAAACTGACAGCCACTTGGAGGTTAGGTGAAAGGAATAAGATTGGGGATGACCAAAATCAACTGGATCCACAGTCTCAGCATGTTTCCCAAAAGCATGCACAACAACGGCATGCATGGTGACAAAGCTTCACCATCGCCATGACGCGTGCAGCACCAATACACTGAATAGCTGTGTTTGTGAATTGAGGGCCCCGCAAAATTGCGGGCTCATTTGAAGCAAGCAAAGAGGCCATTTCCCCGGGTTGTATAGAGACCCCCCAGTGCGCGCTACCACTGACCATCCCGCGTCCGGCCTCTGTGAATAGAAGGCGAAGTTGGAGCGCTATCATGCGCGTCTCCTACCAGTGACTAAGAGACTACGTTGACTACATTGACTACATTGACTACGTCAACATCCAAGCTGGCATGCTTGTTGACCTTATTTCCAACAGACGGCTCGGCCGAGGTAAAGAAGAGCCGGTCGGTTGTCTAAAGGTGCGGAGATGAAGCCTCTTTCTACTTTACTTGGAATGGCCACAAGGCACTTATGCTGCTGTTTGCTACTGTTTTGTAATAGCATCCATTCCAAAAGTATTGCACTCCGTCGCTCCCAGGTGGCTTCGTCATACTCGAGGCCGTGCTCGAAGGCTGCAGGGTTCCCGATGTAGACGTCCCCGGGCTCTTGCCGTTCGTCGACAATCCTGCGAAGTCTCAAGCGCAAAGCAGCCCTGAAGATTGTTGGCTTCCGTCCCGTTTCTGTCAAATGGCATCCAAAGGGGGCGTCACTGATTTTAGGAGCAAACACAAATGTAGCTTCTTGTACTTCAATATCTTCGGGCAAGCTAGGTTCGCCAACAAGTGCCGGTGACTTGCAGATTTGTTGTATAAGCAAAAGCCACTTTGTCACTTTAACTTGTCACGTGCGGAAGTGGAAGGGTCCCTTGCAGCAGAGTCGCTTGGCAAACACAAGCGAAGCTGGTTTCAACTGGCCTGTGCCTGGGATGCTGTGATGAGGAGGGCACGCTGCTTTCTGGGAATCCTTGACGAACAACGCTCTAGATCAGCTGGCTCCCTGGACGAGAAGACACCCTACACAAGGTTTTGCTGGACCGCAGCAGGGGAAGGGATACACAGGGGTCAACCTGGGACTAAACCACCCCATGGCCAATGTCCCGGTCTTTGTGTCGAGTGCGAAGGGATCCCTCAGCTTCATCTTCAGAGTGCGGCCCCCATGCACCGAGACCGCCATGTGGAGCGCCGAGTTGGGCGCGTCAATGTGCCACTGCACATCCGCCGACCTCATTTCGCCCCAGCGGGCCCCCGGAAATTCAGAGACCCGTACCTGGTCAATTGAAAACATTCTTTCGACTGTGTGACTCTAAAATGGAGAAAGTGGTTGGCTCATGCATGCTGCGTGCCTGAAGGCTAATTGAGGCAAACCCATATTGCTACGGCGTGCTTAAACACACCACTACGAGAAGTCATCCAGATTGCTTTCCAGCACACCAAGCCTGGCCTCACCGCCTGGCCCCAATGGATTTGCACCGCCAGATCGGCAAAAGCTCGTCCTTCTCTCAAGGCCTTCTGCAGCAGTGAGCCCTCGGGGCAGTCTGCGGCAAGCTTGCACAGCACCTCTGCATTGGCCGCGCGCAGGCTCTGGGCAAAGGCTCTGAGCTGCAGGTTCGCCGCTGGCTTCGGCATGCTGCCACCC
>CAUJNA010001258.1:51518-101518 GCA_963377175.1 Effrenium voratum | reverse complement strand
CGCAGGTCCGCAGCCAGCTGCGGCCAGCCACTTCCCGGAGGGCAACCCTTCACTTCAGCGCCGGGGTGCCTCACGGCGAGGGAAATCGTCACGGAGAACGGGCGGCTCTCCAAGCTTTGGGATTCGAGTCATCCGCCCTTAACCAATGAACCTTGCAAACCGAGCGGCTGCAAACGCTTTGCCGGCGGCCAGGACATTCTGAGGCGTGGCGCCGGCCTGCTGAGCCTCAGATTCCAAGGCCGGGCTCGAACATTGTTCGGTCCCGTGTTCAAGCTGCACCAAGCGGTGCAACAAGGCCCAATTGCTTTTGAAACCAAGGGTCAGCTGATTATGTGATGTGTGTCGAGCTGCTCCCAACAAACGTTGGTGTTTTCGGAGGAAGTGGTTCAAGGAGTCCCCAAGTTTCGCACCAGAAAGGACCCGGAGGAAGCCCAAGCCTCAGGCTCCATGTGCAATACGCAATTTTCCCCAAGAGGACAACTTGCAGTCGCATTGATAGCTATTCGGGTATTGTCTCCTCGGTTCACATGTTTGTTGAGTGCCATAGTCTGCGATGAAATAGAACCCACCTGGTATATTCATCCCTGGGTAAAACTAAATGATCCCTACCAGTGCAACTCAAGCCACCGTGTTAAAGGCGACTCAAATGGCCCCAAATATAAAATATCTCTGAGGGCTTACATCCTAGCTTGCGATGCAAGCTCGCTCTCTTCAACTCACCGAAACGCCCCCACAAAGCCATCTGGATCCAAGGAGCCACCCTGGCACCTTCTGCAAAGTGGTGTGGCCTCAGTCCAGCCTGATGTGCCATTTGCGCCCCCTGCACGACGTGCTGTGGACGCACGCCGGCCTGGTGCGCCATCCGCGCTCCCTCCACGGCGTGCTGGGGGGTCACGCCTGACTTCTGAGCCATCCGCGCCCCAGACACCATGTCCTTGGCGCTGAGCCCAGACTCCTGCGCCATCCGCGCCCCAGACGCCATGTCCTTAGCGCTGAGCCCAGACTCCTGCGCAAACTTGGCACCTTCCAGCACATCTTGAGGCATGAAGGTCGCTTGGCTCCCGTGGCTCTCGCTCTCTCTCCTCGAGACGGGAGGGGCAAAGCCAGAGGCCTCCAGGGCATCCCTTCCTTCCCTCCTGTCTCGCACAGGGGGGGCAAAGCCAAAGGCCTCAAGGCCCTCCTTTGGTCGCGATTCGGACGGGCTCTTCTTGGGCCAACCAAAAGCCTCCGGCTCAGCCGGACGGTCTTTCCTGAAAGGATTCCCAGAGGCGGATGGCGGGCGTGGCGCGCCTTCGGGCCGTTCCCAGTCCTGCTTGAATGGGTTCTTCCGAGGCCAATCCTCGCCCCTCTGCTCTTCTCCTGGCCAGGCTTCCGGGCGCTCCGGCCGATCTAAGCTGGGCCAGCCGTCGGGGCGCTCCGGGCGCTCCGGGCGCTCCGGGCGCTCCGGGCGCTCAGGGGCTCTGGGCCGCTCCTCTCGGAACAGCGGCAGGAGGTCCAGGGCGCCGGCATCCTCCAGGATCTCCATCCGCGCATCAGGCGGCATGCCACGGAGCGTCTGCTGAATCTTTTTGGAGCCCGTGAGCACCAAGGACCAGTTGTAGGAACTCCCCAGGATTCGCGTGCACTCCTGTGGAATTCAACACACTGGTGATTCCTATCGCTTTTTGCTTGCTCTATGTCCGACAGCTTTCGGGCCAGGCACAGTTGGCTCGAAATACAAGGGGTTGCAAATCCGGAAAATATGTGACTGCAGAATTATGTTCTGAAGAAACGTGTTCGTTCTGTCCACGCTCCAGCAGGACAAGCTCGGCTCAACCTCCCCCTCTAAGATCGTCTGATAGGCGCGCGCTTCATTGTTCTCACATCTTTTCGAAATGCTGCAAAATTCGGGCTGTGGGACAGGGAGAAAGCCCTACATACACACCCAGCCCAAAGCCTTTCCCTTCCTCCAGCTTCCCTTCTACCCATTGCACATGTGCGTTCCCTGAACTTCTTTGTGCTCTGGTGGATGAAGCAATTGAAAGGTTGATCCCGTGAATTGCAAAGACAGAGTGACTGTGGTCGCATGGATAATCTTCTTCTGAAAACTCGCCAATAGAGCTGTTCGTCTTGGGCCAATGTGGGGACCATGCATAGAAATGTCCTCGCAGTCAAAACAAAAGACGTTCGGTCAATGTGCTTGACACGTGGTGCTTCTCCACTTTTAGATTCTGGTACTCGCAACAAAGTAGAAATGGATAGAACGACCCCATCTTCATTTTCAGCGAAAGCGAGCCATCCCGACAGCTCCTGAATCTGCTTTCGCCGGTTGAAGTACCGGCGCCGGACCTCGAAGAGAAACAACCAGGCAGCCTCGATCTGCTGATTGCTGTAGATCGGGGCCTCCAAATAACCATCAGCCGCAACTTCGAAGCAGCCCTTGCTAAGCATGGAGAAGGTGGTCTCCATGTCATCATTGGCCTTGCCACTCCCGCGCCCGCAAACAAGTGCAAGACTTCAAGAAGCTAGCACCATAGGCTCCACGTGAGTACACGCACAGTGTCTCACCGGCTCAGGAGAAGAATGCTAGGACCAGAAGTTCTTTGTCAATATGGGCTGTCCAAAACCAAGCTAACAAAGTCAACAATGCGGAAAGTCGCTTTCATCATGCGTTGGTCAACATGGCCACGGATGTCCCCATAAGCAATAATGCTCGATAGGAAACCGCTGCCGTCCTCCCGAATGCCCGCTGGTTTGGGTATTTTATAAGATTGAGTGCCAACTCGTTGGCTTGTGCTCAAAAGGAAGCAACAGTTCAACAGCGTAGCGGGCTAGAAACACTCATGGTGTCAGATTTATTGCGTTTGGGATTTCATCTCCCAAGGTTTGTCTCAAGGTCCTCCAGAGATAGCGGGACTGGAGGCAAGACCAACTTAGTTCTAGTTGCTTTCTCTCAGACTGCAGCTCCACGCGTTTCGAACAACATCTAGACCGGTGCAGGCAATGTTGCAGTGGTGGGATGGTTGCTTGGGTTTAGGAGTAACCCCACCCACCTCGCCTGCACCAGGCGCTGCAGTGCCTGCAGCAGCCGCGCGCAGCGGTGGCGGATGGCCACGTCCTGGTGGGACATGGGCAGCGGCCAGGGCCGGTCCTCAGTCGGCTCCCGTCGCGCGCGCGCGCGCGCGCGCATCGCGCGCGTGGCAGCTGTCGCTTTCCGCCATCCAGGCACGAGCCAGCGCCAGTTGGCGCACTATCAGACGCCAAGAGAACCGTGACTCTGCATGCTCCCTGAAACGCGTTCGCTCCTGCGCCCAGCTGTGCAACCTTTCTGCTTCTGTCGTGTCTTGGCGATACTAACACAATTTCAGAAAACGCGGCCTTGCGCCAAGCATCATCTTTCTCCATGGTCGCTTATCCAGCACAGCCCATGGCGTAGCAGCACTACCCGCAGTAAGCCACAAGCCACTGTGATTGTTCCTGGACACCCCAAGAACAAAGAACGCCTCGAGAAATGCCAAAGGCTGCATAGTAATTTGCCAAGTTGACAAACTATCCAACGTATGTGGTTCCCCACGTGCAACATCACTGGAATATAGCCTATCATAGCCGTACCGAAGGTGGGGCAAGTCCACCCTTTGAGAGGCGCGCTTAGAGGTGAATGTCCCCAACCGTTGAACCAACAGCATTCTGCCGGACGTATTATGCTGTGAGAACCGTGCCGATGGTGCATAAAGGCAGCTTCGGCGTGCAAGACTTTGCCCAGCACTTCCACAGGGTCACGGCCGACCACAATGCACAGCTCTCCCAATATGGATGCAGCACCGCTTGACGGGCTCGAACCAAAGCTGCAAGGCAACCGGTTGGAAAACAATATAGATGGTGCACATGTGCAAGCAATGTTGTGCATGACTACATGATGGTCATACAACTCCTATGAGAACAAGCACATGCACTGAAGTGATGACAACATATTGGAAAGTTCTCGGGCAGTCGGTGCCAGGCTATGCAATTGGGATCCGGGCCGTGACTTCCGGACGCACTGCCTTCTGTTTGCTCTCCTCTTTTCCTTCCTCCTTCTGGCTATTGACTTCCTTCACCTGAAATTCACAAGTGTCCGTGACAGCTCCTGTAGTCTGGCAGGACGCCTTCTTCTTCGCCTTCAGCTTCTTTTTGCCGCCCGCCTTTGGCACCGCCTAGGGCAGTCGGTCTTTCTGCTTGAAAAGCTGCCCAGGAAACTTCATCTCTGCAATTCTCAACTCGGCATCGGGATGACTATGAAGATCCACCAGTTGGCAAGGCCAAACATGCTTTCAAACACATGCCCAGAACGCGAACAGGCCGGTTGACATGGGTAAGGCAGAGACCATGTGCGTGCACTTTCCCAGCAGCGGGTTAGGGCATCTGCGTCTTACATGACAGCGCAGTAAAAAATATGATAATACCGTTGCATAAATTGGTCCTGGTTTTGTGCAGTAACAAGAGATAGTTGCGGAAAACAATCGGAATTGAATTCATGCATGTGAATGATTGAAACCGAAAGCTATGGCGCTGAGGAAAACCGAACTACAAACCAAACTACTGCAAATCTGAGACTAAAACCTTGCGGCGATCAAGTGTGACTTGGACAAGCCAGGCTTTGGAAAGGGTACCAAGCATCTATCAATGGCCGCGGCAGGATCCTCTGTCACATAGGCCACTGCCTCCGCTCTCCAAAGCAAAGGCTCTGACAGCTCTTTCAGCTGGGTCTTGGTCACCAGTTCGACCGCGCCAGACCGCAGGCGGTGAAACTCCGTCGCCTTTGCCCACTTGCCTGCTGCCTAGAGACGTCCTAGTGCATCCAAAGACCAATTGACAGACTCTTGAACAAGTGGGATCACTCCGAAAGAAACCTTTGTTAGCCAAGTAAGTGTTGACCGTCAGCAATAGATTCATTGGCATCATTGATGAACCAAACAGCATACATACTTGTCACCCGTGCCCTGTGATAGGGACAAGAAACACAACAGCTTCGATATGTCATGCAAATTTCCCAGACCTTCGCTTCCAAGCCATGGCCGGCAGGGCAGGCAACGGGTGAGATGGGCCCAGCCCTTCACAAAGATCAATGCCTGCCGGGAGCATTTCCAACTCTTAACTCTGCCCTGATATACGCCTAACCGTCAACCAGCCTGACCACGGTGTTGCCGGCATGATGAGCTGCCTCCACATAGACCTGAGCCCGGTGCTGTCTTGGCTGCGGAGCTCGTAGTCACGCGCAAGCACACCGGGATATCATATCAGGCATCAGAGGCCAGCGCAGTTTTGTCTGCGGTGCGCTTGACCGGCACGTGGTTCAGATTGACCTTCGAGAGCTGAGCATTGTCAGAAAGTGGCCCCCTCATCTATGGCCATGGAATGATGAACGACTCTCGCAATGGCCTTGCCGTTCACCACCAGAAGCGGGTTCGGGGCCGACAGCACGTCCTGCGATGTGGGCTTGGCACCAGGCCAGACTGAAGCAAACAGCTGTCTGCCTCGTTGACGCTGACACCATCCAAGAACTGCTTCAGAATGGAGCGCAGCCTCAGGTGCAGGTTGCTCACCAAAACAGAGCAACCATCTGCACAGTGATCCATAAAGACTAACTTGAGACTTTTGGAGAACAAGGGGAGCCCAACAATTCGTGTCTCATTTTGTTTCGACTGAAGTAAAGGGGATCCGAATTTCGGAGGCCGCATTCACATGATCCAAATCAACCCTGTGTGTCCAAGGTGCTGTACATTCTCCTTGGTGAGACGCTTTCCTTCCTGCGACATTGAGCACACACAAGTTAGCCCTGCGCCCTGCCCCTGATGACTGCATAGCCAAAGGTTGACGCACAATCTCTGCAAAATGCAAGCAACGTCAGCTTGGATCTGACACACTTTGAAAGCTGCTCCTGTTCCACGGCGTGGTAGTCCAGCTTCACCTGAAAGCGGCTCCAGCCGACATGCGTCACACGCGCACAGCTCCTTCCCGTGCCTTGTTGAAGCGCTTGAAGAAGTTGTCAAGATAAGTCCACTCGTCGATGCCCACGTCCGAAAGCTCCTTCTTGATTTCCTCTCTAAAGTCCTCAAACAGACCAGGCCACGGGAAGGTACAATCCACTTGAAACCGCCTCATCGCCGAATTCCAGCTCGCCCTCTTCGAACTCTTGCAGGATGTCACGGGAGAGGTAAAATGGAAGAACCTGACAACACTCATTGCTGGGCCACGCCGCCTTCAACTCCTCCTCTTGGCAGGAACTGACTACAAGTTCGTGTAACATCCACTCCACTATTCAGAAAAGAACCAAGACGGGCGAATACGAATATCAAAATTTCAGCTACAACTGTATAAGCTCTGTAGCTCATCTAAACAAACTAGAGCAGGGCGCATCTGATTCAGTCCCACATGGCTTGGCTTTGTATGTTCGGACAAGTCGTGGGTGTAAATTTGCTGACATCCTGGCGTCATTGTAAAGCCAGAATGTGCAATGTGCCACTGCTGTTGTTCAAGGCTGGGAAAGGGGGATTGCAAACAGTCCACAGCAACAGGTCACCACCAGCTTGGGGAGGGGAGCCGAGCAACACTGCCTCCAACCTACCCGAGACCTGAACTTCAGTTCGAAGGATCGAGTGGCCAAAAGGTCAAAGCAGAGCTTCTCATGATTATTCCCCGAGTCCCAGGACTCTCCCACTGCACGGGAACTGCTGCGCATATCGTGGTCAAGCTCCGTGTTCTTCGGCCCCAGCTGCTTCAACAGTGAGGGTGCCAACATGCGCCGGGTGCATCGCGCGTCACTCGGGTTCGCTTGGCCTTCTCACGCTCCGTTTCAAACTTCCTGGTCAGGGCGCGTCACTGGTGGCAAGCAGGGACACAATGCTGCTGCATTGTGCTTTGCAGTTTTCCCACGACCAATCATCTATGCTATAGAAATTGCAAGGCATGTCATCATCTCACAGCTATGTCCTGCACAACTCCGCTGTCTTCAATATGCGTTCGGCCAGGGCCAGCTGATCTTTCAGCGACTTGATGCAGTTCCTTCCACTGTGAATGCATCTTCTCTCAAAGGATCGAGCTGTTGTTTCGGGCTTGATGAACGTTGGCAATTTAGACATGCATTCATCAAAGCAGTCTATCATGCGCCGTATTTGAAAGAATGCATGTCCATCTGACGCTAACCTCAAGCAACCAAGGGTTTGCAGTGGTCGTTCTGGAAATGGGAAAGGCTGAAGCCTTTCTCTCGAATGGCTACCACACCGACATAGCAGACTTGTATGCAAACTCGAAGCCGCCTCGCATTCATGGTCAAATCAGACAAGCGCTTCTTGCCCTCGGTTCTGAAGTGATTCATCTTCGCCTTCAACTCCTAGCAAAATGGAGGTGACTCCATGTGAGATGCGTCAAGACAAGACCTCTCGACTCGCGACGTGCCTGGAAGTGCTTGGCGATGTGGTCTTTCTCTGTACGCAGCTGCTGGTTCCGCTCCTCGCTCTCCCAACCCAGTTCCTCCCCCCCCCTCCAAGCGTGCTGTGGGGGTGCAAACGGATGCAACGACCGCGTCGAAATGGGTTTGTCGCACACCCGCGCCTCGCACTCCTGCCTGTTTTGGGCAATCTTCTGCTTCCAGTGCTGGATTGCAGCCTATGGGATTTGGACATTGCATGGAAGCCGCGGAAGTGCAAAGCTCCGGCCGTGAGGCAGCCGCCTGCATCCGCTCTACTTGTCGGAGCCTTCTTTCAACCTGCAACCAGGCGAAACTCGGGACTAGTGGCCTATGGAAAGAACATCTGATGTTGCTTCCAGGCCTGGTCGCTCAGGGTGGCATCCTTTTTCAAGTAGTCCTTCGAGGTAACGGCTGGACGGCTCAAAACGGGGGCAAGACGCGCTCGCTTCCGTTTTCCGATTTGCCGGCAACTTTTGATCTCGGAGCCACTCTGTCAGGAGGCTCATGCGCTTTGCCAGCGGCACGATCTCGGAGCTCCAGGGGGCGCCCAGCTCCATCAGCTCCAGGAGCTGCAAAAGCTCCGAGAGGCTGTGGCCCTTGTGGCGCCCGGTGAGAGCCAGGCGCAGGCACTGGCACAGCGTCTTCCGCTTCAGCTGGGTGTGCTGGAGATGCTCCATGAGCTGATCCCAAGAGTCACCCTTCAGAAGGCCCTGATGGTAAGCCTCCACAAGCTCGTTGACCACGACCGGCATCTCACCTGCAACAAGCACAAAAGCAGTCAGAGCAATGGAAACACAGCTGAAGGAGTTGTCAGTTGGTGATAACTTCTGCGGGCCCCGAGTGGCAGCAATTAATAGGCGCTATCCTTGCCGTCCCGGCCCGTTGCACCCACTTGACGTTTTATCCTTCCGTCACGCTTGCAGCAAAAAACACACCAAGGGAAAAAGCCCGCCAGAGAAACCGCTCTTCCAGGTGCCTTTATAGAGACTTGTGCTGATTCTTTGTTCAGAACTCTTTGGCCTGGTAGCTCCTTCCCTTCCAGCAGGTGCAAATCGAAGCAGAGCTCCCGGTGCAAATGCCGCAGCGCCCCCCGCAGATCCCCTGCCCCGCTGGCCGCAACTCGGGCGGCCAGGGACAGCAAAGCCGGTTCCTCGGCAAAGCCGTGCAGCACCAGCAGCGGCTGAAGCCGCTCCTTCCGCATCGACGCGTGGCGAAAAATGGGCCTCAAAGGCCCTGCTCAAAAACATAGCCTGTCAGCGCGTCAGTTGAAGCAGACTTGCTGGGTTGTTATCATCAATGTCTCGCCAAGAAGCTTGACCTTGCAAACACTCGAGCAGAAAGCCCAGGATCCTCTTGTAATCTGTGGCATCCCACAGTTCTCCGAAACCGTCACAAGCCAGGCCATCTCTCAGAGATTGCTACTTGGGATATCATGAATGCACAACTAAGCTTTCTGAAGATCCGGCCCCAACGAGCGAGTACAGAACTCCCGCTTTGCATGGTTCAGCTCCAATTCATCATGTCAAAAACATTCCCCCACCCCCCGGGTGTTGCTTCTCTCAAGCGCATTTCCGGGAACTGCCCCGTCATCATGTCGTTCCTGCTTAAACCCTCAACTTGTTGGCACATTCAAGGCTGATTGCACGCGCCAGTCGTTGCACAATTGTGCAAGGCACGTTAGTACTGGAATAGCTGAGGTTCACATCCCCAAAAAGAGCAGAAATGTGTTCGATCTCAAGCATATTCTCAGGAGACGGCTTAGATATGTCCGGTGTTCCCACACTCGTATACCATCATCTTGTCGGGGGGGAGAGATAAGCGTGACTCTGAAAGTCACACTCGGCAAGGGTCACCGAGTTGACGCAGGGATGCTTCAAACAATGTTTTACCCTGGTAGAAGCTGTAGAACTCAGCCTTTGCATTGGAATGGTTCGCTGAACGACACATGCTGACCAAGACATGTGCGATATTTGTTTGTTCAACCTCGGATTTGGGCATCCATCTATCTTGTTGTGCTGCCTCGCAACCTCACCAAGCCCTAAGTACACCATATTCCCCATACACAACGTGAAACATCGGGGAAGGCGCGTTTTTCAATGGACCAACACTTCAACCCACTTCCTTGCACAACGCGGCAAGAAGTATTTGCAGCTGGAAACCAAGGCACCTGAGTGCGTCTCAGTTTGTACCCTGGGGGCGGTTGAAAGGAGTTGAGACAAGCCCAGCAAAAGCTTTCTTGCTCTATGAGGCACACGCATCTCCCGGAGCTGAAAAACGTCCCAGCAAGCCGGCTTGGCTGAAGCACTGGGGTAACCGGCCAGTTCCTCCCTGTGAGTATGTCATAGCATGTTATGGCATGGCGGCTCCCTCCTCCAAGACCTGAGGTGGCAGGGGCTCGTCCAGCTGGGCGCGAGCGCGGGCGTCCCAGGTGCCCAGCTGGGCCGCGAAGAAGGTGGTGAGGTTGCCCTGCCGCCGCCCCGACCCCGGCGCTCAAAATGCGTAGAGGAAAAAACACGCTCACATCTCCGCGCACGCACAGCAAGGCAGTGCACAAGTCCAACAAGCGAGAGGGCTTTTGAAAAAATGGCAATGCTAGGCCAATGTCACCCTGGAATGGGTTCTCCTGACATACACTCACTGTATACTTCTGATGTGATGGTAGAGACTGCAGAGACTCTGATTGACAGATGTTGGTGGACAGAGAGAGGGTTGTCCTGCAGAGGTGTCTGTTGAAACTCAAATGAGAACTGTAGCTATCCAACAAGGCACAAGTCCCGGGTGTGTTTACACGCTCCCACCTGCCACCATCATCTGTTGTTTCTGTTTCTCAGGAAAACAAGATGGGTCGAAGCAACAGTTGCTTAAACAAAAGTGGCCCAAGATGCTTGGCCCAACCTGCCTGCTCGTTCCGGCGGATACAGAGCTTGTACCTTACCAATTCAGCCAATTTGGCCACCAAGTTGAGAACGAAACACCAGTTCAGCGTGCCGCCACACACCTGACCTGGACAATGTGTCATAAGGCTGTGATGCTGCTCGAGTGGAGCCGTTGCCCACCGCACGTTGAACATGGCATTTTACAACTGACGGGCTAGGATGTTCAAATGGTGATCCTGCTTGCCTACCCTAGGGTGAGCATCTTCAATGAGAGGCAAATGCCCCCACACCCATAGCTTCTGTGTTAAAATAGCGTTTTGCAATGCCGCGGATTAGTGGAAGAAGCACCTGCTGAATTCACTTGAAGCTGAAATATCCACAAATACATTGTGTTGTTTGTGGTGTTTTTGTTTTCGGGGACACCTTCTACAATGGCAAACCCCAAAACATACAGGGTTCTGCATTTTAAGGAACCACTTTCTACAGTCCTCTTTAAAATCACCAATTTGCCCACTGATCCTGGCAGTTTCAGTGGGACCCTCATGTTTAGTGGGAAAGCAGCCACCAAGCAGAACGGGGAAAAGGATGCCACAGCACAACTGAGTTCAATCATTTTGAGCCAAGCCCGGCAAATAGCGAAACTAAGCTGATGCAGAACTCAAGGAGTGGCTTTCAGCTTTGCTGCATAAGCTCCTTAGGCAAAACTCGTCCCCATGTCAAAACCTGCTAGACTTTGGCAGATGTGTGCTAGGCATATGGCAAATGTGTGCTAGACATATTCCAAAGTCATACACTACTCAACAATGCCAGATACGTTATATATGTTCGGCCCGTGCTCTACCTTGCAAAACAACTGACAGCAGAAGCAAGCTGCACATGTTAAAAGATTCAAGGAAAACGGCATGTAAAGAAACACAAGAAAACACAAGAAATTGGGAAGCCCTCCGGAAAAATTGTAGTTGATGCCTCAAAACCTTTTGAGTGGGAATTGTGTTTTGGTATTGCTTTGTTTTCCGCTTTCCCTGTGTCCTCGAGCTTTTACTAGACATAGTATAGAGGCTAGACACGCGTTGTAAGAGCAGTCCAACCATAAGTGAGACAAAATACACAAAACACACGCACACACACAAGCAATGAATGAGTTTCTGTTCTTCCTAGATAACTCGAGGGGGTCCTTTCGGTTTGTGCGGATCATGAGGTGGATCCGTGGTGCACGTGGTCCCCCAGCTTGGCCACCCGGACGTAGCCGATGTCGCGGCTCATGAAGTCCCGGCTCCACTGCCGCCCCGTGGCCCGCTCCGGCGACAGCGTCTCAAAGAAGGCCACCGTGGCGATGGCCAGCTGCCACTCGGGGGACACACCCACGAAGAACCCACCAAAGTCCTGAAGACATGCGTAACAATTACACCATGGGGACCGCAGGTTTTGGTCCATGTTTCCACTTACCAGGGTTCCATTTGACCCACAGCCACATCACA
This sequence comes from Effrenium voratum, assembly GCA_963377175.1. Classification (NCBI taxonomy): domain Eukaryota; class Dinophyceae; order Suessiales; family Symbiodiniaceae; genus Effrenium; species Effrenium voratum. The sequence continues at coordinate 89,738 of CAUJNA010001258.1, read as the reverse complement.
AAACATGGAAGACATGGAAGACACGGAAAACGAAACGGCGATCCAAAACTCGCCAGCACAGAAGTCTTTAACTTTCCTTCGGGCTCCTGTTTTGGTGTCCCTGTGGTTTGTTGCTTGACCTGTGGTGCTGCTTTTGCTGCCTGCTACAGGGCAGTCGCTGGTTTTGGCACTTTCTTGGGTGCGTTCTCAAAAAACGGAACCTTGCAGGGCCATGTGTGTTGCCTGCTTGCAAAATGAACCTGACTTGCTTGACAGCCAAAATCAGCCGGCCCCTGTCTAACACCAAGTCTCATTCCTTCCAGGATCAAGGCAAAACCAAGTCTTCTGAGAAGCAATTCGGCTAGGGCTGGATTTCGGCCTATCGGCTAAATACGTATATCGGCTTCCTCGGCGATTCAGCGAAGCCGTTGCTCTCCCCCCCATCCTTCGTCAAGTGCCGGCCACCATGATCCCAGGTGAAGCTCCCGCTCACGAAGTAGGGGTTCAGCTCCGCGTCCCGATTGCCCTTGTAGCGAGGGCCCAAGTACCGGGCAGCGCCCTTCTGCTCCTCGAGATAGAACTTGACCCAGTTGTGCAGGCCCCCCACGAGTTCTCGGCCCTGCAGATCCTCGGTGGCCTCCCCCACAAAGACGTGCTCGAAGCCACACCTCACGGGAAAAGGATGGCAAATGCCAGGTTTTGGAAGAAAAATCCCTTCCCGGCGCCTGGAGCTATCCGGGTGACGCTGGAACCAGATCTGCCAGAGGTGTTGATGCCACTCCACATCGCTCAGGCCTGAAGGCACAAGCTTCGCCGCCTCCGCCCGAGCCCGGCGCATCACCGGAGTCCTGTCTACTACGTTGAGAAGTCGTTCGATGGTTTTGCGCTCCTCGCTGGAGTAGTCCATACTAGGACCCCTTTTGTGAAACACCTCGAAGACATCGAGTAGGGATAAGAAGGTGGGTCTCGTGAAGACATAGGGCTGCACTTGGGCAAAGAGAGGAAAGGTCAGACCACCCTTGGACCGCGGCCTTTCATCTATCAGAATATCCTTGCTCGCCAGCAAGCGTGTCACCGCCTTTTCGTCTGCGTCTGGCTTTGTCAGGGCTTCCGCCAGCTTGGCAGTGCGGATGTTCTCCACGGTGGCCCGGCCCTCACAAAGTTCCAGACTTTGGAACGAAGAAACAGACTCCTCCAAAGCCAGTCATCAACAAGAAACGGCCCCCTTGAACCTCCTTCTCCGCATCCTTCCCTAGAAATCCCGCCTCGTCCAGAATCCACAGCTCGGAGTAGATGCCGCCCCCTCCATTCACGCAGCGCGCGGCCCGTGCCAGCGCAGCGTCCACCAAAAACTCCGCCACCACCGCCACGTCCGCGCGCCCTGACCGGATCTCCTCCTCCGCACGCTCCACCAGCTCGTGGCGCGCCCGCGCGGCAGCGCGGCCCACCGCCGTGAAGTCCCCACCTATGTCAAATTTGAAAAACTCCAGAATTCTGCCAATCCGGAAAGCAGGACACTTAGGGTTGGAGGGATGAAGTCGGTTCCATGGAGCACTGCCCGAATGCTGAGCTCCAGGCTCGAGGAGAACTCCTTCACTCCAGCCTCCGCTGCCGCACGTATCAGCTGATAGGCTGCCCGAGCCTTGACGTCTAGCCCCTGCGGGCCGCGAACCGCCGCCTGCACCAGCGCATGGCCCAGGCTGTCGAGGCGCCGCCGACGCAGCAGCCGGCGGTGGGCCAAGGTGGAGCCCAAGCCAACTGCCAGGCCCAGTAGGAAGGAGCCCACTGCGCTCCGCTGTACTGACCTCAGTGCCCTGGACCGGCATCGAGGCGCCGGGAATTCCGAGGCGGCTACGCGGCCTGTCAGACTGGAACGGCTGGGCAAAGCGCCAAGACCCGCGACGCCCACACGTGGTGCGGGCGCAAGGCCATCGGTGAGGCACATGTATGGTAAATTCCTGTGCACGGAACTGATGGTCCGATGGTCAGCAGGTGATTTGGCTCTACCTCTCATTCTAGCCCCACCTCAGCTTGTCAAACCTGCTCATTGTGAATCAGCGGTTAACGTTTAGGATGGCACATGACATATCGTTGGAAGCAGCAATCTGCACATGGTTGATACTGCAATTTGCCGCCTTGTTTGTTGTCCAGGAGCCAATGGCTGCAAACATGGTCTCGAACTGGACTTTGGCTCAGCAGGCTTCTGGCAAAGCTTTTTTTGTCAGCCTGGTCTTGTCCAGTTTGATTTCACGCATTGGCCCTCCCCGGCCTCCAAAACAAACATTCGGCATGGAGCAGCAACAGCTATGAAAGGAAAATGCTGAGAGGTGCTGGAACACCGCAAAACTGTTGGAGGTGTTTTGAACACAGTCATGGCTGGACGCAACTCTTGATGTCAAGATCCTTGTAGTCGGCTGTACTGGTCTCCGTGGACCTTTCGTAGGTCAGCAGCTTGTCTTTACACCTGACAAATGCAGCAGAGCTTGTGAGCCAATCGCTGAGAGCTGGTAGGTCCAGGTTGACAAGTGAAAAGCAAAAGCAACAGCAATGATTTGCAGGCCTTGCTCTGGTCTCTTCGATTTGCTCCTCCAAGCCGGAGCGCATCTGGTGATCTTCCTCAATGTTCTTGTTGCCTGAGTCCATGCGGCCCAGAATTGAAAAAGAATCTCTGACACTATACCTGGGAATACCTATCTGTCAACCCGTTGGGTAGTTTTTCGTGTCTGTAGGTTTGGGCCAGGAACATGCCCATGTCATATCCCAGCTCAATTCAGAAATGGCTCAAGGGACGGATTGCTGCTGAGGGACGAATGAGCTCGAACTGGCCCTGGTGGTCCGAGATGTCAGCCTCGCACACTGCGAGCCAATGGCCAAGCACTATCATAAGCAGAGCTCACCTTTCCCATCCTTGCAAGAGGAAAGCTTGGGATGAACAAACCAATGTAGCCTTGGGGATAGCCTTGGGGACCCTGGTCTGGCCCCAGATCTGTGCTCAATGGAATCTTCAATAAGATATTGAATCCAGTTTGAAGCATAAATGTTATGCGCAAACAATGATGTCCACAACACAAATGTTGCAGGCCTGTTCTCTATTCTTCTCCTCGCGCCTTAGGTCTGCTGGCTCTATGCCGGCTTCATGCCAACTGCAAGGCATACATTGGCCTTCAACGCCAAGTGCGGCAACTTCACACAAACGCACACAGATCTTCAGATGCAATCGAGCCGCTCAACTTGCTCCACGATCAACGCCAGCTCTCGCTTCTCGAGGGCGTGCCGTTCCTGCAACGTGCCCCGGTGCATGCCAGTCACACCTTCCAGCTCGCGCCTGGATGTGCTCGCGTTCAATTCGGAACTCCTGGCATCCGGTGGGTCGACATGTGTCTGATTCAGCTGCTGCGAATAACTGGTTCGTCTGGTCAGCAAAAAGCTATATCGACCTCAAACAGAGTCAAACCAAGCCGGATTGCACTGCGTCATCACGCACGTGGCTGCCCAAGAGAACCGGCTGGTTCCCGCGTTGTCCTCCTGTAGAGTCGCCACATCCCGCTTGAACTCTTCATCCAAGGCCAGCAGCCTCGCATGAGCGGTTTAATAAATTGTAGTAAGCAATCCAGAGAAAAGTCGTCAAAGGGCGACCTATGGATCCCCAAGGCCTTTTTTTGCTCAGGACCAATCAAAGGAATCCAGCGTCATGTGTTCCAGAATCTATATATATATATATATGCTCCTCCCCGAAATGTCCCTGTTTTTCTGTGCTGAAGCCTTTGTGTGTGCCTGGCAGGACAGTAGCAGCAGGCAGTCGCAATTTGTGTTTGCGCCTTTTTGGGTCTTATGATGTCCTCAGCAAGGATATCCTCTTCAATATCTACATCGAAATAACAAGTCCAAATATGGTTTTCTGTCAACAAGAAATCCTGCCTAATGTCTCATCAAAGCTAGAAATTGACCAAATTCACGAATCTATTAAAACTCTCTGGGAAAGGAAGCCCCCCGTGAAATCGAAGTAAGAGTCCCAGTTCAAAACAGTGATTTAAAAGAAATCCTGTTCAAATCATCTTTAAAGGTAGAAATGGATTCAGGATTTTCACTTTTAATGTCTATTGAAATTCCAATTAGACAATTGAAGAAGTCAATCCTGGACCAAGGCAGATCCAACCGACTCAAATGGATTCAAAACCCCCCCGAAACGTTTTGAACCTGAAGCTTCTACACTGTCTTTGGAAATACGCCTTTTCTGCTGCTTTCTGAAAACACATGGACAGTTGGGGGGGCACCATATACATGTGTTTGTTTATCTATATATGTATACATATATATATATGTATATATATATATATATGCATCTATGTTTATTTAGACACATACGTGTCTCAAAAAACAGCACGAATTCACTGTGCATATATATATATATATGTATACGTGTATATATATATACATAGAGATGCACTCAATATCTATCTATTCATTTGATACATGTATTCATGTATTCATGTACGTATTAATTTACGTATCTATGTCATGTATCTATGTGATTACCTACTTGTCATGTATTTGTTATAGTTGTTCATTTGCTGAATTTTGCATGGATGGATTCATTTATTGTGTATCCAGCTGTGTATTTATGTATTTAGTTAATTATTACTGAAACTACCTACTGATGTATCTATTCATTGATGTAATTTCCCTAGTCTATTCAGAAGTGATGTGTTTAAAGAATTGCATGGCTTCTGATTTGTCTGTTTACTTATTTCTTTACTTCTTAACTTATTTATTTATGTATCTACTCTATCTATGTATTTTACATACTGCATGCACATGAATATGCTTTTCCTCTGTCAGGCATTGTGCATCTTCGACGGATCGAAGAAAGGCATTTGGGGAGGGGGAAAGTAAGGCATGTGTATCTTCCAAGAACCAAAGCCAATGGACCTGCTTGCGACGCTACTTTATCAAGGCCTGCTCTGCTGGATCTCCAGGAGTCGGTCCACGTTCAGCAGGTGGCTGCGCACCGCTACTTGGTGCTGCTCCTGCCACTTGAGCAGCCCCTTGCCGAAATGGGCATGAAAAGACCGGTTTTTGAGGGTGTCTGAATCTGCAATTGTGGCTTGATTTCGTATGTTGAGCTTGCTTGTTTGCTTGGACTTTACTGGCAACAAGGTCTCAAAAAAGGTCTGCGCAACAAAAGGTCTCAACAAGGTCCCTTAACGTTTGACACTTCGTCTCTCATCCAGTTGTATTCCTACAAGCCGGCCCTGCCACTCCACCAAGGTCTGTCCTCAGCCTCATCAAGGTCGCGATCCAACATTTGAAGGATGGCATCCTTTCCTGAGAGGAGGAATCCTTTCAAGAAGCAACAGCAGCAACAGCAGCAACAGCAGCAACAACGACGACGACGCCAACGACGTGTGCCCCTCTGGAAGCCCTGGGAAGAAAAGCCAGGAAAGCCTGCTTTGCCAGTGCAGGAACGGGGGCCAAAATCAAAACTTTCATACTTTGGCTGAGCCTTTTGCGGTCTACATCACGCTCGTGGTTCTGCGAGATGATTTCAACCTGGCGGCTACGCACACGTTGTGACATATCTACGAAAACAATTGAGAATGTCGCCATCCCACGCCTGCTTTTTGAGCTGCTTGGTTTTTGCAGAGCGCATGATCTTGAGCCAGCTCTCTTGTATCCTGAAGTCTGGGGAAAAATGAGCCGCCAGAAGGGCACGGCAAACAAACTTTGAAGGTGCTCGGATTCCAAGCGTTTGGAGCACCAGCGAAGCATGATACTGCGATGGAACAACCGCCGTGCTAAGAACCTGACCGGCTCATGTTGTACTTGGTGTTTCGGACCTGGTCAGCAGGCAGTGCCAACGTGCGGTTGCATTTTCAAACAGGCACAGCCCGATTTTACAAAGACACAAGGTGGAGAAGGAATCAACCAAAATGTCGCGTGCCAAATTCCACACACACACACAAACACACACGCACGCACGCACGCACGCACGCACGCACGCACGCACGCACTCACACACACACACCACACCACACCACCACCACCACCACCACCACCACCACCACCACCACCACCACACCAACCACAACCACAACCACAACCACAACCACAACCACAACCACAACCACAACCACAACCACAACCACAACCACAACCACAACCACAACCACAACCACAACCACAACCACAACCACAACCACAACCACAACCACAACCACAACCACAACCACAACCACAACCAACAACAACAACAACAACAACAACAACAACAACAACAACAACAACAACAACAACAACAACAACAACAACAACAACAACAACAACAACAACAACAACAACAACAACAACAACAACAACAACAACAACAACAACAACAACAACAACAACAACAACAACAACAACAACAACAACAACAACAACAACAACAACAACAACAACAACAACAACAACAACAACAACAACAACAACAACACAACAACACAACAAACAACAACAACAACAACAACAACAACAACAACAACAACAACAACAACAACAACAACAACAACAACAACAACAACAACAACAACAACAACAACAACAACAACAACAACAACAACAACAACAACAACAACAACAACAACAACAACAACAACAACAACAACAACAACAACAACAACAACAACAACAACAACAACAACAACAACAACAACAACAACAACAACAACAACAACAACAACAACAACAACAACAACAACAACAACAACAACAACAACAACAACAACAACAACAACAACAACAACAACAACAACAACAACAACAACAACAACAACAACAACAACAACAACAACAACAACAACAACAACAACAACAACAACAACAACAACAACAACAACAACAACAACAACAACAACAACAACAACAACAACAACAACAACAACAACAACAACAACAACAACAACAACAACAACAACAACAACAACAACAACAACAACAACAACAACAACAACAACAACAACAACAACAACAACAACAACAACAACAACAACAACAACAACAACAACAACAACAACAACAACAACAACAACAACAACAACAACAACAACAACAACAACAACAACAACAACAACAACAACAACAACAACAACAACAACAACAACAACAACAACAACAACAACAACAACAACAACAACAACAACAACAACAACAACAACAACAACAACAACAACAACAACAACAACATCGCACGCACGCACGCACGCACGCTCGCACGCTCGCACGCTCGCACGCAGGCACGCTCCCTCTTTAGCAAGATTTCGTACGCAGCGACAGCTCCAGGCTGCTCAAACCACACGCGCTGCAGCATGGGCACCTCCAGCTGCGTGTCCTTCTGGAGCTTGTGTCGCTGCTGCATGAGCATGAACTGCTCCTCCCACGCTAGAAACTACCCACCCAACTCGAACCGAGGTATGGAGCTGGATTCACAGGAACCCTCTGCTTGATACGGCAGCTTTGGCCCTAAACTGGTTCGGGCAGCCAGAAAGTTGCACTCTCGGCGCCTTGTCATAATCCTCCATTTCTTTTGCCCTCGGATTGACTGCCTTCGGAGCCATGGCGGCCTGACGCAAGGCACTCACGACGGTCCAACACGGCTGCCAAGTGTTCCGCAACACGGCTAAGTAGCAAGGCATCCCTGTTGATGACAACTATCAAGGATGACTGCAGAACACAACTGTTTTGCACGAGTTGGTTTGATAGAGAGACTTGCCCCTCTCGTACATGCACTTTCAGCCTATCAATTGTGCGGGCAATGTGCCAAGCACACCTCCATGTCAAAACAACCAGAAAAACAGTATGGCGCAACTCATCGAGACCTGGTGCCCTCAAAAACAGGGACATCATCCGGGGTTACATCACTAAGGGTCACGTCCTGGTGGAACAGGGGTATGCTGTCAAGAATGGAAAGTGCCACGAGGCAGACATATTGGGTTGTCAAGGTGTCAAGATATCAAGCTTGACATTTGGAGGTCGCCAAGTGCCCAAATGTAAAGGTGGCAAAACGTTGCAAGGTGGTGCTGAGGGCCTCGCCTAGGCAGTTGAGTAACCGCCCGCCGCAACGTCTCCGTGTGTGTCTTGCGAGCCGAAAATCCAGAAAGTGGTCCACCTTGCTTCGCCGCACGAAGCCATTGGACAAGCAACAAGTCATGTTCAAAAGGGCAAGAGCTATGCACTCAAGCATCAGTATGTTTGTGCACTCGACTCAAATGACAAACTGTCAGCGCCAGTTGCAACTCCGGAAATGCAGGTTTGGACCATCTCCTTGTCACCGGTTGCCTTGTATGAAGGTCATGCTAATCGAAATCCTTCTGAATCTTCGTCTTCAGTCAAGCATAAACTTCCTGAAATGGCCCAAGGCTCCATGGAGGTTGCTGAAGAAGCTCGACGAACAAATGTTTCATCAATAGATCTGGGCCGAGCTCACTTATTGGCGAACTAAAGAGCATGGTAGGACAAGGACTGTACACTCACTACCAAAAAGCTGTACACAATCCAACCCGCAATTTTGGATGAAACAATATGACTCCTGAAGTTCTCTTGACTGCTCACTCGTCACCATCAGCACCAATCATTTCAAGCGCCTCGGCATCAGACCATATGTTCTGATAAAAGACCATGGATTCCACACGCCGCTGTGTTGTAACAGCATACGGTATGTGGCTGTTGATGCACATACGCTCCTTCACCAGGTTCAGTCGTGCCAACAGGTCAGCTTGGTTTGCCCACACTCTGGGGCACATCGAGACCCATGCTGCCAATCTCAGCAAGTCAGGGCGACTTGCCCGTCGGTTAGCCGCTGTGAGGCTGGCTGTGCTGCAATGGACAAGTCGCGGGTCCCAAATCAGAAGTGTTCCACGCCGACCGCCAGTGCAGATCAGCACCGGCTGAGTGTGGGATGTGTTCCCAGTGTGCCGATTTGGTTCAGAATCGATGTAGTTGGTGTACTGCGCCACATCCAAATACTCCCCAGCATCCGTCCGCAGCTGACCAAACAGATGGTGTGACTTGGGGATGCAGCAAAAACCCCCCGTGTCCGCGGACACATCCATGATGTTGACCACCCCTGGGAAAACCACCCTCTGATTTCTCAGGGGCACCCCCGGGTCAGGCTTTGGGTTGTCAATGTGGAACCAAGGCTCAGATGTTGTTCGCCAGGCTGGATTGAGCCCATGTGGTCGAAAAACATTGATTGAGTTGAACGATGCCAGCAGTCTGCGATCCTCCCCCATCGGTTCATTCAATCTGGCGCATATGTGAGCATAGGCCAGCTTCACCCCTGAGGATTTGCGTAAGTGCCATTGGAAGGCAGAGTGATCCCAACCTTTGATATGCCCACAATCACTGCGTCCCGCCATGGTTTCGAACTTATCCTTGGCTGTCCACGATTGGGGAACATCCCGGTACCAGCCCACAGCAGCAGCTTCCTCCCAAAAAAGGTCTTCAGCGTCTGCCGCTTCAACAGGGCTCAATGCTTGGATGACGCAATATCCGTACTCTGCCAGAAAAGAACACAAACCGTCACTGTCTCTCGGGTCGAAAACGGGCGGCTCAAACGGAACGATCGAGCATGCAGCCATGTGAATTCTGAAGCCTTGTGGAGAAAATAGGTTGTGATCTCAAAGAACTTTTCTGAACATGCTCGGCAACCAGTGGCATGTTCTATAACACACAACCGGGCGTGGTAATTTCTGCGCCTGCCTCGGCGAAATGCATGTTTTGGAGCCAACAACCTCAACATGCCGCTGTGCATGTCAACATCCACACTCAATACAACTTCAAGTCATGGCTGACTTGCTTGGTGTTGCAGTGTGCACCTTTTCAAGAACAATTGGACAAGTTTAAAGTCGCATTCATTATTCCTGTTCGAACAAACGCCGCCAGAAGAAACATTTCTTTTGCTTTGCCCCCGATGAATCTACCTCTTTGCTGTTTGAAGGGTACTTCGGAGATGGAATGCAATTGATTCATTTGGAATGCCCCATGCGACTTGACCAGCATCAGCTCACCCTAAGCAAGGAAATCCTCTTCAAAAGCTAATTTGGAGTAGCAATTCCAAATATGTGGTTTTGTTGAAAAGGATACCCTATGTAAATTGTCTTTAAAGTCCGAAATTCTACTAACATTATTTCCTTCTTAGATTTCATTCAATTCTAGATAGAAAGTGGAGAAACAATTTCCCGGGAAAGGATGTTCTTTGTAAAACAATTGAATTAAGAATCCCAATCGACAACGCTCTTCAAAATGGAAACCCTATTTAAATCAACTTTCAGTCTAAAAAATATATTCTTACCACCTGCTGCACTGCTCCTAGCTTGAACCCAAACAACCCTCCAAAAAACAAACCAAAGGTGCGCATTTTTCCGGGTTGCCGGAAAGTTGCACTGCATCTAGGGCACGCGGTGCACCTAGAGCAGGGACACATTAACTTGCTTGGAAACGCATGTTCAACCGGAAACAGCACTAAGTGGCACGCCATACAGTCCCAGTGCCATGTTTTCGCGCAATGTTTGTTCACAAACGCCTTGATGCGGCAGCCAGGTGTTCTGGCCGCTAAGGCGCGTCTATAGGGCAAAGCGTGAGCCCTCTTCCGGCCTGTGCAAGGCTGCCAGGACTGAAGCGCACTCAGTCTGCAGGGCGATGGAATCGCGAGAGGCGATCTTGGCTGAGATCATCGGCCCACTTGTTGAAGCGCCCGGGCACGTGAGTCGGTTGCAGGAGTACGTTTTGTGTATGGGCCCACGAGGCAATGAGTTGCACAAAGAGCTGCAAAGGCCAAGATGTCGTAAACATTTTTTTGCTGCCTGCATGTGCTGCCGAATTATCAATCCGGAAGGCAGGCTAAACAAGTAATGCCCGCCGCCTATATGGCTATGAGTGGCCTGCAGCAGTGCCAGTTGTGGTAGAGTCTCGAAACACGCAATGTAGCGCTGTGCAGGTTTCGAAAGACAGGCCGCGACCCCAGCCAGAGTTCTTGAGCCGCGCTCTTGAACCGCATCCCCCGCAGGGGTTGCTGCCTTAAGACACCGCGTGTTTTTGGGAAACATGCACCGCTCCAATCAACAACCAAACCCTCGACACGACAGAGACGCACTCCTCTTTCGTATCCGGGTTCTGGAGTCAGCTGATGCAGAAGCAGTGTGCTGCGGTGCACGGCTTCAGCTAGAGAAGGCTCTATTAACCCCCTGGTGAACCATAAGCATCACTCTGGAGAAAAATCCTCGATTGATTCTTCGCACTGCGGCGCCGAGGAGTTTTAACGAACCTTAGGCGGTACCTCACGGTACCTAGGGTTGCCCAGGGCACTGCAGTGCTTTGCGCAGCGGCGCCAGTGCCTGGCGTCCAAGGTAGGGCGAACCTTAATAACAGGCTGCGTGGCTTTGCGGGAATTGGCACTGCGGTGCGAAAAAGACAGGTCGACTTGCAAGGCCTGCGGCCCCTTCATGCACCCAAATGTTGGCTAACAAGCCGGAAAAAAGGGCTGAGCGTCGGGCCCGGCCAAGGTAGGCAAACCTTGGTGACAGCGGTGAAAGAAGCTGATAGCCTATGCCTGAAGTCAGGACAGCGCGTCCTTGCCCATATATTTTTGGTCACCAACGCGCCTTGGGGCAATTGCCATCGGTCACGAAACATGACGTACATCATACAGAAAGTGGTGAAACATGTGAGACACAGAATCATCATCCAGACTAAACTGTAACAGCCGAAACACACACAAAGAGACAGCGAAGCAACGAACCGAACCGACAGGAACCAAACACGCAAAACACGAACGACAACGAAGAGCTTAGCCCCGAAGATGATGGAGAACGAAAATCCGCAGCTCAATCGAAAAAATTCGAGAACTGAACTACATCGAGCCCAAAGGTAATGAAAAAGGCGAGCAAATGGCTCAGCAATTCGCCCTAAAATCCGCCGAGGGCACATTTGCGCATCGTTAACCCCCATGAGTGGCCATGCGGATAAGCAACATGCGCAAGTAGAGCGCAAGAAAGGTCGCCATGCAGAGCAAAGAGAGAAATTAAAAGTCTCTCACAAGCAAAAGGGACCACTGGCAGTGGCCAAGCAAAATGAAACATGCACGAATTATTGCAGCGCACAGGCATCACCTGGTGTCGTGAGATGCCAAGAGACCAAGCGGGGCTGGGTACTACAAGGCTCTACGACACACATGCTTATGCAGCAGTGACCCACCAAAACGACACAATCTACGCAAAAATAGAGCAGGGTGGGTTAATCAACAAAGTCCGGCGCGGACCATTCAGGAAGTATCAAGCCCGAATCGAGGTGCGTAATGGTACGCAGAGCGGACCATGAGACCAGGCGGGGCCTGATACTACATGGTCCGCAGACCTCCAAGCACTTGGTAGGAGTAGCACTAGGCATGACCAAATCATAAAATGCAGCGGAGACGAGAGGCAGGGCGCAGAGACCCAGCGAGGCTGAATTGCTCAATCACTCAACGTCGCCTACGACCGCTCCCACTGCTCTGGCCATCAGGCGGCGCCTGGAGGCTGCGCACAATGTTCGTGAAGTAGTAAGGAACATAGGCCTATAGGGACCTAATTATTTTGGATTTTTGGTCGAAAAACCCTGCAAAACAGCCAAATTCTCCATCCTGCTGAACGTTTTTCCGATGTCCCCGGTCTTTGTCACCGCTCCGTTTTTGGTGCAAAAAGTGCTCAAAACGGCCAACTTCCCGAATTCCCGAAAAGTTCGTTTTTCCTGTCAGACGGCAAGCAGGGTGTCTCAGCCTCTAGATTCGCTCGTTTTCGGTCGAAAACAGGCTCCAGACGCTCACTTTTCTGCTTTCTGGCCGGAAAAGCAGGCAAGTTTCATCCCGCTGAGCTTGTCACCACTTGTCACCGCTTCGCCACCGCTCTCTTTTGGGCCGAAAAAGTGCGCAAAAGCGGCCAAATTCCCGAGTTCCAGAGGACTTCGTTCTTCACAGGGTTTTCCGTTTTTCGCCCAACGACAGCCTGCCGAGGTCCTTGCTTGTGACACGACAGCCTGCCGAGGTCCTTGCTTGTGACACGACAACCTGCCGAACTTGTCGCCGCCTTCGTCACCGGGTCTGATGCGGCAGCCTGCCGAACGTATTTGTCGCCTAATACGCCAATCTGCCGAACGCCTTTGTCACCGGGTCTAACACGGCAACCTGCCGAACTCCCAGGGCTCGAAAATCTTGGCAAGTTTGGGTCAAAACTGAAACAGCTTGAAACAATACTGGTTCATTAATGGGCAAAGGTTGCCCGGTCGCAGGCGGGAATCGAGCCCCGGACCAGGGTGGCGCAGAGACAGCGCTCTAACCACTGAGACAAGGGAGCTGCTAGCGCTTGAGCCCGCCGACGAGGTGTCCCACGGTCCGTGTCGCCCCGTGACACAAGCTTTCGTACTCGGAAAAGCGAGGCTCCGCGAGGGTGTCTTGACTCCATCGATTTAGCCCGAAAACCCATCAGGCCGTTGTGGAAATTTTCGGCGATCTGTCCAGAAATTTTCGAGCGTGCGCAGGTATCACGACCTGGACCCGGGAACTTGAATTGAAGGACCTCAATTCATGTATGGTCCAAAATACGTAACACACGACCAGACTTTGGTCACTCCTAAGAAAACATGTTTGAAGGACCTGTCACGGGCAACATCCCGGAGGTCCTGGACAACGGAGAAGTAACTGACAGCACGCACGTCACCGCAGGGCAGCTAGCCCTCGCTCTGACGCCCTACGCTCAAGTAACAGACCTGGCCGTGAACACGGCAGCCTCCGGCAACAACGCAGCCGCCATCCAGTCCCTGGACAACCAAGTCACCGCAGAGCTGGCCTCGAAGCTGGACTGCAGCGCACTGGCGCCGGCAATCGCTCCTCTTTCTGAACTTGTCGGGGTTCATGCAGCAGCGGCCGAAGATGGCGTTCTGGGTGAGCTTACCACCTCCTCTACGCGCATGCCGAGGAAGGGCACGAGCTTCTTGCAGGGGGACGGGGAGATGCCCGAGGCGCTCCGCTATGTCCGCCGTGTCCCGCACCTCCGTCACGTCCGCCAGGGCCAGGACGTCGGTGTGGAGGTAGCAGTCGTGGAACTCCTGGAAGGTCTCCCAGCCCATGACATCGGCGGTGTTGACAGCCAGCCGGTAGTCCTCCCCGCTCACCGCTTTCCCCGCCAGCTCCCACACCGCAGGCTTCTCCCACGCCTTGGCGCCGCAGAAGTGCTTGAAGGGCATGGGCAGCTTGCGCAGGATGCAGTCCCACGCCTGCTCCAGATCGCAGTGGGTCCGCCGCTGTTTGACAGGTCGTCTTTGAGGCGGAGAGTCGCAGCTGCAGTTTTGCCCCTTAGCAGCGATCCGCGTCGAGCGCACGTCTGAATTATGAAAGAGTAGAATCATAGTGTAACCGAAATTCAATCGAACAGTGCATTCCGAAAAGGCAGTCCACATTGCCGTACCCCACGGCAGATTCCATAAACAGTATGGCCGACCGATAGATTTGATCATGGATGCGACCAAGACCTGCACATGGCAAGTCATAGACATACGCAGGGCAAAGCTCGCTCCAAAGCATGCGGTAATACGGGCAGGCCAGGAAAAGCATGCATGGGCAATTCCCCATAAATACATCATCCAGAGCATCCAAGAAATGCAACAATTTCCTAAAGGGTTGTCAGCCAGAAGGCAGTACTCACTGCAAACGACCATCACCTCCATCGCTGCAATTGGCGGCCCAAAGGTGACCTCCACCGACCGGCAACGCGCCAACGAGAAGGCGGCCGCCGTGGAGTCCCGTAACACGGTGCCAAAAGGTGAATTATGTCTCGGTATTGCACTGACAAGCAGTCCCTGAAGGTGTGACAATGAAAAGCCCCTGTGGGCAAACCAGAGAAAAGCAAGCCAAGCCCGAAATTCTGCAAAGAGAGTCTAATGAATTCAACACCAAAAAAGCACGTACACCGCAGCTTGCGCGTCCAAGCGGCCCCGCGCGGGCGCAGTTTGGTCACAGCGGCCTCGGCGCTAGGCGGCTCCTCCAGAGGCACCGCCCGGACAGAGCTGAGCGCCAGGCGACGAAGCAGGCGGGGTTGGGCGTGGCTGGGGCCAGCGGGTTGGTGCGGTCCGTGTTCCTGACGCGGAAGGCGATCTTGATGGATTCGGGGTCGATGAAGGACGTGCCGCTGGTCAGCAGGATGCGGCAGACCCGAGAGGTTGTGGGGGAGAAGGAGCTCAGCGAGCTGGGGAAGTACTGCACGTCATGCCGCGCCGTCACGTAGCTGGTGTTGCTTGTTTTCAGCTTGTAGTCCAGGCTCTGCATCAGCTCATCCTGGCCCAGATGCGTTCAGAGAGCTCGGAGATCATGGCGCAACTTGGTTTGAGCCGAATAAATTGCTTTCTATAGAAAAAATAATAAATATTCGGTCGGTCGAACGAGCACCGCACGTCCTTTTTCTGTCCGGGATTCTGTTCTGTCCGCCGCATCACAGCGAGTCGGCGGCGCTGCGTTCCAGAAGCGCGCGTGGGCGGGCAGCTTGGCTTTCAGCATCCAATCGCCGCCGCGCGATTGCCTCACAGAGGGCAGCAGCCGCTGGCTCCATCTGGCTCGGCATCCGTTTCTGTCTCCGATTAAAAAGAGGTTGGTCCGAGCATGCAAAACTGCTTGAGCTGCGCCGTCGCCTGTGCGTGCTTCGTCGTGCTGGTGGTGATTATTAAACATCCGGAGACCGCTGGAGCTGTTTTGCGGCACAAAGTTGATTGGCCGAGCCTTCGAGGCGGCGGGCTGGGAAGTCGTCTCCCTGGACATCGCGTCGAAATTTGAGCTCACGTTCCTGCGCGACATCCGGAGCTGGGACTACGCGCTGTTTCCGCCGGGGCACTTCGACATGGTCTGGGCCAGCCCGGTCTGCACGGAGCACAGCCGAGCTCTGACGAAGCGAGTAGTAAGGAAAGAAGGCCTATAGGGACCAATTAATTTTTGATTTTTGGTCCCAAAACCCTGCAAAACAGCCGAATTCTCCATCCTGCTGAACGGTCACCGGCTTTGTCACCGCTCCGTTTTTTGGTGCAAAAAGTGCTCAAAACGGCCAACTCCGAAAAGTTCGTTTTTTCGTGTCAGACGGCAAGTGGGGCGCCTGAGCCTCTAGATTCGCTCGTTTTCGGTCGAAAACAGGCTCCAGGCGCTCACTTTGCTCTCGTCACCGTTTGTCACCGCTTCGTCACCGCTCACTTTTGGGCCGAAAAAGTGCACAAAAGCGGCCCAGTTCCCGACTTCCGATTTTGGAGGACTTCGTTCTTCGCAGGGTTTTCCGTGGCACGACAGCCTGCCGAGGACCTTGCTCGTGACGCGACAGCCTGCCGAGGTCCTCGCTTGTGACATGGCAGCCTGCAGAACTTGTCACCGCCTTCGTCACCGGCTCTAACGCGGCAACCTGCCGAACGCATTCGTCGCCTAATACGCCAATCTGCCGAACAGCTTCGTCACCGGGTCTAACGCGACAGCGCTCTAACCACTGAGACAAGGGAGCTGCTAGCGCTTGAGCCCCCGAGGTGTCCCACGGTCCGTGTCGCCCCTTATACCTGGTGCCCTTAAGCAGCTTGAGTCTCTCAAAAATACTTGACAAAGGAACCTTGAGCGCAAGCACTCCTTTTCAGCACACGGGGTAGAGCATCAAAGGTAAGGAAAGGTCCTTCTCAGAAAGCCCAAAAGGAGAAAAGGGTTCACACCCGAAAAGAGGGGGGTCGTCCAAGAAGGCCACAGGGGGTGAGGGCAGGCAAGCGCCCCGCCCGAACCTAGACTGAAAGGTAAGCCACTGGGTGTGGCAGGCGTAGCCACTCACTCATCCAACCGGGTGGGAGAAAATCTAAGGCCCTGAAATTGGAAGGAAAGGAAAGGTTTGAGCCTCAAGCTGCAACTCAACAGTTAAGGGCACCAGTATAACGCCGCGAGTGCAAGCACTAGCAATCCTTATACCTGGTGCCCTTAAGCAGCTTGAGTCTCTCAAAAATACTTGACAAAGGAACCTTGAGCGCAAGCTCCTTTTCAGCACACGGGGTAAAGCATCAAAGGTAAGGAAAGGTCCTTCTCAGAAAGGGGGGACCCCCAAAAGGAGAAAAGGGTTCACACCCGAAAAGAGGGGGGTCCCCCAAGAAGGCGACAGGGGCAAGCGCCCCAGAACTCGCACGCCCCCTGTAAACTGAGTGCTCGTAGTGACCTGAGGCGGCACAAGCGGACGGAAACGGCAAACGAATACATGCGTGAAGAAAAGCATGATTGGCAAACTATGTGCAAGACATGCGTGAGAAAAGAAATGGCACATCAGCGAGCAAATTTTACAACTGCAGCTCGCTCCAGAGACTGTTCCAAATGTTTGGTGTAACGTGGGACTTTTGGGATCGCAAGAAAAGTAATTGAGACTCATCGCCTCGACTGGGGGCGTCGGCAACATTCACCTCGGTAGGGACCCGGTGGGTCCACGGATCGAAGGTCATCCGTTGCTCAAGGCATAAGAAATGCTGGACGAGCTTGTCGGCCGCATGGTTGTCGCAGGACATGCGAATGAGGGAATGGAGGGCAGCTTCGTTGTCCACATGAAAGAAAATGGCCGTGCCTGAGAGCAGGTCTGGCCAGAGGTGAAGTGCCATCAAAATGGGAAGGATCTCGAGGTGCAAAATGCAGTGAGATCCAAAGATCGCAAGAACTGAAAGAGCCGGGGGCTCAAAAGAAAAATGAAAGCGGGGCTGCCCAAAGAAGTCCACAAGGACTCCTCCTATGGAGGGCTTGGAAGCCTCCAAGGCACCATCTGTGAAAAAATGCCAAACGAGGCGGTCTTTGCTGCTGATTGCTCTGGGCATGGAATGGACAAGAGAATGCAAACAGCGCTCCAAAATCTTCACAAGCGATGAAGGGGCTCGAGAGCCCGGTGCCAGGGCAGAAAGCTCATGCAAAGATGAGAGACATCTCGAGTGGTATCGTCCCGACAATTGACCATGGGCAAACTGCATGCGGCCTCGCAACTTGCGAGCTTCCTTGGGCGAGAGGGAATGGCTTGTCAAAAGCTCTTGCAAGCTCGAAGCCAAGAATTGGACTCTGGCCTCAGTATTTGCCACCTCGAAGACTCCTGAAAAAAATCGCGTGAAGTTGAAAGCAACCCCAAGCGCCTGAAACACGGCTGCAAAAGGCGGGTTCTTGGAAGGCTTGCCACTGACTTGAAAACCCAGCAAGGTGAAAAGGGATTGAATCAGGTGCGTGGCAGCGTGGGTGAGCGGCTCGGGCACCACTGCTGGGAAATACAAGTCCAGGGCAGGCGAAAAAGGCGAGCGCCAAGTGCATGAATGGCTAGGCTAGTGCGCAAGAAGGCGTAAACAGAGGCCGAGCTGCCGAAGGGCATGGTCAGCATACGGTAGCACCGCGGGCCATGCTGCGGCTCATACACACAAATGAATGAGTGTGCCCGGTGCGCCGGTGCAATTGCCAGCTAACGATAGGCGTCCTGAAGGTCGAAGGCGCGTCCACGCCAAGGCACATCAGTGTAGCCGCAACACCTCTTGAGCAAAGCAGCGATGAAATCTGTGTCATGCAAGACGACCTTGTTGGCGAACTGACGGCAGAGTTCAAAAGATTGAACGTAAAGTCATCAATAGGCCGGCACTTGTCAGCTGCAAAACATAGAAACGAGGGCTGATGACGGAAGTCTTAGGCACGTCTGGCTCCACGAAGACCCCCTCGAGCCAACCTTGCTGCAACTCCGTGAGAGTAGTGTCAAAAAGGGTCTGGTCTGCCACCTGATCATCCGTAGGCTGACATCGTGCCAAGGCGCGGGCCTTCAAAGCCGGGGCCATGCGCTCTAAGGAGGCAATGTCCACCGCAGGTGGTTGTGGGTGCCTGGGCAGCTCCAATGACTCAGGCAGCCAGCCAAACAACGGAAACCCGGCAGCAAGTTCGTCCGCGATGGCCGTGTCCTGATAACCGACTGATTGCAAGGCGTGCTTGAGCAAGGCGTGCTTGAGCAACACAGTGCGCTTCTTGGCGTTGATGCGAGCGACATGCGCATCACAAGAGGCGAGAAGCCGCCTTTGACGCGGAGCAAACTCTTCGGCAAGCTGAATCAAAGATTTGAGCCGCACTGCCCACAGTGACAGGGCATCGGCTGTGGTACATGTTGCAACGAAATCGACTGCCTCCTCCAATGATTGGCTAAGAGGGGGCAAAAGATTGGCCGGGTGCTGTACGCCATTCATAGCCTGCATATAGTACACATTGAGCAGCTTCGGGCGGGTGCAATGGTAGCACCGAGCCTTTTGGCCAAGGGCCCGCTGGTAGCCGCTTGCCTCGAAACCATGCCGTGTCGAAAAGGTCCTGCGGAAACAAGTGCAAGTCAAAGGGAGAAGGCAAATTTGGAAAGACCCACAAGCGAGGTTGAAACTTCACTGCAGCTCGAAGAAAAAGTGCAACTGCGGCAGTGCCTTGCCCACAAACACCGGCCTGGGGCGGCTGTGCGGGGGCAAAGAGTCCCTCAGTAGGCTTGGCAAAAAGGCAGTGGGTACGCGGCCTCCTCCGCTGTGTGAATTCCCAAGGAATCTTTCCATGGGGCATGGAAATGATTACCGTCACAAGTGCGGCAAAGTGCCTGTAACCAGGTGGGAGTACCTTTCAACAGAGTGCGCTTGCGGCGGGCACCTCCATAAGCGCAAAAGTGGACCTCTGTCTGTGAATGCAGAGGGAGTCGGCTCATCATGGAAGTGTCCCACATATAACTGCGAGCAGGGTTCTCAATAAGCCAAGGTATGCCATGCTGGCTGCGCATGCCAGCGACAGCGGCCGCGAACGCGTAAAGGTTGTTGGCACTGGTCACCCTGGCGAGGTCCTGGCCTCGAAGTGAAGGCAAACCGTCTGGATGCTGGCCCGAACGGAGTGGGTTCGCAATGCGCCGCCCATTGCTGAAAGCTGGAATATCCCTTGCTCGGGAAGCAGTGCCGCACGGGGGTGCAATTACCACCAGGGCCGGCATCAAGCACGTGAGTGTGCTTAGGAGCAACCGCTGGGCAAAACATGCCACCGCTTTGCTGGGACATGGTCCACTGCCACGGACTGAAAAACCCATTGAGACGGCTGTGGAAGAAAAGTTGCACGATCCTGCAAAGATTTCTACCACACATGGTGTGCGGCCTCCAGAGCTGCGGGCAGGTGCCGAAACAGAGGGACTTGCAGAGGAAACAAGATCCTTTGAAAGGCCGGGGGCCGAAGGCAAAGCATGGTCTCCTGATGGGCAAGGCCCTCTGGAAGGCATGGCAAGAGGCACCTGAGTGGGTGTGCCTGGAATATGGAGCGACCTAGGAAGCGGCGGGGTGCACAGGGGCACACCCGCCAGGCACAGGGGCCAAGGGAAAAGCACCCGCAAGGGGAGCGCTGGGCTGCACAGGGGCAGACGCAGAAGGCACGAAAGCCTTGGGAAGAGCTTCTCGGGGAGAAGCGCTGGGCAGCACAGGGGCGAACCAGCAGGCACAGGGGCCTGGGAAACCTCACTGGGTGAGGTGGTAGGACGCCTGCCTACCCGGCGTAGGAGCCGAATTGGTTGTGAAAGGGAAGGAGGAGACGGCTGGCTGACTTGGAAAAGAAAGGGTGGTGTCGGCAAAAGGGGCTTTGCAGCGGAACAGCCGAAACTGAATGACCCATTAGCGGAATTGGCCGGCTCGTCGGGTCACAGGATTGTGCACAAGGTGAAGGGGTGAGGCCCAAAGCACTTCACGCACTGATGCTTCAACTGGCACTGGCAGGGCCGTTCCATGTTGTAATTCCAGCAGAGCAACTCGCCCTGCTTGTTGCGGCCCTTCAGCCCTTTTCCCTGAAGGGGAGCTGGGGCTGGGGCTTGCCACGGCCCTTGGACTTGGCGGGGGACTTGCCACGCCCTTTGGGTTGATTCTTGGGAGGTCCCTGCCGATTGGACGCGCGAAGGCTGAGGGAGCAGCTGCATCGCAACGCGCGGCGTGAGCATGAGCTCCTTGATGGCCCGGTCCACAGGGAAATCCTCATCACCCGGCAAGGAGGCACCCACCTTGTGGGATACGGCCATCCACAGCTCCTTGTCTGCTGCTGTGAGCTGTTCCAAAGCAACAGGTGTGAAACCTTGTGGGGGCTGTTGCGTAAGAGTATTGAGGAGGTACGTGTGCCACTTCTGCAGAATGTCGAAAGTGGCAACACCGGCGATTTCAGCTGCTGCTGCACGCCTGGTCATGGCCTGCTGAACTCGCAAGCCATCCGAGACATTGGCATGGCGGGAGGCCTGACCTTCCTTCAAGGAAAGCTTGCCATCATGGGCCTGCACGACTTGGAGTTCCTTGTTGAACGAGCAAGCCGACAGCTCTTGCTCACGGCTGGTGCACTTGTGAAACGGCACCCAACGCACGGATCTGGCCTCCAGCATGGCGCTGAAAGCGTCAACCAATTCATAGGACGGTTCTTGATGGCGTGTAAGGTCAGCGCCTGGAAGCTTTTCGCGAAGCTTGGTGAGGCGAGACTCCCGTTCGACTGGCGGAAGTTTCCTCACCACCTCTGACGCTGAGCTCGCTCGGGCCACTTCCTCCTTGACAGAGGCAGTAATCAGAGTATGTGCAGTGAAAAGCAGGCGCCGCAGTGGGGTGCCCGCCGCAAAAACCTAGCTGGGCCAACTGGCGATGCCCTTGTCACCAAGGGCCTGCAAAACATCCTCCACAAGTCCAACCTGTTGGGCACGGCTGTCAAATTCTGACTTGCTGTCAAGCAAGCTCATGGCTACTTAGTGAATGAGAACCAGAGACTCGAGCCGACAGCTAAACGAGTAGGACCTGCACGGAGGATGTGCACAAACTAACCGCAATGAGGCAGCTCTAAGGTTTGTTTTGGGCACTCAGCATTCGTCGTGTTTGCCAGAGGCATGGAAGCACTGCTTACACCAAGGAAAGGGTTGGTAAACCAACTGGCCAACACAAAGCGGTCAGTATTGCCCTCCTCAGAGTCGCCCCGGCTATGTGTATGGTCCGCAACTTCTGGTGCTGAACCAACAGAAACGGAGGCTGTACAGCAAAGAACGGCTTCTTGAAGGCGGCAAGAGCCTCTCATCGGGGTCACCGAAGTCCTCTTCAGTGCCTTCAGGCGCAGCGCTGTCCGAGTGCGAAGAGTCGGAGTCGCTGGTCTGAGGCGACTGGGGGACTGTGGTAGCGCCTGCAGACACACCTTCAGGAGAAGGCCCCTGAAACTATCAAAGACAAGACCCGGACCGTCGCGGGAATAGGTGTTCACTGACAATTCCGTGGCATCCACATGGTAGCCCAACAGCTTTCGCAGGGGAGGAGAAACTCCCGCTTTGGCTACCCAACTGAGGCAGGTCGCCTTGAGGGACCGACTGGTGGGCACGGGCTCTCCTTCTTGGCAACCTTAGCAAGGAGGGCGTTCACCTCTGAAGTAGTGAAAGGCCGCGGTGTGTCACCTTGGGCACCCACTGAACGAATCAGTGGCGGGGTGAGAGCTCCTTGGACTGGAAGGCCAAGGCGTTCTCTGGCAGATACCCAGTTGGAAAATAGGCAAGGTGAGTGGTAGGACAAGGCGGCTCTTGCCCCCGCTCTTGGAGGTCTTATATTCACTGGTGTTGAGCTGGTAAAAGGTGTTCAACGTACGTGACCCCTTCCAGGGCATCGAGCTCAAGGTGGCCCGCTGCAAATCCATCCAGCGAGATCTGGAGTAGAGGGCAACTAGAATGCCCCCAACAATGTTCACTAAGGCTGCGTCGTCAGAGTCTGTGAGCCACTCCAACCGCTTGACCTGGCTGACAAAATGGCCGGCTTCTGCCGAAGCGGCGGGGCGGCCTGCAAGGTGTGTCGCAGAACTCTTCAAAAGGGGGCTGGAGAAGAAGTCGGCATCAGCAGCGCACTGAAACATGTGAGCAAACCACCTCAAGGGAGGGTGAAGCCTCTTTGAGTGCCTGCATCCACTTCCATGTAGGCTGTGGTCACTGCACCAAGCAAAGTAGCGCTTGAGGTAGCTGAGGCGTGCCTTCAAAGTGGACTCACTGCGGCCGGAAACCACCTCATCGGCTAGCGCCAAAATGGGACAGGAGTCGCCTGCAGCCTTAGTCGCCTGCAGCCTTCAAGAGAATAAAAAGCCGGCTCACTAGTGAGTGCCGCAGGGTGCTTTGACGCAAGGAGGCAACAGCAGGTTTGCGAATGAGTTGGAGCAAAGGGAGCCCCTCCAGAAGGTTGTGCGCGGGAATGCCTCATCCAGCGGCGCTGGGCACCAAGGTGCCAGCATGAGAAGGTGGCTGGAGCGACCGAATCGATGGCACAGCTTGCTGGAGCAAAGGCCGGAGCCTCCCAAGGAAACGTAAGGTCCATGTGGCGGCGACCACTGACGAAAAATTGGAGACTGAGCCAATGGCAAGGTGAGATTGTTTGGAAAACGCTGCTGCAAGGAAGCGCTGGCTAAAACTGAGGCGGGGGCAAAACTGGCATGGAGAGAGGCCTCGGCGAGAAGGCCGCTGAAGAAGGCAGACTCAAAATACAAATGGGCGGAACTGCGAAGAGACCAATTCGATTGTGAAGGGAAGCGCATGGGCACCGAAGCATGTAGAATCACTGGCAAAGGTGCACTTTAGAAGCGGCATCCATTTGGGTCGGAAAATTAGATCACACGGACTGAGGCTGGCACAAATGGAGACCTCAGCGTGTAAGAGCGCTGCACTAGGATGCCAAAGCTACAGGATCGAAGGTGCACTTCTGAAGGAGCATCCATTTGGGGCGGAAAAATGGGCTTAGACTGACTGAGGCTGGCACAAATGGGTGCCTGAGCGTGCAAGAGCTCTGCGCTAGAATGCCGAGCTACAAGAACAAAGGTGCACTTCTGAAGCGGCATCCATTTGGGGGAAAAATTGGTTAGCCGGCTGAGGCTGGAACCACGGCGGTCTCCTCCACATGAGCGAGCGGACAAGGGAATCGCTTCTGAAGCGGCATCCATTTGGGTTGGAAAAATGGCTCAGACTGGAACCCGAGCGGACAGGGGAATAATGCACAAGCAGGCAAATGGGAACGTGTGACTCATGCAAGCGGCATGCAAATCAAACAGGAGAGAACATGCATTGGCAAGAAAGAAAATCTGAAGAGGAAATTTGCGGGAGCACAAAGCGCAATCAACGCCTATGAGGGGCGTGTGTACGCCGCGAGGAGCCCTGCTTTGGGGCGGACTTGGCAGCTCTGGAGGCGGAAGTGGCAGGCGGCGCGGCTGGCCTTGAGGAGCTGGTAGTGGCAGGCGCCGGCGTGAGTGTGGTGGGTGCTTCCGATGAGGGGGATTCCAGGGAGGGTGGTTCAGCAGCTCATTTCCCAGCAGCTCAGGCTGGCTCTCATGCAAAGGGGAGGACCCTCGCTTTTTAATCCTTGAGGAGATCCAAGCCGCCCGGCTCCTAAGTCCTCAGGCGATGGCGGCGCACGCGGTTCCCTTCAACTACGTGGCGCCGAAGGTGAAAGCCAGGCTCGAGTCCCTCCGCCTGGTCACCGCGTCTTTCCCAAGCAGGCCCTGCAGGGCTACTCCTTTGTCAGCGGACCCGCCCCGGTCCGAAACCAGCTGCAGTGGCAGGACCCGTTCCACCCGAGGCCCAGTTTGTAACCCCCCTGTAACTGCCCGCCTCTGCCTCGACATCGCAGCCTCTCCCCCATGAAGGGGGATGGATCTCCTCTTCATCACTGGACTGATAGCACGCCAAACAAGTGAGTCCTCCAGAAGATTGATCGGCCGGGGGATCCTAGAAAGGGGGTACCTGGTAGTGAGCCGAAAGCTGAGGCGAAGAGCGGATCAAAGGCAAGAGCATCAGGCTGAACGAAAAGCAGGGCAGGTCTGAAAGACAGCACTGGGAGCCGGACCTGGAGCCGGACCTTGGGGCCAAGAACCTGACAGGAGTGGGCAACGACAACGGGAAGAGGCAAAGGGCGGCTCCAAAGTGAAACTGTCAGGCACGTGCACAACACACCATGGGACTGTGCACCACACTCCGAGGCCCGGACGGAAGAGGAAGAAGATGACCTGGCGGCAGGCAATGCGACACACGCAAAGGGAAAAACCGACCCTTAAGAAAAGGGGGAGAAATGAAAGCCAAGGTCACACTGACGGCCTGAGGACATGAACACTGAGGGCCTAACGAACATGCGCCTGGGCAACGCACGAGAGCCGAAAAGGCAAAAACGACTCCGAACGACAACGCGCAACACGGCAAGGGAGAGAAAATCGAAGTCCGAGAGAAAATCTAAGGCCCTGAAATTGGAAGGAAAGGAAAGGTTTGAGCCTCAAGCTGCAACTCAACAGTTAAGGGCACCAGTATAACGCCGCAAGTGCAAGCACTAGCAATCCGTGACACAAGCTTTCGGTCTCTATCCTATAAAACTATGCACACAATGCATAGCTACATCGGTCAATTCATCACGCGCTACAGGCCGAGGTGTCCCAAGTGTTTTGACCGACGCCATCGATCAATTCGTCATACCCATGCGCTACAGCGAGCTGGACCAGGGAAGTTGAATTGAGGGATATTTCCCCTCAAAGCATCGCATGGCCATGCTACAACGAGATGACTCCATCGAGTTTGCCCGAAAAATCCTGGCCGAAAGCGACTCAAGGGGCTGTTGTGAAATTACAACACCCAGCGCTACGAACACCCCGAATGGCCCAAAGCGACTCAAGGGGCTGTTGTGAGATTACAATTGAAGAGCTCCAGGAACAGGAGCTGAGAACCTGAACCTGGCGCACTGGTGTGGATGAGGTGCGATCATCAGCAGGCCCCAGGCATGCACTCCTTCCAGGCCCTGTTCCGCAGCTGTGGTAAAACCGGCAGCAGGGTCGTGTGCATCCTGCGAGGCAATCAGTCTTTCCACATCCGCTCTCTGCGTGGGCTCAAGCCGAGCAATCTGGGATAAGTGAACTGCCAATTGCTAGGATGCATCCAGCACGAGTTGCGTCGGAGGCCCATGGACCGCTCCAGCATTTTCTTTCTGCCCAGGGTCTGCATAGTGTTGCCCGCCCACCCTCACAAGCATTTGCGAGTGGCCGACATAGGCACCACTTCCAAGATCGCGCCATACTGCTGTTTGCCCATGACAACCAATTCCGCCTCCAACACCGGGGAGTTGCCCTCCCGCGTGTACCTCATCTTATTGAGCAGAACTCCCGTAGTGTACATCACGATGGACGGAAGGTCGAAGGCCGTGTCAGTCTGATCTGCGCTTGAATTCTCCAGCCCCGCAGAAACGTGCCACTTGCTGTCCCGCTGGCGAGGAAACCGGAAGGGTATCTTGCAGAAAGGCCGCCATAGCTCTCATTGCTGCATTCTCCTGGACGCCAGCAAGATCCACACCTTGGAAAAGGCCGCAAGGTAACCGACCACCACGGCCTAGGAAAAAAACTGTGCGCAGGCCTCCCTGCATCCAGGGACGCTAGCGCAAGCCCCCTTTTGGGGCAACAAAAGTTGTGTTTTTTTTAATGGAGGCGCTGAGGAACCTGGCCGACGACTTCAACGTGCGGAAGCTGTACCGACCGGCTGCAGGCCAACCTCATCGACTTCAGCCAGAACACCCGGGGAAGACGAAGTATGGCCTGGTGGCGATGACGTCTTCACCCGCGAGGCCGTGGAACCTCTGCAGAACAAGAACGCCGAGACGGTCGGGCCACCAAGCGCGCTGCGCGGGAGCTGACGGGGGACGACGGGAACTTTGTGGCGACAGACCTGGGCAACGAGTTCGCCACGCTGGACCGGGAGCTGCCCAAGGAAGCCGTGACCGGACGAACCGGCCCGAGGACCGCAACGCCAGGGGCACCCAAGAAGGACCTGGCCACGAGCGTGGCGCGCAAGGGCGGGCTTTGAGCGGCTGTTTGTGGTCTTGCTATAGGTGCGGTGGCAAAGTTGGAGCTGACCCAGGCGGCCAGCCGGGCGCCCGTGTAAGCGCCCTCGGGCAGTACAGTAGCGTTGCAGTAGCGAAGCAAACGAGCAAACCTCGGCCTGTTGGCAGCGCAAAAAAGAAATGACCGGACTTCGTCCTGTCGGCATTTGCTGGCTACTCAACTCAGACTGCGTGCTCAACATACCGACCTCCAAACAGTGCTTGATAATGTTGCATGCCAAAGCGCGTCCGTGGCCAAACCAAACACAGCTGCTGGAACGTAGGCCGCGCTCTGCTGGTAATGTGAGAAATCTGCAGAGCTTCTAGGTGATTGGTCAAGCACCCGCCTTCGAGGCCAGCGGTTGCTGCAAATGCCTCCGTCCAGGACTTTTCTTGAAGCCAGCCAGGGACCCTGGCTAGAAGCTGGATCCAGTCGCGCACTGTCACTTGCTGCTGCGTCACTCTCATGCGCTGAAACTCCTGACTTAAACGCTGCTTGACAGAGGCAAAGACAAACACGTCTGCCACCTGCAGCAGCGGCGTCATGCCAGCTGGAATGATGACGACTTCCAAACAACATGCCCTCGCAAAGCGCAAAGTCTCCGGCGCAATGTGAGCACTCGCTGTGTCCAGAAGCAGCACTGGCTGGCAGAATTCTTTGTACGGCTCGCACACTCGATTGATGCGGCTCACCACGCGCATCATGGAGGCGCCATTACTCCACGACGACTTGCATCGCCACACCACAAAGTTGTCCGGCAACACCAGGCGATTGCGAACTCGCACCGCTAAACGATGAGTGTTGCAGAGCAAAAAGCAAGGCATGAGATGCTGCAGAGACGGCCGGTTGCAGACAGTTGCCAAAAGCGAAGCCGTTCCTCGCTTCTCGTTTGTTGAAACTGCAATTTGACCGCCAAATCCTTTCTTCACGACTCCTGTGACTGGCTTGATGTGATACGGAATGGGCGTCTCGTCGATGTTAATCAAAAGCAAAGGCTTGCCCGGCGCTGAGCTTTCAGCTGTGTGTCGGAGCCATTGCCAATACACTTGTGCCTGCATACCCATTTTTGAGCACAAGTAATGAACCCAGTTTGTGGGTCAACCATCTCCACGAGCTCGGTAGTTCATTACGACCCTCTTTTCTCATTTTTGGCGTCACTAAAAAGCTCAAAAAGCTGGCGCAGTCTAGCTTCCCGACAGACCCAACTCTGCTGCAGACACTGCAAAAAACGGAGCCATCCTGCCTAGTTGAATCTTCACTATAGCCCAAAATCAATTTAGAGGTCACGAAATACATGCTCAAAGGCATAACAAAAACACCAAAAAGAAAGATTTGAAGACAAGGTGCCTTTGCGCGCTTTTGCGCCAAAGTCAGCTCCACCTGACGCAGACCGATTCTGCGACGCACGAACTTCCACTGCTTGCAAAACCGCTGCGTCCAGAGTCTTCTGCCGCAAGTGGTTGCGGCCGCCACGCCTCCCATGGCAAACGAAGCCAGAATGCACCTTCGAAGATGCGGAGTGCTCCGGCGACGCGCCGCGTCGCTCCTGGGGCTCGCATCTGTCGAGCTGCTGGTTTCCCTCAGCTGCCTTTTCAAATTTGAGCACACTTCCCGGAGCTGCTGAGCTCGATGCGCCGGTCTGCTGCACATGGGACTACAGGCTACAGAGCTAGCATGCAGAGACTGCTCTCCATCCGTCCGAAACTTCTTGACCCCAAAATTGCACAAACACTGCTGCCGCATGTCTTGCGCGCAACGCCTGGCTGCGGAAAGGCTGCTGTGAAGTGCACGCAAAACCTGTGCCAAGCTTCTTTGCCGCTGCGAACCGCAGAATACTGTAGCGTTGCAGTAGCGAAACAAACGAGCAAACCTCGGCCTGTTGGCAGCGCAAAAAAGAAATGACCGGACTTCGTCCTGTCGGCATTTGCTGGCTACTCAACTCGGACTGCGTGCTCAACATACCGACCAAACAGTGCTTGATAATGTTGCATGCCAAAGCACGTCCGTGGCCAAACCAAACACAGCTGCTGGAACGTAGGCCGCTCTGCTGGTAATGTGAGAAATCTGCAGAGCTTCTAGGTGATTGGTCAAGCACCCGCCTTCGAGGCCAGTGGTTGCTGCAAATGCCTCCGTCCAGGACTTTTCTTGAAGCCAGCCAGGGACCCTGGCTAGAAGCTGGATCCAGTCGCGCACTGTCACTTGCTGCTGCGTCACTCTCATGCGCGGAAACTCCTGACTTAAACGCTGCTTGACAGAGGCAAAGACAAACACGTCTGCCACCTGCAGCAGCGGCGTCACGCCAGCTGGAACGATGACGACTTCCAAACAACATGCCCTCGCAAAGCGCAAAGTCTCCGGCGCAATGTGAGCACTCGCTGTGTCCAGAAGCAGCACTGGCTGGCAGAATTCTTTGTACGGCTCGCACACTCGATTGATGCGGCTCACCACGCGCATCATGGAGGCGCCATTACTCCACGACGACTTGCATCGCCACACCCAGTTGTCCGGCAACACCAGGCGATTGCGAACTCGCACCGCTAAACGATGAGTGTTGCAGAGCAAAAAGCAAGGCATGAGATGCTGCAGAGACGGCCGGTTGCAGACAGTTGCCAAAAGCGAAGCCGTTCCTCGCTTCTCGTTTGTTGAAACTGCAATTTGACCGCCAAATCCTTTCTTCACGACTCCTGTGACTGGCTTGATGTGATACGGAATGGGCGTCTCGTCGATGTTAATCAAAAGCAAAGGCTTGCCCTGGCGCTGAGCTTTCAGCTGAGTGTGTCGGAGCCATTGCCAATACACTTGTGCCTGCATACCCATTTTTGAGCACAAGTAATGAACCCAGTTTGTGGGTCAACCATCTCCACGAGCTAGCGGTAGTTCATTACGACCCTCTTCTCTCATTTTTGGCGTCACTAAAAAGCTCAAAAAGCTGGCGCAGTCTAGCTTCCCGACAGACCCAACTGCTGCTGCAGACACTGCAAAAAACGGAGCCATCCTGCCTAGTTGAATCTTCACTATAGCCCAAAATCAATTTAGAGGTCACGAAATACATGCTCAAAGGCATAACAAAAACACCAAAAAGAAAGACTTGAAGACAAGGTGCCTTTGCGCGCTTTTGCGCCAAAGTCAGCTCCACCTGACGCAGACCGATTCTGCGACGCACGAACTTCCACTGCTTGCAAAACCGCTGCGTCCAGAGTCTTCTGCCGCGAGTGGTTCTGCCTCGCAACCGCTCGTCTTCTGGAAGCATTCGCTGATACATCTCAAACACCTCTAGCGAAGCCGGAGCGTAGCCAGCAGCGTTGCGCGCGGCTACGGCTTTCGCCACCGCCGCTTTGGCGCCCTGCTTCCGGGCCAGCCTCCAGTCTCGTGCATCAGAGCTTCCAGCCCGTCCAATGTCAGCCAGACTTGCCGCCGCGACGCACTGTCCAGCTAGCTCAGCGTCGCCCAACTTGGCGCCAGCAAACTTTTCCGCGGCCGCCACGCCTCCCATGGCAAACGAAGCCAGAATGCACCTTCGAAGATGCGGAGTGATCCGGCGACGCGCCGCGTCGAGCTGCTGGTTTCCCTCAGCTGCCTTTTCAAATTTGAGCACACTTCCCGGAGCTGCTGAGCTCGATGCGCCGGTCTGCTGCACATGGGACTACAGGCTACAGAGCTAGCGTGCAGAGACTGCTCTCCCGCCGAAATCCGTCCGAAACTTCTTGACCCCAAAATTGCACAAACACTGCTGCCACGCAACAAATGTCTTGCGCGCAACGCCTGGCTGTGGAAAGGCTGCTGTGAAGTGCGCGCAAAACCTGTGCCAAGCTTCTTTGCCGCTGCGAACCGCAGAATACTATTGGTGAACACTCCATGCTCCTACAAGCAGGGTACGCAATGTGACCCTAATTCTGGGGTCACGGACGGCCAATTTTCAGCCATGGAAGCATCAACTACGCGCAGACCGCCTTGGAAGCCAGCTAGACAACCTAGACACTTGGACCTGACGTCGGGCTCTCAGCGATTCTGCCACCCGCTCTCCCACCCGGAGTGCTGTCTGTCTTGCCACCCAGCTTCCCACTCGGAGTGATCTCCTCTGTGCCAGCCATAATGCCAGCCGGAGCGCCAGACAAGACCGGGAAAACCCTGTCTTTGTCTCTTGGCTGGCTGCTGCTGCGGGTTGTGACTGCTCTGCGACTGCACCACCGCTCGATGCAACTTCACACTATTGCCGTTATAGTACTGGCTAACGGTCGGGTTGTCGAACTGCCGGGCAGCAGTGGGAACCACGCGGAAGGCCAACACCTCTTTCCCGTCAACCATCTTGCGCAAGATCCGAAACTTGCTGTCCGGAAACGGCGCATCCTTGCGTAGAGATTGCTCTCGCTTGATAGCCTGGCAATTGGCGATCATGAGGAAAACGTCCGACGCTTCCCAGAACTTGCTGTCGTCGTGGCCCGCCGCAACAGCCCATGCGCCCAGCGCCGCTCCCAGCAACGAGTAGCACATCCCCAACAGCTTGGACTGGCTTGACAGCACCTCCTCCTCCACACACTTTCCACGAAACTTCAAGAGGACCGGATTCTTGGTGACGGGAGTGGTTTTCTGGCGGCTGCAAATAAAATCACGCCATGACGTGCCTTGCTTGGTGGTTCGGTGCTGAAGGGTGCTGAAACTCTGCAGGCACGCAATTCGAAAGAACGAGGACTTGCTCTGCACAGTACTGCGGCAGCCCCTCGTTGAAGTCGTACACAATGCTGACGAGAGCTCGAATCCACGGAGACATATTGAAGGACAAATCGCCCGATCCACCCAAAATTGCTTCCTGTTGCTCCTTGGAGAGTTCTATGAGCTCATCTCTGGTGGGGAGATGCTTGTCGCTCGACCACTCCAGACCGGAGCTGTCGTTGACTGGCTCCCCGTCTGTCGGCTCCTGCTCCTGCTCCACCTGCGGCTGCTGCTCTTGCGGGGCGGGATGCGTGTGAGTGACTCCGCCGTCGTCCTGTGACCTGACGTGACTCTGGCTCTCGAAGTGCTGAAACACTGCCGCCAGCGACTGAAGCCTGAAGAGCTTCTCTTGCTTGCGGCACCATACGCATGTCAGAGCATCGTAGGCCTGCGGCTTGACCAGCCCCTGGCCCACCAGGCACTGCACCTGCAGATCGCTGGTCCACGCGAGCCAGGCGCTCCTCACGAGCAATGAAAAATAGTCACCCCCGCTCGAAACGCTATTTGCAACACACAAGATTACAAACCCGGCCGGCCTCACTAAGGCGCAACACCTGCATCTCAACCGCCAGGTCTCCGTCTAGAGGTCTGCAAGCGACCACCTGCGCGGCGCTGGCCTGCGTGCGGTGACCTTTGGCTGCCTGATGAGCCGTGTCGGCCCGCGTGCGATCCTCCTTCCAACCTTGGTTCCAACCCCAACATCGCGTAGCCAGCCGCTGTGGATTATGTGGCCGTCAAATGGCAGCGAAACGAAAGGGCCGTCCGTGTCTGGAATTGGCTTGGTCAACTGCATCACTTGGAGGGCTTTGTTGGTGACCAGCTTGTCCTCCTTCAGAAGGTACACCCAGCCATACGGGACCCAGCCAGGCTCTAACTTGTTCAGCTGGGCACCCTTCTTCAGTGTCTGGTAAAACTGCCTGCAGAAAGTAAGGTACCCCTGGCCTTTTGCCTTGCTTTCTCCCAGCAGCCGAGCCACAGCGGGTGCCGCGGGGAGCAAATGATCATCAAGCCCTGAAACACGTATTCGTGCTTGAATGTGCCCAAGGACGTCACCATGAATGGACACTGAGCGCCTGCCCGGGCTTCGCCCTGGCGGCCCAGCTCATGCTGCAAGCGTTTTGTAGCTCGAGAAGCCACCTCCAGAGCGGCTGAAGCAATCCGCACTTGAAGTCCAGGTATTCCACCGCGGCGGTACATATGCAGGTAGCGCCAGACATCGGCGCGGTGGCACGGCCTGACGTATTCTCGAAAAAGATTCACAGATTGCGTAGAGGCAAAGTTGCAAAACTCTGCATACTGCTGGCCATCGTCGACAAAGGTTCGATCGAACTCTCTCGCGAAGTAGCCGGCGTGCCTGCGCACCCGATGATCCTCCCGACAGTACGTCTGCACCAGCCGTCGCGGCAGCCACCACAAGGGAATCTTTTTCTCATCGTGCCTCCGTGCCCACAGGCTTGTTTCGCTGCAGGCATTCGCCCAGCCGCTGGCGATCTGCAACAACGTCCTCATGTCCACGGCGTCCTGCTCCCAGTGACGCAAAAGCTGCAGCTCCGAGCACAAGTTCACCAAACTTCTCCGATGCATAGCCGTGCACTTGTCTCCGGTCTTCGGAACGTTGTTCCACCCACAGCAGATGACGACCGCCAGGTCGCAGTCCACCACGTCGTCCTCTGCGCGCGTCGTGCCCGGGCACACAGCCAACTTCGCCGCCTCCTCGATCACGTGGCAATAGACTCGGCGCTGTCGATCCTTGTCGCCACAGAAGTGCAGGCCACGCCGATAGAACGGCTCGCTGTCCTGCGCCCAGCTGTCCTGCATGTCTACAATGGTCTTGCTCGTCTCTCGCACGCGCCAACTCCTGCGATGTTTATGCAGGTCGCCATAGATCCGCGTGCCGCCACAAGGCTCACCGCCAGCCTCTGAGCTCACATCCGGGAATCCGAGGCGCGCGGCAATCTGCCTCCAGCCGCACACAAGCTGCTTGGCCACGCTCGGAAGCGTCTCGCCAGCACAACAGGAGCCGGTCACCAGAGACCCACCGCAGCACCAGACGACACAGTGACGCCTGCTCGAAGCATCCACAACCTGCACGCCGTACTTGTCACCGAACCCCACCGCTGTGCTGTCAGCCAAGGATAAGATGGGCGCACACTCAGGCCTCATGGCCGGGCC
Source organism: Effrenium voratum (assembly GCA_963377175.1). Taxonomy (NCBI): domain Eukaryota; class Dinophyceae; order Suessiales; family Symbiodiniaceae; genus Effrenium; species Effrenium voratum. Next base: position 55,978 of record CAUJNA010001258.1, on the reverse strand, counting down.
GGCAACAAAAACTACGCCGAGTCAGCCAGGCTAGCAGGGCTCGAACCTGAGCGGGCCAGGCACAGTACACGCATGCAATCAAAAAGCCCGACACTCAACTCCACGAAAGCTGCGATTCGACTTCGACTGCCGCTTCACTTGCACCGGCACTTGCGATGGCCACAGCCAAAACGGTCTTCGACATTTCTCACAGAGGCGGCGGGCCTGTCTTCATAGAAAAGCCCAACATCCTACCTCTGGCTTTTTTAGCATCTGGAGAATGGTCACGCATCACTTCAGCTCGCACCACCAATAAAACGCCAAGCATGCAACTCACACCTCGCTAACACAAGCTCGCCGCCGCAGCCCGCGACCTGCTGGCTATTGCCCTCTGGGCGAACAGCCCAGCGCCGCTGCAAAACCCCTGGGGGCAAGATAAATTGTAATCCTAGAATGATGCAGGGGATTTATGTCAACCCACCTGCCAACACAAAGCTTCATCAATTGCACAACACCATCTCTCTGCATGATGCTGACGCCGAGGCGCTCACATTTACAGCTTCAACTCTTCGTGATGTTGGTGCGGTGTGTTGCAGGGTGCCACTGGCCAGGTGTGACATTTGTCACGAGACCATGCACGAGACCTTGACGCTTGCGCACGCCTCCCCACAATCTGCAGTCGGCTACTGCATTGAAGGTGTTGTCGTAGTCTTGGCTGAGTTCCCTCCTGGGTAGACCGGCCTCCCCGTTCTTTCGCCGGCAGTCGGCCAACTGCCTGGAAGAGGTCGTACTCGCGACCGTTCCTTCCTGGGTGGGCGGGATTAACGAGACGAAGAACTGATTCCTGCGGGCGCCCAGCCTTCGACTTGGCTCCCAGTCTTCACAAGATGCCAGCGGTCTGCAGTACGCAGGAGGCTCATAGTGCTGGCCCCCACACGCGGCCAGTCTCCACAGCTGCCAGAGTAGCACGCATCGCCGAGAAGCTTCCGCCAACGCCCGGCCTTCGACTTGGCTCTTAGTCTTCACAAGATGCCACCGGTCTGCGGGCTCATAGTGCTCGCCCCCCCCACGCAGCCACTCTCCACACTTGCCGGAGCAGCGCGCATCGACAAGAAGCAAAAGGCAGCTTCCGGATTCGCACGTCCCCATCACTTCGCAAACTGCTGTCCAACTCCCGGAGAAGTTCCATGAGGTCGCAGCCGATTCGGCCTCGTCTCACCACTACTGCTGACAACGTTTCATTTGGCACCGGGGCACGGGAGAAACATTGCGAAACACATCTGACACAAACCGAATGCAGCTGAGCCGGAACGCAAATACATGCTGCAAGCTCAGCTCACAACTCAACTTGAAACGACCGCAAATCCCACAAATCATGAGAAGCAGTGAGTTACAAGTTTTGACTGCGCAGGTCGCTTCACTTCACTTGCATTAGCACATTCACTGGGCGTTAGCCATGGTCAGTCTCAGGCGACCGCACTCCACTTCAGGACAAGCTGCCGCCTTCGGCCTGGATTGCCAACTAGCCACGCCCAAGAATACTAGGCCACAGAGGGCTCAGATGCCGGCAGCTGCCAGCCGCGCTTCTCCGCTCCATGAGCTCAACCTCCAGCCTGTCCAGCTCTTCCCACTCTTGATCAGCGCCGCCTGTCTCTCGGCATAAGTCCTCCGTCTTCACCAACGGCGGCACGCCGTCGGCCTCTCCACTGGCGGCCGCCACAGGATTCCCCAGGCGGACTTCCTTGCGGCCGGGACGCTGGTGCCCGGTCTCACGCAGTAGTCCAGCCCTCCTCCGCTTGCCTGAAGCTGTCGCCCCTTCACTTCCATAATCTTGCCCGTCACAATCTTCTCCGTGCAGTCCTCTGGGCTCACTACATCCTGCAACTCCGCGAGCGCAATCTCGGCAGCGATGCCTAGAGCTCGACGCTGTCCGTGCCCCGCGGCCTTCGTCACATAGCTCGTCCTCAGGGCACATCTCTGGCAGGTCATCCACGCAGCATGCTGGTTGCCGCGCATGCTTCCAGAAGCACGGCCATCCCTCGGTCGTCCGAGATGCCAGCAGCGACCGTTGACGAGGGAGCGCGGCCACCAGGAAGGGCGGATTACACACGCCGCCTGCGGCAGCACCCCAGTCCTCAAATTTCTCTCCTATTGCAGCAGGCCCGTTGCATCTGAATCCCGAGCTCGTGCTGCTTGTCCCGGAACCAAAGACCCAGCTCTACTCCAAGGCTCTGGCTGCCAGACACGTAAACTCCCCCGCTGCGGCACAACTCCATGTGTCGCCACAGCGCAGCGATCGCACCCTTGCGTGCTGCTCTGAGGCTGGAGATGGGAAGCCTCCACTGCAGGAACTGCCATTCCTCGCCTGCGAACTCCCGGTAGAATCCAGGGCAGAAGATCTCCGCCGAGCAGCCGCAATCTTGGATCACGCGCAAGCCACCAAAGCGGAGAGGAGCAGCACGCGAACTGCGACCATAGGTTGGCAGTCAGCGGCATATCCGACCACAGATAACACATCTGCAACACATCCCGAAATGTCACTGCCTCTGTCTGCAGCAACGTCAATAGCTGCTGCTCCGCGTGCAGCCTGGCCATCTTCCTCTCAGCCGCGCCAGCATCCTCACACGGGCCTGGCACCAAGTTCCACCCCGCGCACACGAGGATGTAAAGCTCCGCGGACGCGGGCTCGCAGTCTCGGGCCACTCGCTCCATCAGGTCGTTGAAAATCTCCTTTTTGCGCTCCATGGATCCCCAGAAGTGCAAGCCACTGCCGATGCCGAGCGGGGTGAACAAAGGCACGCCGTCCTTCTCAAACCAGGCTTTCTCCATGGACCTGATGGTGGAGCTGGACTCTTTCACTCGCCAGGCGCATCGTCACGCGCAGGGACCACGCTCAGCCCAACGCGCTTGCGCAAGAGCTGATCCCGGCATTTGATCTCGTAGTACGAGTCGGCGATGCCAGCCCAGGTGCAGAGAAGCTTCTTCAAGATAGACATATGCCTGTTGCCTTTGGAGGCATGAATCAAACTCGCGCCAAGGCCGAGAATCAGCACATGCTTTGTTCCGCTGGACGACATCTTCACCACGTTGGAGCCGTACTCAGCATATCCGTTGCCGGTGCTGTCGGACAGCGCGAGCACATACTTGGTTGCAAAAGCTTCCTCCATGCTTTGAGCCACAAAAATCCTAGCCACGAACGAACAAAAAGATTTTACATGCGCCATGTCACTCTCAATAGGCCTGCCCCTGATTCGCATTCGCATGACGCAAGGCTCTCTAACTCTTTTCCACAAATGCAACCTGTTGGCCGTTCGCATCCAGAGACGAAGGTCAAGTTGACTTCCAGAAGCCCGGCCTCGACGGGTTTACTCTGAGGCTCGATGTCCAATCTGATCTGGCCTTCGACCTGATCTGCCTTGAGGATCTTTCTCTGCACCTCCAATACATTTTGAAACACATTTGGTTCAAACCGAATGCAGCTGAGTGTGACACATGTGACATAAACCCTTTGCAATCGAAGACCTGAAGAAACTGGAATAACGAAACATGTGGAAACACATCTGGTGCAGCTGAGTGCGGCACATGTCACTTCCATCCCTTGCAATGGAAGACCTCAAAAACTGGAATTACGAAACATTTTGAAACACATCTGGTCCAAACCGAATGCAGTTGAGTGTGACACTCGTCACAAATGCAACCTGCTGGCCGGTTGCATCCTGCTGGCCGGTTGCATCCACAGACGAAGGTCAAGTTGACTTGCAGAAGCCCTGCCTCGACGGGTCTCTCGGCAGGCTCGATGTCCAGTCTGATCTGGCCTTCGACCTGATCTGCCTTGAAGTTGTCTCGTGGTTTGCGCGCTTGCTTTCGCAATCCCGCGGTCGCGGGTTCGATTCCCCCCTGGTCCGCGGCAGCTCCGGCCTGAAAATCGCAGCTTTTAAGTACAAACGTAGTACGCGGAGCGTGCTCCTGCAGCTCCGGCTGGAAAATCGTAACTTTTAAGTACAGACGTAGTGTGCGGAGCGTGCTCCTGCAGCTCCGGTTGGAAAATCGCAATTTTTAAGTACAGACGTAGTACGCGGAGCACATTCCCGCGGCTCCGGCTGGACAATCGCAACTTTTAAGTACCAACGTAGTACGCGGAGCACACCCCCGCAGCTCCGGCAGCACTTGCGCAGAGCAACTTGCGCAGAGTCACTTGCGCAGGGCAACTTGCGCTCAGCGAATTGCACAGAGCGCTTGCACAAAGCACTTGCGCAGAGCACCTTGCACAGACCAACTTGCGCAGAGCACATGCGCAAAGCGCTCGCACGGAGCAACTGGCGCAGAGCACTTGCGCAGAGCAACTTGCTCAGAGCACTTGCGCAGAGCAACCTGCACAGAGCACTTGCGCGCAGCAGCGTGCAGAGAGCAACTTGCCCGAAAGCAGCCTGGAACAGTGCAGCTTGCGCAGACCACTTTCGTGAGAAACCATGCAGCGCAAC
>CAUJNA010001258.1:35000-50000 GCA_963377175.1 Effrenium voratum | reverse complement strand
ATGTCAGGCCTACACTCACTTGCGCCACTGACGTGCTCCACCACCGCGGCCTGCAAGGCACTCCAGGCTACGGTCTTCAGAGTTGCGCGCATACAGTTGCGCGTGACAAACCACACCTGCCTTCAATGGGCTCACGCGCGCGGCCGGTCACTGAGAAGGTGATCTGGCAAGCCCAAAACCCAATTGAATGCAGCGCAATTTCACCCTGTAAGTGAACTTTGGGAACAGGCCTGCGCACCATCGCGGCGGGGCAGTCGCGCCTTGAAATGTGCTCTTGTGCATTGCAGATGTGTTGTTTTTTGCACTGGGGACAGTGCCAGTCTCGTTCGCCGAGGAACCGATGCAGCGGACTTAGTGGGTCGCAGTGTAGCTACGGCCCATTCCGACTAACGAGCTCACGCAACTGACAAAGCAAAGCTGCATCGCGCTAGCTTTCGGTGTCATTTGAAACCGTTAAGTCCGCCCGCAAGCCACAAGCGTTGCCAACTCTTGGAATCGTGCATCTGCAAGTGTCGGGTCCGGTGGCGACTGCTCCTCCTCCTCCTCCTCCATCAACTGCAGGACTGTAGCAGCTCAATCACGCTTGCGACACGCAGCATGGCACAAACCATCATGAATCCTCGTACTCAATGTCAAACTCTGTGTCATCCACCACCTGCAAGCCACCATCATTGTGCACCGTCCTGTGGTCTGGGCTGGTAGAAAAAGGTTGGCAAGTACAACAAGTGCAGCAAAAGCCGATTGATGAACGTCCTCTGGGTGCACGTACGGATGCGCCTTTGAAGTCACCCAGAGATTTGAGGAGATATGTGTGTCACTCTCGGACCTCTCCGAGGATGGTTGCTGCACGCTAGGCTTTCTGTCCTCCGAGTTGCTTTCTGCTTGGTTTTTCTCTTGTGGGGGGGGGGGGGGACAAAACAATGCTGCAACGCCGCAACGCCACAACACCCTGGATTTCCCGCCGCGTTGGGCTCGGTCCTGCGCGGCCTGCTCTCCAAGTGCCGGCCTGAAGTTGAAACACATCCAGAGTCTGGGCATTCTGGATATCTGAGGGACCAGCCAGTGAGTTTGCTGCAAGACTGGAGCTTCCTGGCTGTCGCTCGAACTGTCCAAACTGTCAAACCGACAGTGTGCCAGCGCGCCTTGCCAGGACCTGCAAGGGAAAAAGAGAATAAACAGGTGCAGCGGGCCCACTGCCCAAACCTGGCCTGTTGCAGGTGCAGGCGGTCCCTTAGCGTGCCCAGGGAGGTAGAATTCTCAACATGCCTTGGGTCCCGCGCGCTGGCCTGCGCACCCCTGCACCAACAACGTGAGGAATGCAGAGTGCTCAAGCTTCACAGGCCTTGACCCCACAGTGCGGAAGTCGAACAAGCTGCGCAGCATCGAAGCTGCCTTCGTGTGTTCCGTAAGATTGACAAAAACAAAGACAAGCTGCAATGCCTCCCGCTCTAGGATTGCCATTCGAGCTGCCGCTGGCCCGTCAGAGGCCTGATGTCTGACGCATGCGTCAAGCAATCCGCTGGGTCACCTGGCCTGGGAAGTTGTTTTGACAGCCCGGGCAAGGTCATAGGCATCTGTAACCTCAGACCAGTATCAGCTCATGCCATGATGGAACAAACTGGCTGCATGCATCGCTCAACAGGCCCATAGCGCTCGCAAGAACATGTTCTGCGTGGCTTAATCTGGAGGCACCCGGGCCAGGAAGGGCAGGACAATCCTACGCAAACCCAGCTGCACGAGGGGATACATTAAGGCATACAAAGCTAAAATGCCCGTCATGGCCACTGCGGGACTGTGTTGAGTTAGCACACTGCCTGCGTAGAGTGGGCCAATCACTCCTGCCAGTGCATCAACCGCCTTCTCCAAGTCCAACACGTCACCTGCGCCATCTGCAACTTGCAGTTGCCTGCAAACCTGCAAGGCCACTTCCTGCTGGAAGTCATTCAGCAAAGTCGCCGCCAAAATGGAAAGCAGCAAAGACGGAAGCAAGATGCAGGCATTAGTTGCCAGAAAGGCGGTACAGCGGCTAACTGCCAAGGTTGCAAATGCCAAAAGCACCATCCGCTGAAGGCCCCCATGTTGTTGCACAAGGGGACTGGACTGGGCACGCAAAGAGCGCGAGAGCTTGATGCCTAGCAGCTCTCCAATACAACTCAGCGTGCCAATCCCAGCCAGTAACCGAGGTTCTGCACCGAAGCGTGCCGACAAGTTTGAGCACACCATCAGATTGAACGCATAGAAAGCGAAGGCAATCATAAAACGCCAAAATAAGACAAACAGAACTGCAGATCTTGCCGCGGGCACTTCAGCCAAGCTAAGCAGACTTTGCCAAGTCTGCTTTGGTCTGCTAGGCTCTGCAGTGCTCAATACCCCGTATGTGACCAGCAGCGGCATTGCCAAAGCTGATACTGCAGCAGACAACCAGGCTGCTTCCCTCAAGTCAAGCGCTGCCAATATGCCAAGCCAAGGTCCAAGTAGCAGAGCCAGCCGACTTGCTGCCAAGCAGTTTGCATCCGGCATCTTGGGTGAGTCCCCATTGCCCCCCGTGTGGAGGATGGCATCCACGCTTCCAAACCACAGGTTCTGTTGGGCGAAGAGGGCTGATGCGATCATAGCAGGCAGGCAAAGCTTAGTCGTCATTCCCAAGTCCGCAAGAATACTCGCAGCATGAAATCCCACAAGCGCGCTGAAGCCCAAGGAAGATTGCAAGGCTGGACCTCAGCTCATGTGCATTGAATGCACGCTCCGTCAGTCAAGGCAAAAAGGTCATGCAACTTCCCAACAAAGCAAAGACTGGCTTTGTGGCAAAGGGGCATGCCAAGCTCCCCAGAAAATGGTTCAGGGAACAAGCAGCCGCAATTCTGCCCTGGCAGCCGCTGTCGCAAAGCATTGACACCTCCATGTGCCGCAAAACGAAGGGACCGCGTGCGGCATGGCAAAGCGTGACAACATGTATAAACACCGGGCCCAGCAGCGCAGCCAGCAGCGCAGCGGTTTGGCTCCCATTGCCTTCAGGCACCATGCTACTTGGAGCCATATGGCTGCCAAAAGTGCATTGACGCTGCCTCTGTCACCTTCGGCACGCTACTCTGGCACGCTTGGAGTCCCACATGCACAGCCGGGAAGCCGTGTGCTTGAATGTACTCATCCAGCGACTTGCACTCGCCTTCGGCGCACAGATTCATTCGCGATGCCAAGCACAGGCTGGCTTCAGACTGGAATCATGCTGCAACACCAACGGCAGCTCTGCCCCCCGGCCTCGAGACAAAGATCTCCTATTGACAGGATCTATCAGCTGCCCACTGGAGACCAAGAAGGATGCTAAGAACCTGCACATCGCGGTGAGAAACGAAAAACAAGCACGAAACAAAAAAGCACAAACAGTGAGGTTCAATGCTTGTCAGCGCTTAAGTTCCAAGCATGCCATCAAACCAGTGAACTGCTTGTTGCTGGTTGTTTCCTTGGTCTCTCTCACTCTCTCCCAGTCTTGTTTCTCTCTGCCTCTCTCTCTCTCTCTCTGGCTTTGTCACATCTCCGCGCACCCACAAACTCCAAGCAACCAAGTTGGTCTCAGAGCACTGCGCACCATCATTTCTCCAGCTTTGCCCCAAATCCCTTCACTTGGAAGGGCCTCCAGCATCTGCAGAGTTCCATGACATTTGGCAACACTGCACAGCCTCGTCGTTCTCGCTGGTCCCGAGCCTTTCGTGCAGGACACAGGTGGCAATTCATGCAGCACGACATGCTTAGGTTCAAACAGTCCAAATGGGTCCACCGAAAGTTCCTGCGGAATGACAGAACTACAGAATTCTGAGAAATGCTTTGGCCCTCACACAGTTGCCAATGACTTTCTGCACAAATGGAGTTAGCGCTCGCGTTCCTCGAGTTGGGTCAATGAAATGGGACAGCAATCGCCCACCAAATCCTTCCACCTGGGAAATACGCCACACTCTTCACCAGTAACTTGCATATTTACTCTGAGACCGCACCATCTCACCGTTCCAGGCGGAGGGATATATTTGAAGGCAGCCTTGCGTTCAAAAAATGTGGCAAGCTGCAGTGAAGGCCCGGCTCAAACATACCAATCTAAGCGGGCAACTTCTGCAGCCATCGCCATTCCGTTGGCAGTGGATGATGATGAATTGCCTTGACCTAGGCTTGGCATGACAAGCACACTTGCTGACAGTTGCAAACCCAAACTCGCCATGCTGCAAAGCTGGAGCAACAATTGCTGAAACCCTGATTAGCTTGTCTGCCAAATTGACCTCCATGGTGGAACGCTGCACTCTAGTTCTCGCAATAAAGTGCTAGCGCTGGCTTCCAGGTGTTTGGAGAAGCGTAGTTCATGATGCGACCTCCACTTATCACACAAGCTGGTATTGAAATCAGACTTGCCACTGGCAAAGAACAACAAGCAGCTGAGCAAGTGCTAAAGAAGAACGTGCCAACTGCAAGCCTGGTAGCTGCCTACATCACAAAATCCCCCGACACTAGAAGAGCAAACCCTGCAACTGAGAGATGTGAGAAGAGCAAGGGCAAGAGCAAAAGAGAAAGAGAAAAAGGAGAGAAAGACGAAGAACAGGCACAGGCCAAGAGAGGTGGAGACGAGAGACAGAGGGACCAAGAATCAGGGACGAAGAGACAGAACAAACTGAACCATCCATCCCTAAACCAACCTTAAGGTAACCCTACAATCCAACCTAAGAAAACACCAAACGCCAAGCCTATTCTAGCCGCATTCACAAGCCTCCTTAACCCAAGACAAACCTGAGCCGAGAGAAAGCGAGATGGAGAGGAGATGCGACACTTCATTTTGGGATGGTGTGCAACCAGTTCATGATTGGGTAGCCTGTGGGTGCAAACCTGGTTCGGGGTAAGATTTGGTAGATCATGGTGGGTCTAGGGTGGAGACAAGGTTGAAAATTGGTTTTCGGATGCTTTTGGGTGGAGCGAAACTTAGCTCAGTGGCTACCCCAGGCTGGATTAGTCTGCTTGGTTTGTTGGTTTTGGGTGAGCTTCGGACTGTTTGAGTTTGTGTTTTTTTCTTTATCTTTTTGTTTATGTTTTGGTTTGGGGATGTATTTTGTTGGTGTGGTCAAGTTGAGTGTGTCAGGGGCTGGTTAAAGCTTGGTTCATGGACGCTCCTTGGATTGAGACGCGCCTTGGATTGCCTCTTAGGCGCACCTTGGCTTGCTCCTTGGACTGCTTTGGGGGAACAGGGGCGGACCCGAATAAAGTTGAGCTTGGCTCTCAAAGAAAAGAAGACTTTTAATTGCGCCCTCTATAGGGAGCCTTGACACCATGAGAACAGTCACAAGGATCTCACGCTCAGACAGTGATGCAGGGCTGCACAAGCGGTGCTTGGACTTGCCTTGAAGGTGGTGCAAACTTCATCGAACCTCGCGACCCTAAACCCTGACCACTGTTCAATGTGTTTTCCATGCTCTTGGCTTCAAAGCGATTTTTGGGGTCGTGTTGGTCGGGCTTTGGCTGGGCTTTGGGATATGCAAGATTGATTCAGGGATGGATTTGCTTCAGAAGTGTGGTGCATACCCGACATGTTCCGTTCAGCTGTTTCATGGAACATCGAAGACGTTTCCCCGAGCCCAGCCTTTCGCGCTTGCTGCTCCGGCTGCTCCGGCGGCTGCGGGCGCTCCGGGCGCTCCGGGCGCTCCGGGCGCGGCAGCTCCAGCTCCGGCTGTTCCGGCCGGGCGCGGAGGCGCCGAGGGTCCAACTCGGCGCTCGATTCGGCTTTCCAAAGACAAGGCTGGCATAGGCAAACAAGGCATGTTGACAGCGCAAGCCAGCCGAAAAGCCAAAGTCAAAGGAGTCAAAGGGAACAAAACAAACAGCCCCTAAAATGGATCCGGAAAAGAACAAGCTGAACTGCCCCCAATGCCTCCATAGCCGCGTTGTGTTGCCCGCGTTCTGACAACCTCAAGTTGACAGCGCCTCTTGCCAGAATTCCGAACCAAACTGAGCTCTCAGCAGTGGCAACTCCTGCGATTATGTCGCGCCCCAGGGCTTGGCCTTCCACCTCGATCTGAGCATCCGTGCCAAGTTACATGGGAAAGGCCAACCTTCCCACGGAATTCAATTGCGACCTAGATGCCCGAACTTGCTCCGCACCCAAGCCATCTCCGTCACCATACGCCAGAAAAGACACCTGACCAATGAATCGCTTGCGTCATCACTCAAACTAATTCAGTCCTTGTCTTACACCCTTGCATCACTCAAACTAATTCAGTCCTTGTCTTACACCCTTGCACCCAGCTCAGTGATGCACTCGAGAATTCTCCGACAGTTCTTGACGCCCTTCTACATCAGAAATGTGCACCTGTCTGCAAAACACTCAACTTCCACAAATGTGTCCTTTCGGGCTGCGCTTGCTGATTTCGAGGCCAGCGTCTGAGCCACAGGCATACACACGCCCACCATGCTTGGCCTCGGCAGAAGGGATTATTGTGTTCCTAGGTTCGGCGCGGTTTTTTTCTCTGGGTTCGGCGGAGCGGTCCCGACCCAAAGCTGCAGAGGGTTCCCATTTTCGAAGAAGTTTGTTCCCAAAACGCGGCAAAGTCCGCAGAGGGTAGACTTGTTCGAAGAAGTTTGGTCGCAAAAAGCTACAAACTCAGCAGAGGGTTCACAGTTTCGACGAAGTTTTTTTTTGTAGTTTGGGTTGTTTCGTGCTGGTTTGGGGTGGGTTGCTAGCACTATCCTGGCAGTGGCGCTAGCTGAGGACGTGAAAAGCCAAAGCTACAACAAACCACAAAAGCATGCAAAAAGTATGCAAAAAAAACGCAAAAGCCAAAATGCACCCACCCACCGACCACCGACCGACCGACTGACCGGCCGACCGACTGACCTACCGGGCCAAGCGGGGACCCTTCCACAACCGGAAACAAAAACACTTGGGGCCCCTTGGCTTCAAGCCACCATCATTGCCAGCATGATACGCATCACCAACATTGCCACCTTATCAGCTGTCAGCATGGTCAACATCACCTGCACCGCCCGCACAAACCCCACTGCCGGGAATTCTACAGGTGTTGCTCACTACCCTTGCTTGGGCAGCTATCCAAGCGCAACACCCTTGGCCGCGGATTGCTTAGAACAAGACACAGGTGGGCATCACAAGCGACAACAAAAATCTCCCAAACCCCATCCCTTCCCCACCGCAGAATTGGTCCATCCGACCCCCCCTTTGCCCCGCGTTTGCTTTTTACACTGTTGACCATCATACAATCTACCATTTTGGCTCAAGGTTGTTCTTTACTTTGCGCAACCAGAACCATGTGCAGACCTTGCGGCAGCGCAGTAAGTCTCACCAATCCATCTACACACTGGGTCTGATCTGAAATAGATCCACGGGCCATCTGAGTTTCCTACCACAGCAGGGTTGAGATCCCCTGCTACCGCAGGACTTTCAGACAAGATCCGTCCAAAATGCTATGAGATGGAGAAGGCTTCATGAAGGCCTTCCACCGTGCAGGCCGACTTATTGGCAGCGCTGGCTCAGGTCTGGGCAACCTGTGCGATACCTGGATGCTTCAAGAACACGTTCCAGAAGCGCTTCGTGAAGGGTGCAACCAGTGCTTCCTGAAGGGTGATCCTCATGTTGAAGCTGTTGTTTGGAGTGAAGGCCATGATGGACATTGCGTCTCTCCCTGTTGGAACGTTAAGAAGTGCTTATGACGTCATCGACACATCTTCTTCTCCTGCTTGAAAGTGTCCACCTTGCTGACTGGTGTCATCCGGTGGCATCGGCTTGATTGCGGGTGCCTCTGCAAACAAACTGAGAACGGCTGAATACATGATGCCATGTCTTGGGGTCAAGGTCATTCCAATCGCATTTGTATGCGGGCATGGTCCAAATTGCTTGGCCGATGGCTGCGCACATCATTCGGCGGCAAGTGATCGGCGTGTTGATGTGACATGCGATGCGTGCCTTTAGTGGCTCTTCTTCAATCATCGACGACACTTCTCATCTTCGCGTCAAAGTTCGAGCAGCATGGAACAATTTGCCATGGCACAATCACCCGACATCCTCGCATCAGCGCAAGCTGCCAGAGCGCCGCCTATGCAGCTATACGCTGAAACAGCATCACGAACGATCTCCTCACGACAAGAAGCTGGTCCAAGCTGTCAGCACAACCCATCCCGGTCGTCGCGCATCGACGGGAATACCTCCAATTGAACATGTGTGGAAGACCTTTATTCCATTCCTGAACAAGCACATTGAAACTGTGCGTCAATTCAGCCACTGCTGCGCACTTACAGGACTGAAGGTCGGCACTTCTGTCAACATCAGAACAGGTTTCGATGCGATGACATCCAAGGGCCGACATGGAGAGCATTAAGAAGCATGCACCCAATGTCATCCCCTGGTCGAAAACGCGGCACAGTGAAGCTCCTGAATCATCTCTTCAATCATCCAGGGTCTGGTACTTGCGTCGCATGCAACAATTTTTCGCGGATACTTCCGTGACTTGGGGACACTTTCACTTCTGCGCTTGTGGACTGAAGGATCCTGAGTGAGATGCTTGAAGCCAACAAGCTTGCTTCACTGCTGACCTCCTGCGGTAGTGAAGCAAGTTTTCAGGAAATGCAAGAATTTCACAACACCAGCAAACCGCTCTGTCCGCAAACTGCAAAAGAGACTCAAGCAGTACCTTGTTGAAAAATGACGCACTGGCTGCACCCTTCAGGAAGCACTTCTGGAACATGTTCTTGAAGTAGTTGACTCTTTCAGGAAAAGATGTCTAGGGTTGCCCATATCTGAACCTAGGTCGGCCTGCGCTGCTGTAGGCCTTCATGAAGCCTTCTCCATCTCATAGCATCTTGGACGGCCCTTGTCTGACCGTCCTGCTGGTAGCAGGGGATCTCAACCCTGCTGGTCCGTGGATCTATTTCAGATCAGGCCCAGTGTGTCAGATGGATTGGTGAGACTTCATGCGCTGCCGCAAGGTCTTTTAGTAGGCACATGGCTCTCGATGCGCAAAGGGTAAGAGAAAAGAAGGGCAAACTTGTAGATTGTCCTTCAACATCGAAGTATTGCGCGGCAGCCATATTTCATATGTGCTCAGGCCGTTGGAAGTTAGATTGGTTTCGAATCGTGCCAAAATAGTCGCTGCTCTTTTGTGACACTTGTTGATTCGTCCAGAATTTACAAAGGTTTGTACAACTGTGTTGCAAAACGGTTGTAAATTCGCAAACTTGGGACTTCGCGCAAAGTTGGTGCCACGGATGCATCTTTGACGCTACGATGCATGCCTTAAAGGAAGGACAAGGTTGTCCTCTGTGAAACTATCGACTCCCTCGCTTCAGAAAACAGTTTTGTAGGCGATGAGGTTGCAATCATAATTGTCTTGTAGACAATGAAGTCATGAGAGCTGGTCTGTGGGAATGTCGATTGGTCGTTGATGTCTGTCGTTGTGCGTGTGAGAGTTGCAAATTTGCTGGAGTTTCTTCTTCTTGGCTTCGGAGAAGCTTTGCAATTAGACCGTCAAGGGTGCGTGCCAGTCCAAATCGCATTGTCCGTTCATGAGCACCACATTGGTGACAGTCTTGAAGTGCCCTGCAGTTGGCATCGAACTGATCTTTGTGTTTTTTTGGACATGCTGCATGATTCTGCCATGTGGCACTCTTGCTTATCCTTCGTCCAAGAACAAAGCCATGCAATCAGGAAAGGTCTCTGTCAGGGCGGCTTACACCGCTAGGCTCTCCAGCGGCACTTGAATCCGGGATACAACACCAACGCGCAATTGCCTGGCACGCGCCGGAAGCTTTCTCGACAAAGCCAATTGGAGGATGGTTTGCCGGGCCATGGGCCAGGCGCTCGCGGCCAAGGCTTTCCTTTCACGGGCGGAGGTGATGCAACTGCCGGTTCAAGATGTGGGAGGCTTGAAGGAGGAGATAATTTTCAGGGTATTGTATTTTCCCGCAGTGTTTGGATCTTTCAGATGTGTGACGCGCCAATAGCCCGACTCCTCTGATGCTCGGTTTCCACGGATGCGATGGGCCTTGCGCTCCGGGCCCGGGGTGTCAGGACTATGCCCTTGTATCCTGCATGGATGAAGGTTCTGAGGAGGTCCTTTGTTTTTTTCGTGGACGGCCGGATCAGCGAAGAAGAATGTGCATCGGCTTCGTTGGCACACAGGATATGTGCAGTCATCATCTTCACCTGCAGCTCCAAGATTCGCTGTGAACACATTGAGCGTTGAGGATGAGGTGTATGTCGTCTCGAAGCTGTGCTCGTGGGTCGGCTTGCTGGTTGACTGCAGCAAGAACCCAAGGATCTTCGATCTTCTTCCCCGAAGTGCGCTGGTCGATCTTCTTGATTCCAATGGGGAGCCTGATGAGATGGGACAGGTATTCGAATGTCTCGCTGTAGTAGAAAAAGTTCGTCTTTGGATTGACAATGTGCCAAAAAATCAGTCTCGCATGCGCTGAGGTCGGACTTGAGATGTCTGGGATCGCGCTGAAATTGATCCGGATCTTCTTGAATTCGTTCTTGATGTCTTCCAAGTGCCAAGAGACTTATCCAACAGCTTCTGGATGATGTCCCAGATATTGGATAGATCATAGAATGCCACGACCGTCTTTGTCTCGGCCGGTCGGTCATGAGAGGTCATTGACACTGCTGAGTCGAAATCATGATCGGATTGATCAAGTTCGGAGCAGAGCATCTTCTTTTCCTTGTTTCTGTTGTTGGTTTGCTCTCAAGGTATTGAGGAAACCATGAACTCGTCGATGTTTGTGGCTTCTCTTCTCTTCAACAGTTTTAATGGTTGAGTTGTGGACGCATTACTTGTCGGATGTGCAGGCGGCAATGATGTTCTAGGTAGGAATTGTCTCATTTGTGAGCGCCGGTGATCTTCATGTTGAAGCTGTTGTTTGGAGTGAAGGCCATGATGGACATTGCGTCTTTTCCTGTTGGAACGTTCAGAAGCGCTTATGACGTCATCGAGACATCTTCTTCTCGTGCTTGAAAGTGTCCACCTTGCTGACTGGTGTCATCCGGTGGCATCGGCTTGATTGCGGGTGCCTCTGAAAACGAACTGAGAACGGCTGAATACATGATGCCATGTCTTGGAATCAAAGTCATTCCAATCGCATTTGTATGCGGGCATGGTCCAAATTGCTTGGCCGATCTGGTTGCCAGAGGCTGCGCGCATCATCCGGCGGCAAGTGATCGGCGTGTTGATGCGACATGCGATGCGTGCCTTTACTGGCTCTTCTTCAATCATCGGCGACATTTCTCACCTTCGCATCAAAGTTCGAGAGCTTGCTGCGGAAGCTGAAGTCAGCATGGAACAATCTGCCATGGCACAGTCACCCGACATCCTCGCATCAGCGCAAGCTGCCAGAGCGCCACCTATGCAGCTATACGCTGAAACAGCATCACGATCTCCTCACAGCAAGAACATCATTCAAGACCCATCCACCAGTCTTCCAGGAGGCAACCGCGTTGGAGTGATAAAGGTTGGGGTAGGCCCCGCCGACAAGAAGCTGGTCCAAGCTGTCATCAATCCACAGCACAACCCATCCCGGTCATCGCGCATCGACGGGAATACCTCCAAAGTCCGCAGCCACAAATCCATAGCTTGAACATGTGTGGAAGACCTTTCTTCCATTCCTGAACAAGCACATTGGTACTGTGTGTCAGAAAAGAAAAATCTGCAGAAGTGCGAGCTTCAGCCAATGCTGCGCACTTACAGGACTAAAGGTCGGCACTTCTGCACTTCCGTCAACATCAGAACAGGATAGAACAGGTCTCGATGCGATGACATCCAACGGCCGACATGGAGATCATTAAGAAGCATGCACCCAATATCATCCTCTGATCGAAAACGCAGAACAGCCAAGGGAGTCACAGGAGGTATTTGTCATTGAAGCTCCTGAATCATCTCCTCAATCATCCAGGGTCTGGTTCTTGCTGCGTCGCATGCAACATTTTTTCGCGGATCCTTCCTGAGTGAGATGCTTGAAGCCAACAAGCTTGCTTCACTGCTGACCTCCTGCGGTAGTGAAGCAAGTTTTCAGGAAATGCAAGAATTTCACAACACCAGCAAACCGTTCTGTCCGCAAACTTCAGAAGAGACTCAAGCAGTACCCGAGAAGGTACCTTTTTCAAAAATGACGCGCGTTGGCATCGCATGTCGAAGTTGATGCCAACACGCCGATCTCTTGCCGCTGGATGATGCGCGCAGCCTCTGGCAACCAAATCGGCCAAGCAATTTGGACCATGCCCGCATACAAATGCGATTGGAATGACTTTGATCCCAAGACATGGCATCATGTATTCAGCCGTTCTCAGTTCGTTTTCAGAGGCACCCGCAATCAAGCCGATGCCACCGGATGACACCAGTCAGCAAGGTGGACACTTTCAAGCACGAAGAAGATGTGCCGATGACGTCATAAGCACTTCTGAACGTTCCAACAGGAAAAGACGCAATGTCCATCATGGCCTTCACTCCAAACAACAGCTTCAACATGAAGATCACCGGCGCTCACAAATGAGACAATTCCTACCTAGAACATCATTGCCGCCTGCACACCCGACAAGCAATGCGTCCACAACCCCAACCATTAAAACTGTTGAAGAGAAGAGAAGCCACGAAAATCAACGAGGTCAACTACATTGAGAGCAAACCAACAACAGAAACAAGGAAAAGAAGATCCTCCGAACTTGATCAATCCGATCAGGATTTCGACTCAGCAGTGTCAATGACCTCTCATGACCGGCCGGCCGAGACAAGGACGATCGTGGCAATCTACGATCCATCCAACATCGGGGACATCATCCAGAAGCTGTTGGATAAGTCTCTTGGCAATTGAAAGACATCAAGAACGAATTCAAGAAGATCCTGAATCAATGTCAGCAAAATGCCAGTCATCTCAAGTCCGACCTCAGCGCGTGCGAGACTGATTTTTTGGCACATTGTCAATCCAAAGACGAACTTTTTCTACTACAGCGAGACATTCGAATACCTGTCCCATCTCATCAGGCTCCCCATTGGAATCAAGAAGATCGACCAGCACACGTCGGGGAAGAAGATCGAAGATCCTTGGGTTCTTGCTGCAGTCAACCAGCAAGCCGACCCACGAGCACAGCTTCGAGACGACATACACCTCATCCTCAACGCTCAATGTTTTCACAGTGAATCTTGGAGCTGCAGGTGAAGATGATGACTGCACATATCCTGCGTGCCAACGAAGCCGATGCACATTCTTCTTCGCTGATCCGGCCGTCCACGAAAAAAACAAAGGACCTCCTCAGAACCTTCATCCATGCAGGATACAAGGGCATAGTCCTGAGACCCCGGAGCGCAAGGCCCATCGCATCCGTGGAAACCGAGCATCAGAGGAGTCGGGCTATTGGCGCGTCACACATCTGAAAGATCCAAACACTG
Organism: Effrenium voratum; assembly: GCA_963377175.1. NCBI lineage: Eukaryota > Dinophyceae > Suessiales > Symbiodiniaceae > Effrenium > Effrenium voratum. The sequence continues at coordinate 36,588 of CAUJNA010001258.1, read as the reverse complement.
CGGGGCAACATACTACCCTCAAAATCATCTCCTCCTTCAAGCCCCCACATATCTTGAACCGGCAGTTGCATCACATCCGCCTGTGAAAGGAAAGCCTTGGCCGCGAGCGCCTGGCCCATGGCCCGGCAAACCCTCCTCCAATTGGCTTTGTCGAGAAAGCTTCCGGCGCATGCCAGGCAATTTTGCGTTGGTGTTGTATCCCGGATTCAAGTGCCGCTGGAGAGCCTAGCGGTGTAAGCCGCCCTGACAAAGACCTTTCCTGATTGCATGGCGGCATTTGTTCTTGGACGAAGGATAAGCAAGAGTTCCACATGGCAGAATCATGCAGTATGTTCAAGGAACACAAAGATCAGTTCGAAAAATGACTTCGGGTTGCAAATTTGCCGAAGTCTCTTCTTCTTCGCTTCGGATAAGCTTCGCAATTAAACCATCAAGGGTGCGTGCCAGTCCAAATCGCATTGTCCGTTCATGAGCACCGCATTGGTGACATGCTTGAAGTGCCCTGCAGTTGGCAATGACGAATCTCACACGCACAATGACAGGACATCAACGACCAATCGACATTCTCACAGACCAGCTCTCATGACTTCATCGCCTACAAGACAATTATGATTGCAACCTCATCGCCTACAAGACTGTTTTCTGAAGTGAGGGAGTCGATAGTTTCACAGAGGACAACCTTGTCCTTCCTTCAAGCCATGCATCACATCGTCAAAGATGCAACCGTTTCAGGCGCAACTAGGCACCAACTTTGCGTGAAGTCCCAAGTTTGCGAAGTATTACCATTTTGCAACACAGTTGTACAAACATTTGTAAATTCTTGACGAATCAACAATTTTGGCTCCAGACCCTTCTTTTCCTTTACCCTTTGCACATCGAGAGCCATGTGCTTGCCAAAAGACCTTGCGGCAGTGCATTACAGAAACAAAGAGATCAATACAATAGCTAGGGACAATCCATAGTCTGACCAATCCATGTGCGACACAGTGGGGTTGACCTGAAATAGATCCACAAGCCACTTGAGTTTGGAGCCCCCCACCACCATGTTGCACGGCATACAATCCCGGTTACCGGTCAAATTCCCTGAATAGTTTCAAAGGGGCCCTGGAAGCCGAAAAACAGTCTGGAATTCGCAAAGTCCCGCCCTTTCCAGTCCGCATGGTATCTGCACAGTTGCTGCATCGCACTGTGAATGACCGGCATCATCATTGTCCAACTCCAGTCCAGCCAGTCAGCACCGCATGAGGCCAGCTTGGAGCCGGGCAGCCTCTTCATGATTGATCCTCTTTTCTGGGCGGATCCATCCAAAGCGGCCCTTCCAAGACAGCACCTGGCTGCAAAAACTGCTCTCGGAATTGCGCAAACTTTAAAGTGTGCGAAACATGCCAGGTTGGCAGTGCCTGTGAACCGGTTCTCTGAGACCCGGGTCCTGGACCTCAAGGGTAATGCGAATCCAAGTTTCACAGCTGAACCCTGTGCACCCGACCCCATAAAGCACCTCAATGGCTTCAAAGGCGAAACGCCGTGCACACTAGCAGAGCCACAAAACTACGCCACACAAACCTCAGATCTTGACCAAGATGGCACT
>CAUJNA010001258.1:0-30000 GCA_963377175.1 Effrenium voratum | reverse complement strand
CCCCTTCTGCGCCGCCTCGGCAGCAAAGGCCCTGGCCGCCCACAACATTGATACCCGCAAAGGCCCTGGCCGCCCACACTCTGCTGTGCCTTTCGTTACTTTCTTTCAAAGTTGGTGCCGTTGCATAGTGTTGTTTCCTCAGGTGTTGTTGGCACAAGCCGTTGGCCTTCTGTTGGCAGCATGCCTCGCTGCGAAGGCAGCCTGCAAGTCAGAAAGGCAAGTGTTGAAGGCAAAGGCGCTCATGTGCGTGGCCATGATTTTCATTCAGCGTGCGGACACATTGTTGCGTTCACACCCAGCTTTCTCGTTGGCTCAATCACGCAGGATACGGTGTGTTGGCAAGCTGCTCGCCACACAAAACATTGCCGCAACGCTAGGGCCTCCTCTTCGGTCTGCACTTCCGCCCAAGATCCATCCTCCTTGGTAGGATGACACGCGTGCGCACAGTCTTTCAGTCAATTTGGGCAAAACTATATCGAGCGACGCCTGTCCTGCAGTGTTTCCAGCGGAGGGAGATCCTGGAGCGCAGGGCCAGCAATTCTACCTCAGCCCTGTTTCCCTTAGCAAGGCCTCCCAATCGTCCTGAGACTGCTCCTGAGCCCAGAGGACACGAACTCATGTTTGTTGAGTACCGGGGCTGCCTCTTGGCACAGAAACGCAATTTGGGGATGTGTCACACGTGGCCCCCTACAAGTGGACACAAGTGGCTAGCTTGCTTTGGGATTCCTGTTAGAAACACGGCTCCTACTTTTGTTTTGGCACACTTCCACATCACCCGACGCCAAGTGCCTCGTCACACATGTCGGCCCACGCCGAACGCTTTGGTGGCACCTCTGGCAATGCAAGTTTGCTCAGGACACGACGCTCAGCGGTGAGGGCAGGCCTCATTCTTGCACTCGCGCGAGGACATTGCCGGGAACGACCTCGGTGCAAAAGCAGGGAAGAGACCGCGAACAACTTTGCACGGCAGCAGGTGCGCAGCATCCAAGGTCTTGTCAGTGGAGCTGGGCCCGAAATTGCAAAGAAAAGGCTTGTTGCTTGACACGGCGAAGGCTGCAGAATCTCAGATGGCCTCTCCTAGCTCTTCCTTCCTAACCTATTGCTGGTGTTTGCGATGGAGGGGGGGAAGAAAAGCCAGTTCTACTGATTGCGTGGATCACACACAGGCGCCGTCCCATGTCCACGCTAAACCGACCACTAAGTTCGAATAATAGTGTCCTGGCCGCGTGGAGCGTTTAATGGCACCTCAGGCTTCTCCAGCCACAAGCCCAGGAGAACACGTTGCTCAAGGATTGCTCAGCTCTTTCCTCAGAAGCATGTTCAAAAGAGCGTGGCCGGGGAAAAGGCTGAGGACGCAGGATGGACGCGCGCAGAGGCGTGCGGATGGGTGGATGGGCCCGGGCCGTGCGGCCTGACGGCATGCTCCCTCCCGCCATAGGCCTTCACGGCTGACCGCGTTTAGAGTTCAACATGCCGGCGCCCAGCTCTGCCAAAGTGGTGAGCAGGGTCTGCTGCGCCCCACCACCTGCGCCAACAAAGGACAATGATTGTCAAAGGCTGGCCCGCAGAAGGGCAACACAGCGTGACATCCTCGAAATGCAAGGCGGCCCTATTGCCGCTGCCCGTCGTGATCACTCACAGAGGTACTAAGCCACAACCACACCCGGTGAATCTAAAGAAGGTGCGCTGTCCATCCACTACCTTCCACTCACCCTCGTGAAGTTAGGGTGTTGGCAGCAGCTCGCACCAACTTCTTTCGAGCCACCCTGCAACAGGGTCTAGGCTGGTAGGTAGGCCGACACCGCCTGTGTGTATGTATGTATGCATGTACGCATGCATGAATGTATGTATGTATGTTTGTTTGTTTGTTTGTTTGTTTGTTTGTTTGTTTGTTTGTTTGTTTGTATGAGTGTGTGTGTGTATGTATGTATGTATGCATGTATGTATGTATGTATGTATGTGTGTATGTTTGTTTGTTTGTTTGTATGTATGAGTGTGTGTGTGTGTGTGTATGTATGTATGTATGTATGTGTATGTATGTATGTATGTATGTATGTATGTGTGTATGTATGTATGTATGTATGTATGTATGTATGTATGTATGTATGTATGTATGTATGTATGTATGTATGCATGCATGCATGCATGTATGTATGTGTGTGTGTGTGTGTGCCTGTTTGCGTGTGCATTTATGTGTGTATATGCATGTATGTACGTATGTACGTATGTATGCATGCATGTGTATGTAGTATGTAGTATCTAGTATGTGTGTGTGTGTGTATGTTGGTAGGTAGGTATGTACGCGTGCGCGCAGCCATGCTGATCGGACTCCGTGATTCCGTGATTCATCTCAACGCGACCCCCCCCCCCCCAAACTGTGCTGGATTGTTAAGTGGCTAACTGGCCCTCCCCCCGATTGCTAACTTGTTAACTTCCCCCCCCCTGCTAGATTGTTAACTTGCTAACTGGCCCTCCCCCGTGGCTAACTGGCCCTCCCCCCGATTGCTAACTTGTTAACTTCCCCCCCCCTGCTAGATTGTTAACTTGCTAACTGGCCCTCCCCCCCGATTGCTAACTTGTTAACTTGCTACCTGGCCTTCCCCCCGGAAGGAGTGCTGACTTGTCAACTTGCTGACTTCCGCCCCCCCTCGCCCCCTCCCCTCCGACTTTGCTAACTTGCTAACTGGCCCTTCCCTCTCTCAGGATTGCTAACTTGCTAACTTGCTAACAGACCCTCGCCCCCCCCCCCCGAAGGATTGCTAACTTCTGAACTTGCTAACTGGCCCTCCCCCCCGAAGGATTGCTAACTTGTTAACTTGCTAACCCCCCCCCCCGACTTCATTAACTTGTTAACTTGTTAACTTGCTAACTGGCCCTCCCCCCCGAAGCATTGCTTCGCTAACTTGTTAACTTGCTAACCCCCCCCCCGCCACCGACTTCACTAACTTGTTAACTTGCTAACTGGCCCTCCCCCCTAACTTGTTAACTTGCTAACCCCCCCTCCCCCCCTCCGACTTTACTAACTTGTTAACTTGCTAACTGGCCCTCCCCCCCCCCCGAAGGATTGCTAACTTGTTAACTTGCTAACTGGCCACCCCCGGTTGGCCCTGGGGCCTACGTGTGTGTGCTTGTAAAACGGTTTAATTTTTTGTTGATCCTGATTTAATTTTTTTTTGATCCTGAATTGATTTTTTTTTGATGCGCATGCCTTGATCACCTGGCTTGGCCACGTGCAAATGCAAGATCTTGTGCGCCCTCACTAGTCCAAAGGCTTCGCTTTGTTTACTAGGAAGTGTCGCAAGGACAAAAGGGGCATGTGCAAGAAAGAGTTGAGGCTGCACTGGAACCCTACTGAAAAGAAACAATTCAAGGACACACAAAGTGCTGTGACTGATGGCTGACGTATTTGTGCAACTGAAGCTCGGGATGCAATCTCAGACCGGCTGGGCTGCGTGCCCGTCAGCAAAATGATAGCCTTTACCTGCAGGCTATTGCGTGACGTGGGACAGTTCCCTGTCCAGTCCCCTGCCTGGTTGCCAACGAAAACCCAAACCAAAGATTGCCACATCCTCAGATGTGTTTGCCGGACTCAGGCCTGGTAGCTTGCCAAGATCCAGGCCAAAAGATGACCGGCGGAATGCAACCTTGCGTTCGATCTTCGCGTCGACTCATCAACTTGACATGTCACTGTCATGCCTGCCAGTCATTCTGAGTTGAGGCTTTGAACAGCTGTTTGAACGTGCTGCACACCGCCTGCACCTTTCCGGAGCCATGCTTGCACATCACCTGCACACCACTAAGGAGGTGTTGCTGCAGTTGCTGCCAGCCTTCGCAGTCATGCCGAATAACACCTTCCTTGGCCTCAGTTGTGCGGTTGACATCGGAGCTATTTGATGAGGTGGGTGCCACCTAGCAATTGCCAAGGTCTGGGCCTTGTCTTTAGTGACAAAAGTCACGGCCAAGTTTGGCCTAAAGGCAATTGTCAGACTTGAACAATAAGCAAACAGGGACCTGCAAATGCAGTTGAGCAAAGGCATTGTTTGTACATTCCGGGCATACCACACGCTTTCCTACTGCTCATTTCATAGTAAATACGCGGAAGGGGGACAAAGTATCATCGAGTTGGGTTTGGCAGGGGTCAGGCCTTGTGTCTGACCTGCTGCAGGCATGCTTTTTGAAGCCATTTGATAAGCCTTGCTGAAACCACCCTGGGATTCCCACAGGCCATCAGCGCACAGCTGCCCTCTGTCACTGGGCTGACCTGGCACAAACATGCACAAACTTGCTGAAGAACAGCCCTCGCGTCTTTGCAGAAATTGAGAAACCGCCTCCTCCCTGAGGATGAAACACCGTTTGGTCCAACCTCACAGCACAAGCAGGAACGGCAAGAACCCCTGGCAATGGGAAAACTCCAAGGCTGGAGATCAGCTGCAAGTGATTTCTGGGCAACCGGCTCCACACCCAGCTTCCCCGTCTCCTGACAGGCTAGCACACATAGAATCCAAATCCCTCGCGAGCCCTGCCTCGAAAAAGTGCATGTCAAGAACGCAAGCACTGCACTGGAACACATAGGTTCCTTCCTCAGGACACAGCATCTTCAGCTTATCCTCTCAAACTCCATGCAAGACGTGTGGCCATGTATAAGGCACGCGTAGTTTGCGCAGCTGGTTGGGCTAATGCCTGGCACAGCTGCTCTCCGATTCCTTCAAACCAACTTGAGAATCTAGCATTCTCGGGTCGCATGTCTCGTGCTTGCGCTTCGCCACCTGACATGGTCAATGAGTCAGCGCGTGTCAAAAACACCATCACTCCCATAATGCATCCGTGTTTGGCCTCAAACCATGTGTTTCCCGCGATGGCAGTTGAGGAGAATAGTGCAAAAGCGGTATCTATGCCACTGCCGCGTGAGGATCTAAATTGGGATCGTAGTGCAGCGAGATCCTTTACAAAGCCTATGAAGAAGGAAGGGAACCGAATTGAGGACGGCTGGCCCACAGCTCGCTGCTGGAACGCTGCAAACGACGCAAACACAACACTCGTTGATGCCATCCGTGTTGCCAGGTGTTTCAGACGGAAAGGGTGGAAGGGGTTGAGAGGATAAGGCGAGCGCTTGGATGGTGGGGAGGTTGTTTCTTGTTTTGCTGGGTGTGTTAACTCCACCGGACCGAAAGCCGCACAAGGACAATGACCCACTCAAGCTTGAATCACACTTGCTTGCTCACTCCAGCCTTTTGAAGCTGAATCTGACACCCTGCCAGATGGCAGCGCCAAACATGCTGCGCCCTGGCAGCGGAGTTTGCAAGCAACGGAACTGTTGAACAAAGGTTTAAGGATCCGTCCAAATTTTGCCACAAAACCGCTCACTGCCTTCCGCAATGTCAGCGCTTGCTGGCAAGTGCTCTGCACCTCGACCGAGCAACCCAAAATTTGGCCCATGCCAACACTAAGATGGCAACGGGAAGCCCAATGTCGCGCAAGTGGCACAACTCCATAGCTGCGGCCGCGAGTGTGACCCGTGCCAAGCGCATCTAAATGTTCCATGCTGAAAGGAAACCTCTGGTAGGGCTCTGTTGGAAAGCATCCCCAAGTTTACAAACTGATCATTTTTGGCTGCTCTACGTCTACGGTGCGAGTAAGGTTTACGTGGCATGCCTCGTGGCTCAAGTTGTCTTGGCGGTTTTCGTCACGGCTTGTCCTTTCGAAGGTGAAACGGCACAGGTGGAAGGACTCACTGCTTCTTGTTTTGCCGGGCGCCGATCTTCTTCTCTGCCTGGTGCATGCCCGTGGTGTCAAGTCGGGATGCCAATCCCGATTGGCGCAAGAACCGAAGATGCTTCATTGAATCAAACAAATGCATTCATCAGGCACTGGCCTTGGCAACCTGCTGCGGTGTAAGCTTCACCTCAGCTTGCAAACAGCTCGGCAGGGCATGCAGAAAAGTCGAAATGCCCTGTATGTGCACGTGACAAAGCCTTACGCACCAAACCGACCAAACGACGAGGCTGCAGCAAACTCAAGGCGCGCATTTCCTTCCACCTGGGCTTTGGCAGCGACATTCGCCTGGCACGTGTGAAGCGTACCACCCTCCACAACGCAACCCAGGAAGGACTGCGTGGCCTCAGTCTTCTGCTCACATTTCTTGATGAAAGTTGCCGCTGCGGCCGCCACGCTGCCAGAGGACCTGAGCCAACAAACGTCGCTTTGACATCAACACTGCGCACAAAAAGAAAATAAAATAACATCGCAAGCGAGGTCGGCCCAACGCTGCTGCAGGATGCGTTCTTTTTCCCTACACGAAGCATTCGTGAAGCAAGCGCGAGACAGCACCAGGCAAGGTGCTTTGCGCAAACTGGTCGGTGCAAGTTGGTCTGCGCAAGTTGCTCTACGCAAGTTGCACTGTGCAAGTTGCTCGGCGCAAGTTGCTCCGCGCAAGTTGCTCCGTGCAAGTTGGTCCCTGCAAGTGGCTCCCTGCAAGTTGCTCTGTGCAAATTGCTCCGTGCAAGTTGGTCCCTGCAAGTTGCTCTGCTGTGCAAGTTGCTCTGCGTAAGTTGCTCTGCGCAAGTTGCTCTAGGCAACGCGCTCTGCGCAAACTGGTCGGTGCAAGTTGGTCTGCGCAAGTTGCTCTGTGCAACTTGCTCTGCGCAAGTTGCTCTGCGCAAGTTGCTCTGCGCAAGTTGCTTTATGCAAGTTGCATCTGGCGACGCGCGCCCGCGGACCAGAAAAAATCGAACCCGCGACAAAAAACCTCGAGTTTTTGCACCTCGACCACGCCAATCCCCGCAGAGGGTCGCGCGGGAACTTTAGAAATCGCAAAAAACCTCGAGTTTTTGCACCTCGACCACGCCGATCCCCGCAAAGGGTCGCGGGAGCATGTTAAAAATCGGAAAAAACCTCGAGTTTTTGCACCTCGACCACGCCAATCCCCACAGAGAGTCGCGCGGGAATGTCAAAAAACGCCCAAAAAAAAACTCAAGTTTTTGCACCTCGACCACGCCGATCCCCGCAGAGAGTCGCGCGAGCATGTCAAAAATCGCAAAAAGCCTCGAGTTTTTGCACCTCGACCACGCCGATCCCCGCAGAGGGTCGCGCGAGCATGTTAAAAGCACAGAAAAACCTCGAGTTTTTGCACCTCGACCACGCCGATCCCCACAGAGGGTCGCGCGAGCATGTTAAAAATCACAAAAACCTCGAGTTTTTGCACCTCGACCACTTGCAACTTGCACTTGACTCCTTGCACTTGACTTCATGCACTTGCAACTTGCACTTGAACTCCATGCACTTGGCTCCTTGCCCTTGGCTCCTTGCACTTGGCTCCTTGCACTTGCAACTTGCACTTGCAACTTGCACTTGCAACTTGCACTTGACTCCATGCACTTGGCTCCTTGCAACTTGCAATGACTCTCATGACTCCTTGCAATGACTCCTTGCAATGAATCCTTGCAATGACTCCTTGCCATGACTCCTTGCAATGACTCCTTGCAATGACTCCTTGCAATGGCTCCTGGCAATGACTCCTTGCAATGAATCCTTGCAATAGCTCCTTGCCATGACTCCTTGCAATGACTCCTTGCAATGACTCTTTGCAATGACTCCTTGCAATAACTCCTTGCAATGACTCCTTGCAATGACTCCTTGCAATGACTCCTTGCAATGACTCCTTGCAATGGCTCCTTGCAATGACTCCTTGCAATGGCTCCTTGCAATGACTTTCATGATGATGATTCCTTGCAATGACACCTTGTAATGACTCTCATGAGAACAAATCAAGTGAACCCAGCGGAAGAACCCTTCGCCATGCTTTCGGGAATAAAAAATGGATGCTGAGACGCGTCATGGCTGCGAGCCCTAGCTGCAATACGCGCAATGTTGCAGATAATTCCCAACAGTGCTCGCTGCTTGCACTTATCCGACATACAATTTCCTTGCGTCAACCCAGATCGTTGGACAGGGACGCTCGCCGTCTTTATATTACCAGGCGCGCTCCCAGGCGCAGTCGCCTACGGAATTGGCCCCTGGGAGTTGCAGGCAGCCGCGACAGCCACCAGAATGTCCAGTGTTCCAGAGCTTGCTCAGTGCCCAGCGTTAGTGTCCAGCGTTCAGTGTTCCAGTTTCGTTTTAAGCCTCGTTCAGCGGCCTTGTTCGGCCCGACGTTGATTTCCTTCCCCCTTAGCAGTCCGGCAAGGCCCAGAGTTTCTGTGCTGTGTTGCGCAGGGTGGTGCCAGGTAAGGGTGCTGCCACCGAGTCGGCTGTTGCAAGGTGCTGCAGCAGAGTGCTATTGCAGGAACATCGGCTGCCACCACTCGTCTGTCCCGCGGTCCAGCTGGTGAGTCTCGGCCCGCAACAGCCCGCAGCAGCACCTTGGTGCAGCGAGTTTTTTTTGTTTCACGGACCTTTTTCCGTCGCGCCTCGGTGAGATATGGTGATACGCACGACCAACCCCTACGCGCCCGGCGCCCAACGGGCGTCGGAGCGCACGTCGCCCTCGAGCGGCGCACTGGCGTTCCATCAACCGCAACCTGCACGCCTCCAAACGCCGGGAGCCCATTCGCGACGACCTTGAGCCGGCGCCCGTCGGACAATGGCAGCCCGAGGTTCAGGTCGCGGCAAACGGGCGCCGCAGCGCGCTCCAAGCGCGACGGACCAGCACGCCGGCTGTGGGGCAAGCTGCCCGTTGGTTTCCGAACTCGCCACTGCGGCAGGCTCTGGTTTCAAGCAGCAGTGGGCGGCACAGGCGCCGGAAGAGCACGCAACGGAACGCGTCATCCTGCAGCGTGAGCTCCCCGCGCGTGACGGCCAGGCCGGCGCCTGCCCGCTGCCTGTTGCCATCCCTGTGCCACATTGCCGAATGGACTCGCCTCACCAGCAGCGAGCCCGTCCGCGAGGGCTCTCCACGGCGGCGCGTTGAAGCCCGCTAGGCGCAAAGCAGCCTCCGCCTGGGCCGCCGCCCGCATCGCAGGCGTGGCGCGCAAGCACGCGCGCCGGCATGGCATCCACCCAGGAGGCCCAATAGGCCGCGGCTTGCCGCGGCCGACCGGAGGCCAAGGCCCCCATACCGGAGTGGGAGCTGCGCACGCCTAGGCGGCTGCTGGGCAAGCTCGAAGGGCTCGGCCGTGCCGCTAAGCAAGCGCCCCAGGCAGCGGGCAATGGCCCAGTCGTGGGACTCAGCGAGCCCTCCCATGTCAGCGGGCGGCAGCACGCGAAGCAAGTAATTGCTCCGAGGCTGCGCACAAAGGAGCAGGAGGAGCAAGGCGCTCTGCGGCCCAAGAGGTCGTCATGTTTTTCCCTCACGCTCCGCAAAAGCTCCCGCGATGAACGCGGCATGCCCCAGCGGCGTGCCAGGCCCTGCTGGGCATCGGCGTGCGTGGCGGCGGGGAGTGCATCCAGTAGTGCACTGTGTTTTTTTTTGTTTTTTTTTTGTCGCTCCTTTTTCCGTGCAGCGAGGGTGAGACATTTTGTTTTTTTGCGCAAGCAGGGTGAAGCGCTTTCGGCGACAAGGGCGGAGGAGCCTTCCCCGCCGTCGTGCCGCCACGGCCCGGGGCCCATCAGCCGGCAGCCGGCTGGCTTCCTCAGCCTCGCCGAGGCGTGCGGCCGCCAGCACCACCTCGGGCCAGGGCGGCGCGGTGCCATCCAAGGCGTCCAGGCCCGCTCCTGGCAGGCCAGCCAGAGTGGCAGCCAGCGCCCTCTGCGCCGCAACGGCAATAATGCCGGACCAGCGCTGGTGGAAGGCCTGCACAGCCGAGGCCCGCAGCCACTGAGGCCGCTCCCTCGCCTTGGCACGGGCTAGGGCGCGCAGCAACTCCCTCGCCTCGCCGTTCCACCTGCCACCAACCTCGACGCCGAAGACAACGAGGCGGCACCGCCGCGCAGCAAGCAGCTCCGGGTAAGTTGTCTCCCGCTTACGCCGGGCCGCCTGCTCCAGCACCCCCCCGGCTTCTCTGGCGCTGCGGCCCCTGGGCTGGCCGTCCCTCCCGATCGGGCTCACGAACGTGGTGTCGATGGCCACCTGGGCGCCATGCCACACCGGCAATGCCGACGCCAGGATCTCGATGCACCGGGCATCGGACACCGGGACATCAACGTTCATCTCAGCCATGCGGACGTGCATGGCCACCCGCCCCCCCGCTTCGCGGCAGACGCGCGCGACCGCCCGCTCCAGGGGGACAGCCCTTGTCCGCAGCACACCAGACGTCGGGCAAGCAGTGACATGGTCCCCCAAAGCATCTGCGGGGCGCCCGCAGCGGCAGGCGCGGGCAGCTGCGGGCAGTGGCATGCGGAGGCGGCGAAGCAGGACAATGCGGAACAGGTCGCTCGGCAGCCGAAGCTCCGCGGCGGTTGGCAGAACATGCAGGGCTCTCCCCGCCTGTGGCCCCGCCTGCGACAACAGCAGCGCGCGCGACGCAAGGTCAAGGTCTGAAAACAGCGTATCGCGCGCCGCCTCGTCGGTCAGCGAGGTGGCCTCTTTTTGCCAGCCGCGGAGGAAGTCTCCGGGCTCACCAGGCCCTTGGCCCGGCGCCGCTCCATCCCATAGCCCTTGCCACGTGGGCCTGTGGAAGTCCGGTGGCAGCGTAGATGCCGCCTGGACGGCCTGGGCCACGCACGGCAGCCCACCACCCCCCTCGTTCAGCGCAGCGAGGAGGTCCGCCCCAAGCGCCGGCAGACGTGCCCGGAGGACCGGGAGGCAGTCGGCCCAGGACGCCCAATGCGCCGCAAAGCGCTCGCGGTGCGCCGCTCGCAAGCCAAGGCCGCCATGCACCAGGGCAACTGCGCTCGCCGCAGCTGTAGCTCGCCCAACTCGGCACCCTCCAGCGCCGGGCGGCCACCAGGCCCATCCCCGGCGAGCAAGCGGCTCAAGCAAGCGGCGAGGGCGTCGTCGTGGCCCGCAGCATACGCAGCTGTGTCAGCCGGGGGCAATGCTCTCAGCAAGTAATTGCACCGCGGCCGCGCGCAGTAGAGGAGCACCAGCCACGCCGCCTGCAAGTCCGGCACACGGGGATGCGGTCGAGCAGCTGTTGTTGCTCCGCGCGTTTTTGGCGCAAATGGGCCTGGACGAAGGCGGCATGGCCCACCGGAGTGCCCAGAACAACCAGGCCGCGCCGCTCAGGCGGGAGCGTCCAGGCGCCAACCCACAGGTCGGCCCCGCCCGGCCCCTGCAGTGCATGGACGCCAGCCGGCTCCTCGCCAGCCGCATTCCAGACGCGCGTCTTGCCGAGGTGCACCTCTATGCCCGCATGCTCCTGCAAAACCACTCGGGCAACGTTGGCAACCGCGTGTACCCGTTCTGGCTGACACACAGCGTAGACGTCATCGAGGTAAGCGAAGACGGTCTCTCCGGGGAGCAATGTGGCGGCAGCCGCCACCAGCGCCGGATGCTGCCCGAGCGCGGTCTCCTTGTTCGCCCCCTTCCGCCTGGGCGATGTCGTGCGCCACGCCCGCAGCGTCATACCAGAGGTACGTGCTGTGCTCCGCGTAGAAGAGGCGGGCGAAGGGGAGCAACGGGGCGAGCGCAGTGTCACCCGCGAGGCCCCCCAACATACTTGCCCGGTGGACGTGGTCATACGCCCCGACACCGTCGATGCTGACCACCGTCGCGCGCGGATCCCTTTCACACAGGGCGCGGACGGCTCGGGCAGCAGCCTCCGTTCCGGCCCGAGTCCCGAGGGCGAACTGGAAGGGCCGGCAAGCTGCGTCGAAGGCGGCGGAAAACTGCTGCGCCAGCGTCCGGGCCACGAGTCGGCGGAAGGTGTCCCCCATCACCAGGCCGCGGACTTGACCGTTCGGCTTGCGCAGCGCCACCATGCGGCCCAGGCGAAGCGCCCGGGCGATGGTGTCGGGAACGTCCCCTAGCGCGAGTCTTTGCGCCGCATGGTGGAGCAGCTGCATGTCCTCTTCCGTCTCCAAAAGCAAGCGCAGATGCTCATTGGTGCAGCCCGACGGTCCAGGGGCCGCGCCGCGGCGCGCACGGCGCACGTTGCTGACGAAGGCGCCCCACGACAGCCGCACTGGCTCGCTTGGCTGGTGTTGGAGGACGGCTTCAGGGACCGGCACTCGCGGGACTTGCGGTCTGCGGGCGGGGTCCCGGAGCTCCTGCAGCGTCTCCTCATTGCCTGGCGCCAGCGGCTCCGCCGTCAGCGCCCGAGCTGCAGCCGAGAGTTCGCCCAAGTGAGCCAGGGCCGCAGCCCGCTCACCCCTCGCTTCAAGCGAATCGGGCGGGGGTCGGCCGGATGTGACCCCAGCCGGGGCTTGCGCCGGTTGCAGCAACTGGGCCCACTCGCCCGCCTTGAACAAACGCACCCTCTGTTCGAGGTCCGCAGGGGCGATCCGTGCTTGGCCGCGCGCCCGGGACAGCAGCATCCTCGGAGCAAGCATGAACAACTTCCACCCCGCTGTTTCCTGCACGCGTGCGTCCCCCGGCGCATCCCGGATCAGCCTAAGGCCGGCGCGCAACGCGAAAGCGAGGAGGCCGCGCAGCCAGCCCGGGACCCCCTGCAGCGTCAACGTTCAAGGCGTCCAGTCCTCGCTGCATTGCCGCCTCGGCCACATCCACCTGGTTGCGGGCGCCGCCCCTGGCACCCCTTCGCCGACCCTGTTGCACGCGCCGTGTGGGCAAGCTGCCTTCGCCTGGCTCCAACTCCGGCGTTGCCTCCACACTCGGGTGAAGTTCCGGTCGCGTGGCAGAGACTAGGCGGAAGGCGTCTGCGGAGTGCAGGAGCTGCGCCGCCGCCTCCTGGCCAGCAAAGGCCTCAACCAGCGTCTCTTGCACCGCCGCGTGGAAGTACCCATCAGCTTCGACGAGGGAAGAAGCGATGGCCGCAAGCGGCAAGGACACGGCGCGACTGGTTGTGTCCGGTAGCCGCTCGGCCGCCTGATGCGCCCCCAGCCCCCGCAGCACGAGACGGACGGCGTCTACATCTGCTGGGGCCGCCTCCTGCAAGTGTTGCACCATGGGCAGCCACCCCGGCCACGTTGTCTGCTGCGTCCACTCCTCAAAAGCAGTGCGGGCCAAGGTGCCGGCGGCGGCGTGAACCAGGAATTGCCCCGAGTGGAAACAGCGCCCGACGGAGGCCCACGTGTCCACCAAGAGGCGGGGCGGGGCGGGCTAAAGGAGCGTGGGGGAGAGGCGGGCGCGTAGCCCGGCATCACGGCGCCAGGCTGGCCCGGGGCGGCCTCTCCACCAATCGGCCCCTCGGGCTCGTCAACGCGGGGCGTCTCATCGGCCACGTTGCCCCGAGGGCACGCTCACTGTGGCTAGTGGGAGAGACATTGCCGGGCCTGCGCCACCCCCGAGCGCGGGAACATCGCCTGAGGCATCACTCCAAAGGCTGGGCGTGCGCCAGCCCATCGGGCCGGCGGGTCCGGGCACTGATATGCCCGCTCTGGACAGGGCGGCCGCCGCAAACGCACGCTGCGTCACCAACTGATCGGCCTTTTTCGGGCCCCGGGTTTTTGGCCTCTCCGACTCGGCAGCCCGCCCAGGGGCCGCAATGCGCACGCACACGTCGGGCAAAAAGTGCAGCAGCCGCCCCCAATCCCCAGCCCCAACAGCCACAGCCGCAGCCGCAGCCTGGGGCGCCAAGGTGGTAAGGGACCGAGTCCCGGCAACCACAAGGGCAAGGGCAAGGGCAAGAACAAGGGCAAACGCGGTGGACGCTGGTCCAGGCTGCTGAGGCGATCCTGGCAGCGGGTGCGGCTCCGGCCCCGGCTGCGGTCTCTGCTGCGGCCGCGGTCCTGCTGCGGGGCCGGTGGACGGGGCGGCTCCTCGTAGTCCTCCGGCTCCGCGTGGGCCTCAGCCAGGCCGCGGACCAGCCCAACCACCCCCTCCAGCAAAACCGTGACCACGGGATCCAAGCTCTCTGGCAAGCTTGGCCCCTGCGCCAGCCGCTGCAGGTCGATGAGTGCCCGGCATGCTCGGCAGTGTGGCCCAGTCGCCACGTCACGCAAGCGGCACGCTGAGCACGCCATGTGGGTCCTAGCCAGACAGGGGTTACAGGCCAGCATAAGCTGAGCCAAACACGAGTCGGCACGGGTACATTCAAAAGGGAACAAAAGGGGACCGAACCAGAGGGCAACAGGGTACCCGGCGAACCCCATCCTTTTTCAGCAGCCTCGGAAAACCCATGGTGCGAGGGGGCAGCCCGACTATTACGGGTTTGTGCAGGCACGGGCCGGCCGCGCCACGCCTTGGCCGCTCCAGCTCGGCAGCCCGCCTCAGGGACGCATGTCATTCGCACGCGCGACGACCAGAAACTCACGCCGTCAGCAGCCTCACGGCCGCCGCACCGTCGCGCGATGACGCCCCGAGCAACAAGGTACCCTCCGCAGCGGCGCAGGACGGCAGCCTGAGGGCCGCTTAGCACCACAGCCCCTCCTGCGGTCACGCCGCGTTGCGGCTCGAACGACGGCCTCCCCCGCAGTGCCTCGCCCCTCCGACGTCCGGCGGCTGGGCGGGCAGCAGCTGACCCGCCGGCGCCGGCCCTGCCAGCGTCTGTGCCGCCGCCGCCCCTGCCAGCGCTTGCCGTAAGAGTCGGCAAAGCAGCGTTTCGGAAGAGCACCCCGCACCGCGTGCGATTGCGCGAACCTCCTGTGCGCCGCCGAGCCGGAAGCTTTCCAAGACGGCGGCCGCAGCCTCCATGGCAGCCTGAGCCTTTGCCTTTGCCTTTGCCCCGTTCGAGTCAGGAGACTACGGTCCATGAAGGACACAGGGAACACACGAGGCAGTCATGTAGCTTGGCAAAACTGTGCAAAAAGATGCTCGTTGTCAAGCCATTGCCTTGACCGAGCTGCCACCATCCACGTCCTGCCTTGCAAATGTTCAAGTGCAAATGTCCTCAAATTATCGTCCCACCTTTTCGGCGGGCGGCCTAGTTTCCTTCTTGGCGCTCTCAGGAAATTATGGGTCCAACCATCACCTGGAATCCATGTAACGACTGCCCATGGCCAAGCATCATCTCGACGAGATATCTTGGAAGCAAACCTGTATTGCCGGGTAAATAGTTCATTTGGCTTGGATACGGTGGCGCAGTTCCACTGAGCTGCGTTTGGACAGGTCTCCGCAAAGCAATTTCCCCAAGTAGCTGTGAGAGCGATCGCCCCACAACACTTCCACAAAACTGCCAGCAACTTCCAAGAAAGTAGGGCTCGCTAGCGAAGCGGTTGTCAAAATCTTTGTTTTCCGCGAATTCAACTGCAAACCAATGGCGCCCAGCTCCAAGATCAGACTTTCCAGCATTTGCATCAATTTTTGCATATAGCATAATATCATCAGCAAAGCGGACGTTTGTCAATCGCTCTTCTTTGCCTACATGAAGGCCATGGTTCCTCAGTTTCTGCTTCCAATTTCGCATGGCATGTTCCAGGCCTGCGTTGAAGAGCATGGGGCTGATGACGTCGCCTTGTTTGACGCCACGTTTAATGCTGAAAGATCGACCGCCCTGCACCGATCCCGTTTGCTTCCGGTACAGCGAAGTCAGTAAAGCCAGGTATGATGGTGGCACCCCTTGCCGTAACAGAGCTTGAAACAGTGCGTCGTGTTCAATCTTGTCAAATGCCTTTGTTAAATCCAAACTGGCAAACCACATGTCCAGGTCCCATTCCAGCGATTTGCCACAAACAGATTCAAAAACAAGCATTGCATCATCAATACTTGTGTTTTTTCCGAAAACCTGTCTGGTCACAGGGTTGCTGTGCATCAAGGTACGTCTCCAATCGAGAATGCAACAATCGTGAAAAGATTTTGTAAGATACCTTTAGAACGGCAATCGGCCGCCAATTGGACACATCTGACGTGTCACCCTGTTTTGGGAGCATCGTAAACATTGTATGGCACCACGTTGGTTCCAACTGGCCGGTTGCAAGCATGGAATTGAAAATATCCAGTAAGTAGGCTAATAACTCCTCACTCGCATACTTGAACATCTCCACAACCAAGCCATCTGTATCTGCACATGTGCGGCTTCGTAGTTTGGACACTGCATGCTTCAATTCAGACATCCGAAAAGGAGGGATGTCTTGAAAGCCATGGCGGCTCGCATAGTCCATGAGTGAATTCAGCAACTCTGTTTCGAAGCCCGCCTCTGAAGAAAATAAATCCGACAAGTGCATTGTAAAATCATCGGGCTCAGGAGCACTGCGCGCTGCTTGTCTCACCGTGTGGAACGGAAAATTTCGAACTGATGCCAGCCTGTCCAGGTCTGAAAATTCAGATAGGATCTGCGCGGTCCTTGCGTTCCGTTTTCTCCGCAGGTATTGTCGAAGCTCCTTCCGAATTTGCTTGGACAGAACTGTTCGTTCACCTCGGGTGTCTGCTTGCTTGCGTCTCAGCAACAACTGCTTGAAGCCGTCACAGTTCCACGGCACATCGCATGCGCTTTTCTTGTTTTGAGCCTGCGTTTTATTAGCGGCCTTTGCAAGAACATCCTCAAGCTCGGGCACGGACCGTGGTTGAGAACAACATAACACCTCATGCAACGCTTGATGGTAATTGTCCGGCTGGCCTTTTTCATTCAAAACTGGTTTCCATCCACGTCGAATGCTGCGCTTCCGCCTGTTCAAAGGCACGCGCTTGCCCAAATGGATTCGTGAGTAAACAGCGCGATGGTCCGAACCCATATCAAGGATATCAGTTGCAAATGCAGTGTCCAATATCAACTTTGAAGAGAACAACACATAATCAATCCGTCGCCTTGCACCCAAAGAGCTTTCAAACGTCCATGTTTCAGCATTTTTGTCATGGTGTTCGTCATCGTTGGCAATGACCAATCCAAATGAAGTTGCAATTTCTGTCAGCATGTCACTTCGCACACCGATTCCTAATTGTGTGTTGAAATCGCCACCGACAATTATCAAATAGCCTTTTTTGTTTGCATCATCCAATGTAAAGTGGAATAGTCCATAGAAATCATCCAAATCTTCTTGTGAGTAGCCACCATGTGGCACGTAGGCTGCAATAAAACGGGCCATGCCTCTGTGCTGACATCCGCAAAAAGCAATCTATCTGAAGCCGAATGTGTTGCTTTGATATTTGCAGAATGCCGCTGGTGCAAAAGGAGGGCCACACCTGCCGCATGTGTTGGCTGTGTAGATGTCACGAAACGGTGTCCACCATCCAAAGTTGCGTTGATATTTGCGCAACGTGTCTCGCTGAACATCACGACGTCCCAGTTTGTATCGCCAAGTTCTTCCAGCATTTCGGCTGTCCTCACTGGTCCTGAGAGAAATGCATTCTTTGCAAAAATGTGGAAAAATGTGTCTCCTGTACCTCGCAGATCTGCACTTCCACCATGGGAGGAAAATTGTGGTGAAACATCCTGACTCGAACGGAGCTGTCCCTAGCAAGCGGCGCCCTTGCTTTTCCCAGAGCCCTTCCCCTGCTTGTGCCAAATGCTGTTAGCCTTCTCGCACAACTGGCTTAGCTCGGGGCTGTTTTGGAAATCATCCCACTGCGCCCACTCCTCCGCCCAATGGTATTGGATGCCACTCTCGTTCATGGTGAGCTTGACCACGACCTTCCCTGCAGTCATCAAGGAAAAGTACTCATCACCTACCTCGATCTCTCGCTTGGAAAAGCCCCACTCGCCCAACTGCCAGCGAAGCCCTAGCAAAAACATTTTTCGAGCTCGCACAGGGATCGGCAAGTCCTGCGTTGCCCACACGTGCTTGTCACCACATGTCATGCTGGCACTGCGCAAAAGTGCCGCGGCCATGTCCCTGTCATATGACGAGTTGAACTTTGCAAAAACGAGGCCCTTGAAGGTTGATGATTTCATGTAGGTACCTGTGTGGCAAGGCCCGCCTAGCTCGCGAAGCTTGTCCGTGAGCCATTGCGTGGCGGCGTTTAATGATGGCATATCCTCGAGCCCTCCGACAACCACTGTCTTCGCAATATCAGCCTTGGACACCACCGGTACCGCCTTGAGGGTGTCAAGTTGCGATTGCAAGTCCGCAAGCTGCTTCTCAACTTGCTGGGTTACATTGGTGGGGACCGACTTGTTGACCGTCAGCTTTCCGATCTTCAAATCGTGATCAGCAAGTTTTGCCTCAACATTACTCAGTCGATTTCCGAAGGTTGCCTGCATAGAGGAAAGCTGTGCCTCGACTGGCGCAATAGCTGTCTGCATCTCTTGACGGACAATACTTGCAATTGCACTCAATGATGGCGCGCTCGTCTCCGAACCAGACCCATCCAGCTCGACCAACTCTTCTTCCTCACCATCCATTTCTTGCAGAGGGGACGTCACTCGCCGCTTCTGCTTCGGCCGAGTCGGCGTCATCCCTGCCATGGCACCTAAATTCGCAACAGCCCTGCTCCTCCAGAGGCAAAGTCGCTAACCGACGGGCCTGCAGCACCCTGTGCCGCCATCCGTGGGCCGCGAAAATGCCCAGAGCCACGCCCAGCAGCAGCCCGGCCGCGCCCCCGACGCAAGCCCAGCCCCATGCCAAGCTCAGGGGGCCAAACCCGGTGGTGAAGTACACCGGGGCCTCCCCCGAGCACGCCAGCAAAGCATGGGCCACACTTTGCCGGCACGTCGCGGGCAAGGACGCAGTGAAGGCAAAAGCCGAGGAGGCAGCATTGAACAAGGCCGACCACCCAGGCGCCAGCCATCCTGCCGCTGCTCCCAACCACAAGGGTACGTCGGCCATAGGAGATCCGCTACGCGGACTGGGGGGCAAACAGAGCGAAACTAAACGTTTTCCTTCGCGACCTTGAGCCAAAATGGCTGGGTTCCCCACCCGCGGCCCGCGTCTTGTGCAAATGGGCGCGGATGTTCGCACGCTCCCACAGCGCTGTACCTAAGGCCGGCTGAGAGGTAACGTAAACCGGCCATATCGGCCATCGTGACTGGTATCGATCTGTGCTTAAAGAAAAGAAGAAAGAAAGAAGAAGCCGGGATCTACTTGCTGCAGTTGGTTTCACCGGTAGCCAACTGGTAAGCCTCAGATGTAATAACCACTTTGATGCTTGGGGGTCTACCCACGTGCATGTGCTCTTGACAAGCGCGAGCGCATGTCCAAAGTGCAAGTGTAGCTTTGGACAAATGCCATTGGGCACTCACGTTCTCCAAAGTGCAAGTGTCTTACTTTGAATGCGCCAGCCTACTCATCGGCCCTTGGTAGCGACCATGTTTCCTTTGGATGTGGCTGGTTTTTCGCAGGCGGGCCTTTTCGGCGAACAGTTTGGCTAGCCTTGTGCCTTGCTTCGTGCTTACGCCGTCCCAGGCGCATACTTGATTCTTGCCCCGCCGGGGGTGCTTGTGGACCGGTTGGTTCCCTTTTTGTGTGTGTTTGGGTATTTGTCTTGCAAAGCTTCCTCAGCAATAGTTTGAGGATGGCGTCGAACAACGGACTGGCGGGCTCACGTGTGGGCTCGGTCGTGCGCATGCAAGGAGATGAACGTTGAGAGGAGGCAGGCGTGCAGGCTGAGAGGCAGCAAAGGGGCTCGGCGCAGGTGGGGCGACTAGAGCTGGGGAGGGGTCACGCTGGGGTGCCGAAAGCGGCTGGTCCGGTACCGCCAGCGCAGCGGACCACCGGTGGCGCGGGCTGAGCGCCCGAACGCAAACGATCAGCCAACACAGAGCAACACGCTCGCTGAGGAAGACTTGCAGCAACGCTTCCTGAACGGAGGCAGGGACATAGCTGTGTGGTGTTAGGCCAGGCATCGCTCCAACACCCACCGACTATGCACAAGCGTGTGTCGGCAAGGCAGTGGAGCGACGGCACCAGCAAGGCCTCCGCCGGCAAGAAGGAGCGGTCCCAAACAAGCCGTCGTGCACAGCTGGGTGGCGGGCCCAGTATAAACAAACTGCTGCTGGGGTGGTGAGCCCAGGATAAACAAACCCACCCGGCCTTCCTCCCTGGCCAGGCGGGGGGCGAAAACAACAAAAACAAAAAAAAACAAAAAACAAAAAACAAAAACAAAAAAAAGGCCCGGGAGGACCGTCCCCGTGACCATCGGTCAACTGCCTGGGGGGACCGGCCCCGTGACTCGTCGGCTGGCCGGCATCGCCGGCGTGGTGAGCGCACTCGTGGCGCGGCGCTCGTTGAAACCCGCCTCAGGAAGGAGCGCGCCTACCCCGAGCTCCGGCCGGTGCAGCGAGGAAGCTGCGTCCTTCGTC
This sequence comes from Effrenium voratum, assembly GCA_963377175.1. Taxonomy (NCBI): domain Eukaryota; class Dinophyceae; order Suessiales; family Symbiodiniaceae; genus Effrenium; species Effrenium voratum. Next base: position 9,892 of record CAUJNA010001258.1, on the reverse strand, counting down.
CGCCTCTTCGCTCGAGCTCGGGCGCGCGAAGTGCCGCCTTCGTTGCTCCCTGATCGGCTTTCCTGCCCTTTGCGGCTCAGCTGTCTTTCGCCGAGTCTCTCCTCGAAGGTCGCGTCAGCGCTGGCCGGTTCGGCCTTGACACACAATCTAGGAAAGCGTTTTTGCAGCAGCCCTCGCTTTGGGCGCGGAGAGTTGCGCAGCGTGGTGTTGGAAAGTGCTGTTGTAGCTTTCAGCACCGGGTTCTGCTGCAGGCTGCCACTTCGGACCGAGAAGTTGAGCAGAGCCGGGGTGCGGAAGCTCTTCCTCCTTGCCCCGCGCATGTTGCTATATTGCGGGCATGGGGAGACGCGCGTTCCACGCGCGGAGCTCGCCGACGGGACAGCCGCAGCGGCTAGCTGGACGCCGCGTGCGTGAGTAGCGCGACGTTGCCCCCTCAGCGGGGCCATGTGTCCGCAGTTCTTACGGCCGCCCGTCGCGCTACCTTTGGTACGACGCCGAGGGCGCATGCCACGTTGTTCAGCAAGGCGAAGGGTTGCGAGCAAGGAGACGCCTTAGCGCCCGCGCTTGACGCGCTGGGGCAGCACGACGGCCTGCTGGCGGCTCAGGCTGATCTGCAAGAGGGGGGAATTTCTCGCGTTTTTTTTTTTTTTTGTGGTGGATGATCTCCGCATGTCGACCCAGCCGGAACGTGCCCGCATCGTGCTCGACAGCACCACCCGGCACGTCCCGGGCCCGACGCCGCCTGGCATCGCCGAGCTCGGACCGGACGTGTGGCGCGGCGACAACCTGGCCCGCAGCACTTGGTCGTCCTCGCGGCTGAGGTCGGCCGCCGTTGGCATGCTGCTGCCCGACAGCTTGCCCGTGTGCGCGCCAGGCGGGCTCCACCCGCGGTGCGGCGGGTCGCTCGCGCCGGCTGGAGTCGGCGCTTGTGGGAGCATTTTGGCCGTTGCGCTGCAGCGCGCGGTTTGCAGCACCATCCTAGGCCGCTGGATGTCGCCACATCTGCCTGCTGGAGGGGAAGGGCCAGCGCCCCCAGCAGCCTCCCCCTCCGCGGGTGATGGTGCCTGTCGCGGCCCCCCTTCCGCTCGTGAGGGCGTGTCGGCGGGGCGCCCTGCTCGTCGTTTCGCTCAGCCGTTTCACTGCTCGTCTCACCCACGCGCGCCGTACGGAAAAAAATATCAGTTATGTGTCGTGTGTCGCAAGCTGAGTAAAGCTTGAGCCAGGCTTGATCAACTGCTGTACATCACCAAGCCCCTTTGCATGTCGCAGCCCAGGTTAGGGCCCAGTGCTCATGATTCAGTGGGAAGAGAAGACGCTTCTCGCATTTCCACGTGTTGGCATACTTTCTTGGCGGCATGAAGTCGCTGTGTTTGCCGCATGGCCGCCTGGAGGTTCAGCGCCCGGTGAGTTGCTTCGATTGCCCATCCGGACCGCATCCGCTCGATTCTCGGACGCTTTGTGGCGACACAAGCAGATCCGTCTCAACGCCGGCAAAACCAAGGTTTGTGGAACGCTGGCGTGTCTGAGTTGGCCTCCGGTGCTGATCCCGTTTTTGTTGGTTCGCGGTCCTTGGCCCCTTCCCAGCAAGGCCTTCTTGTGCTGGGTGTGCCTGTTGGGTCGGCCCCTTTCGTTGCGGCGCAGCTCCGCGCCTTGGCGGACAGTCACGGCGTCCTGCTCACGCGGCTTTTGCGCTTGGAGGATTTCAGGTTTCGTGTTTGTTTGTTTTTTTGTTGTTGTTTTGCTGCGTCGCCATGGGGGATTGCTTAGCCCCCTGCCTCCCTCAACTCTCGACCTTGCTCGTGCGCCCGTTCGCCTTGGTGGTCTGGACTCCGGTCGGCCGTGGCGGTCGCGCCCGGCGCATACTGGGCTTCGTGGGCTGACACCTTGCCGGCGCTCCAACGGCAAGCCCCCGAGTTGTCGCAGGTGTTGTCAGGCCTCGGCTCTTCGGCGTGTCTGGCCCACACTGGCGCCCGCCGTCCTGGCCGGAGCTCCTCGAAGGTTCCCAGCCCCCCGCTCTCCCTGACGAGTCCGACAGCGATTCCTTGCTTGGGCCAACGGCGGGGCCTGCGGGACCTTCGGTGCCCGAATCTTCTTGGATTTGGTTGGACGATGTCGATTTGGCTGCGGAGTTTGCAACGCCAGTGCCGACCTTGCGCAGCATCCCGCGGTTTTTGAGAATCGGCGCGCGCCGCGCCTTGCTGTATGCCCTGCAGGCTATCAAGGAGAGCTCGCCCCTCTGCGCTCGCGGCCTTGACGGATCACGGGACGCAGCGGGAGACGCCGCGCAAGATGCCGGCGCGGTCCAGCGCGTACTGTCGGGGAAGCGGTTGGTGCGCACGTCCACCTCGCCTGGGTGGTTCGGGCGCGCGCTGTCCCGCAGTTTCCGCGACGATGCAGGGATGGCGTTGCCTCCCAGCCCGCGACCACTAGCCACCGTGCCAGCGCCGGCGCACACAGCGCGCCGGCTCGCCCGCATCCACGGAGCCCCCACGCCGCGGCTGCTCCACACGGGTCGGGCGTTGCGGTCGCGCAAGATGAGGGCGCACAATCCGACGCGCACAGCCGGGCTCACGGGCGGCACCGTGACAGCGGAAATGACACGAAAATCCTCTGCAACATCACCAAGCAAATTCCGTCCGAGTTGCTGCGGGAGCTGTTTGACCCCGTGCTCAAAAAGAGCAACTCATCGCGGTGTTCTTCACATCGTCAGGCAAAACATCCTGCCAAAAAAGGCTCCCAGCTGAGCGGCAGCCGCACGGCGCAGAACCGCAGGAAGAAGAAAGGGCGTTCGCGTTCCTGGCAGAAGCAAGCTGTCAAGCGCCCAGTGCGCAGCGGGCGCAACAGCGGCCGCAGAACTCAAAGCAAGACCAATCGAATGGAGAGGCATGCGGCAGAACAGCAAGAAGCCCGCTTCGCCGACCCGCGTGGCCGCTCGCTCAATGAGGCAACCGCGGCTCCGCGACAACCTAGCCCACGCGCGCGCGGCCCGGTGGTCGCTAAAGGGTTGAGGCGGCGACGGCGCTATTGGGGATGGGAAGGGGGAGTCGGAGCCGTCGAAGGGCAAGTGTACCGGAAGGACCGTGAACAAGCAAGCAACTGGAAGAGCGGCCAAGATGGGTATGCAGCTGCGTGGACAAGTTGTCCTCAACGACAGCCGTGGCTTGACGCTGCCCCACGGACCGGAATCTCCAAACAAGGCGGGAGGCCATCCAAGCCCTCAAGCAAAGGAGCAGGCTCGGCCCCAGCCAAAACTTCATGCCAAGTGGGCGCACGCCAGGTGGGAGCGGACAAGCTGGCGGCGGCCTTCGCAGCAGCCTGCAAGCACAAAGCGGGGCTGACGCCAGCTTCGACGTGGGGAAGGCTACCTCGAGCACGCGCCGGAAAACGGGCAAGCCATCGGCCAAGGAAACCCAGTAAGCGGCGGGGCTGAGGCAACAGCAGAACGCAGGCGAGGTGGTTTCGCGCGCGCAGCTGCTTGCCCGCTTGGGCTCGCAGCTGACGGCTGGCGCATTGGCGCGTAGGGCGAGCGGCCGTGTTTGCTTGCGCGACCCAACAGGCGTGCTTTTCATGCCTTCCGATGGTACCTATATGGCATCTCGGCCAACCTGACAGATACGCCCCATGCATCCACCCCCCCAGCCCATGCTTTCGCGGCCGGCGAACACGCCGGCACAGGCGGCGGCGTCGCATTCACAACATTGCCCGCGCGAAAGGAAAGCTGTTGTTGGCATTTCTTGTGGGCCACTTGGACCATTCACGCGAACGGGTTGGGCGGCAGTACTTGACCGCATCCATGCTGCGCACGGCCTCGGCGCAACTATTTTTTTGCTGCGCGCTGCTCCGCAGAGCGCAACCTGTGGGCTGCGGCGAACAAGCAAGCCTTGGGCTTCGCAGCTTGCCGCTCGTGCGCGGCAACCTTGAGCGGCGCGAAACAAGCGCTTCGCAAGACGGGCAACTTCTTGGGCACCGGAAGCACAGGCTGCTGCCCGCGGCCCAAGCTGGGCAATGCTGCCCCCACACTTCAGCAAGCCCACACTGCAGGACATCTGGGACGGGCCGGACCCGGCGCCTGGCGAGCTAAATGGTTTCCTCCGCGGGACCACGCTAGTCGACGTTGGCGCGCGAGACGACGTCTTCTGACCTTGGCATTGCGTCGCACAGGCCAAGGGATTCGCGCCTCAGAGTTCAACTTGCGGCCAACCTCCAAGACAAAAACAACCAGTCGGCACCGCCTTGTGGCCGCCTTGTGGCGAGGAGCTCCGGGCACGGACGCAGGAAGTGGCACAACAACTCGCGCTTACGACAAAAGCAGCGCACGCGAAGACGCGGCCTGAGTAGCTGTGAGTTTCGGGCCTTTCACCAGCGCTCGTTCCGGTCACTGCACAGCGGGTGCGCAGCGGCAGAGGACAGCGGCGTGAAGCCACTTGCCGCTTGCGCAAATGAGCTGCCCTGTCGGGGTGTGGACGGCAGTGCTGCTTCGACGCCATTTCACACTTGCTTTGCTGCGACGGAAAAAGGCGTGCGAAAGAAATGAGCTAACAAGCAGTGCAAGTCCGGTGCTGGCTGGAGATTTCAATGCTTCAACTGGACTCGTCCTTGACGCAGACGCCGTGGATTTATTCGGGCAACGACGGAGGCTGCATGCTTGCGCACTGGATTCCCCAAGTTAGGGGAGTCTTTTGAGACCACGTTTGCTTAATGCAGTTTTACAAGAAGCCATGATTTCCTTGCGTACGTTCGTTGCTGAGCCGGCACCTTGACTAGATTCTGCGATACACAGACGACATGTTTTGTGTTGCCACCACTGCAGAAGCTGGATCGCTTTTGGCGCTCAATTTGTCAATCCGCACAAGGCTGTGGCCGTAACAAGTAAGGCACAGCCACTGGCTCAGCTGCTCACGTTAAGGGGTTTGGCTATCAATATGTTGCATGTTCACGAAGGCCGCAACTGCGCTCAGTGTGTTCCAGCGGACGAGACCCTCCGCACGCTCCCGGAAGATGCAACGTCAAACTCTGCCAGGGGACCTCCTCACTTCGTCAACGTTCAAATCGGAGAATTGGTGCTTTATGGAGGCCAAGGTGTGGATCTTGAATACCACTTGCACCAAGCCACTAAAGCTTTCCATGCGGACATTGCGTTTTGCATTGCAAAAGCATCGTGTCTCCGCTTCCGGGCAGTGACTGGTCTGCCGATAGGCACGTGTTCGTGGACAATGAGCATGAGAAAGCAAACAAACATGCCGTACCACAGAGATTACCCATACCTGCTGAACGCGTATGATGAATTAAAATAAAGCATCCCGCAGATTTTTGCAAGTGAAGACTTACGCCCGAATCGGGATTCAATCAATCCGAAGCGCTCAGGACACACCAACAATCACAGATTCATCTTGAATTCATTCACGGTTGTGAGGGCTGGCCTTTTGACAGTATATGGTGAAGAGAATCTACAGCAGCGCTCACACTTTTTCCCAAAAAATACACAGTAAGCTCGCTACGCTTCCTTTTTCTTCTTCTTCTTCAGAATGTCCACTTTGGAAACCTTTTGTGCCTGAACAAGTCGCTTTGACACCGAGGCACGGCATTGCAGTCGGTTATGACTCTCCATGATTCATCAGTCGCAAGCTGGCCCGCATTAGTCAAGCCTCTTTGCATCAATGTAGAATTACAGAACATTTGTCATGATGCGAATGTGTTAGTGTCCCGCCTGATGCTTCTGGGTCTTCTGCAGCTTGTTTTTATTGAGGCCCAGTGCTTTCTGCACCTAGCCACAATCAAGCACAGGCCATCAAACTCAGGCCATGGGAAGTCGAGCATCTCTGACAAGATATGCCTCAGGCCGCTGCCATGCCACAAATGCTGCCACAAGGCACCTTTCTAGCTCCGAACTTCGTGCCACAGACGAAAACCTGACCTGCTATGCCATGTATCGTCATGTTCGAACAGAAAATGATCACATTACATGCGCACAAATGAGAAATAAAACGGAATGCTGACTGGTGAACCTTCAACCATTATTACTCCAAAGTGCATTGAGATGGGAAGCAAACATTGTTTGTTGTGCGCAAACTCTGCCTTGCCATCTAAGCCCACATAGGCTGTTTGTTTCTCCAGTCATGGATTGCTGGGACCCATGTCGGCATCGGTCCCCAGTGTTGGCATGGATTGCTTGCTTCTGCTGGCGCCGCCGCCGCCGCTGCTGCTGCTGCTGCTGACAAAAACTGCCAACGCCTGGATGCATTTGTGACCGTTGATTTCAGCTTGGCAACATATTGGTGTCCACTTTCTAATCTGTGGGGACATTCAAGTACAGCGGTTGCCCCTTACTTACTGTACATGGAAAATCAACCACCAATCAAACAACTGAAACATTGTGGTCTTGCATGGTCAACATCATAGTGTCATTTCATCAAAACCAATCGTTAATCTGTGTCCGTTGCGCGATGACACATAGACCACGAAATCTGGTTTTGTGATTTGTTTGCCCTATCATGGGTCAGCAGACCAGCACAAGGTTCAAAACGTAGGCAACATGTTTGTTGAGCAGGAGACTCCCATTCTCGTTGCCATCAGAGCCGTCCATCCGCTGCGCATCGTTCCCAATGCACTAGCCAGACCATGCAGTCCCCGCGCCACCGCTGTCGCTCCGGTCCCATCAAATCCCTGCGCTTCGTCCCGTCCGCACGCTGCGTCTCCCCAACAGCGCTCGAATCCGCCACGGCTCCCCAGCATCGCTCTACCCCGAATCCTGTCCACCCCCCCAACACGCCGTATACACGTTGCGACTTTCCAGCAAAACTCCGCCGCCGGATCCCGTCCACTTGCTGCTCCAACCGCGCTGCGTCTCCGTAGCGTCGCTCCGTCCAGATCCATCCACTGGCTGTGTGTCCGGTCGCGTTCCCATCCACCCGCTGCGCCCCAGATCGGGCCAATCGCTCCGCCTCCCAGGGAAATTGGTCCCCGCACGTCTCCGTTCCTGAACCCGTCCACCCGCTGCGTCTCCCACGCGTCGTCGCTGCGCCCAACGAGTTTTACAAGCCAGGATACTAGTGGACACCAGCAGGCGGAAAGTTCAATCATGCAAAAGCCAAAATAATCTCCCTCTTCTTTTGCGCTTTGTTTGTACCTGTTCCATCTTTTCTGATCCCTTGATCTTTTTCGTTTTCCTTCTCTTCTTCACCCCTTCCACTCGCCTTTTTTTTCCTCCCTTCCTCCCTTCCTCCCTTCCTCCCTTCCTCCCTTCCTCCCTTCCTCCCTTCCTCCCTTCCTCCCTTCCTCCCTTCCTCCCTCCCTCCCTCCCTCCCTTCCTTCCTTCCTTCCTTCCTTCTTTCCTTCCTTCCTTCCTTCCTCGCCTTCTCTCCTTCTCTCCTTCCTTCCTTCCTTCCTTCCTTCCTTCCTTCCCTCCCCCCCGCCCTCCCTCCCTCCCTCCCTCCCTCCCTCCCTTCCTTCCTTCCTTCCTTCCTTCCTTCCTTCCTTGACTTGGAATCTGGCTCAACAAGCAGTGGGTCGCAGATTACAAGCAGCTGTTTCCTTCACTCTTCCTACCCAAGATCCGTGTTGTTGAGACCCGCAGTGCCACATTAGGTGATTGAAATTTCAATTATCGCGGCTGGCAACAAAGATGGACTCCAGACACTCATTTTCGTTGTTCGTGCTTTGACGTCTCTTCACAACATCTTTTTGCTCACTCACACGCCGTCATTCTTTCTCATTTCGAGTCAGTGTTCTCCAAGATCGACCCCAACGTGATGCCTGCGTCCATCAAAGATCAATACTACGCAAGTACAGAAAAATACATGATCAGCTACGTCAGAAAATTCGTTAACTGGCGTGAGACTCCAGACCTCGACATTCCTCACGGACATTCAGGTCAACCAACAAGAGATCATTGATGAACATCACAGCAATCTTACTTTTTCTCCGCGCTCCAATGGTGTCCATCTTAAAGACCCGGGTTTTCGTCCGTCAGCTTCCGTCCGTTTTCGTTCGTGTTCCGTCAGCTTCCGTCCGTTTTCGTCACTTTAGCTTCCGTCCGTCACTTTAAGGCGTCAGCCTCAGTCCGTTTTCGTCAGTTTCAGGTTGTGATCCGTCAGTTTAAGGTCGCGATCTTCCGCTGTCGTCAGTTTACGGTCGTGATCCGTAAGTTTCCGTCCGTTTTCCTCAAGGGACAAAAGCTTCACCAGTGCAAAAAGTGGAGTGAAGTAATCGAGAGAAGAGAGGGCGCAGAACATGTGCACGTGAGGGAAAGTGGTCCGCTGGTGTGACGACGGGCGAAGCTGACGAATCACGACGAAAACGGGCGGAAGCTGACGGATCACGACCTTAAACTGACGAAAATGGGCGGAAGCTGACGGATCACGACCTTAAACTGATGAAAACGGGCGGAAGCTGACGGATAAACCGACGAAAACCGACGGAATCTGACGAATCACGACCGGAACAAGAGCGCTCAAGCCCACCAAGCATTGGTCAAACACTTGCACTTTGACAGTCTGGTTGCTCGGCAAGGCCTTGGTGGCATCGAGGTTCCAGGATGTGGCTAGCCATGGATGCTCCAAGACCGCCTTCCGGCCAGCCTACATCTGGATTGCAAAGAGCTGTGCGAAGAGGAACAATTTCTTGCCATCCTCATACTGCTTGGCCCATTTTGATAGGTCTGCCCTGCGGTGGGTCATCGTGGCTTGGACCTGGGAAAATACTGTACATGGACTCAGCATGATCACCAGTGGGCTCAGCCATGTGATCAACTGGATCAATCGGCGCTGCGTGCCTTCATCAAGCAGGCCCCATCCAGTTTCCACATCAAGAGGCGGGCCAGTCCGCAATCCCAAGTTTTAGGCAATGAGGGCCAACTTTTGGGTTGGAGAAGATTTCCATGTTATAGGAAACATGCACTGCTCCAACCTAAAGCAACCCAACCCTTGATACGAACAAGAGCGCGTCTCCTTTTGTAACCGGGTTGCGCTGGAGTCTCTAGCTGACGCAGAGCGGTGCACTGCCGCGCACGGCTTCAGCTAGGGAAGGCTCTATTAACCCCCTGGTGAAACGTATGCATCACGCTGGAGTTGAATCCTCGATTGATTCTTCGCACGGCGGTGCCGAGGAGTTGTAACGAACCTTAGTCTGGGAGTCCCGTGGATTGGTTCCTAAGGTTATCCCGGAGCACTGCGGTGCTTGGCACTGCGGCGCCAGTTTAGCTTGACTGTCAAGCCAATGTGAGGGCACTTAAGTGCCCTGGACAGCGGTCTGTACACAGCGGTATGACAAGGTGAGGTGAATGTACCTCAGTGTGCGGATTGCTGGACGCTGCGGCGTCGAGCAATTGATCTCGGTGCCTGGCCCAGCGGGGCCGGGCACCCGCCACTGAGTGGCGCGCGGTTGGGCGTCCAACGCCTTAGTAACCACAATGAATGATCATTGCGGCACATATAAGGCTCGCGGCTCGCATGTGCTTGTGCGAGCACAAGAGTAAAGCCGCTTGCCTTAGTCAGAAGGGAGGGTGGGTGGGTTTCAAACATGGAAACCGCATGGTTGTTCAGCTTGGAGCAGAAATGGCCACAAGCGGTGTAGATTCACATGCCCCTATAACACGGGGGAACAAACAACCCCTAGCGTTATAGGAAACATGCACTGCTCCAACCTAAAGCAACCCAACCCTTGATACGAACGAGACGCGCTCTCCTTTTGTAACCGGGTTGCGCTGGAGTCTCCAGCTGACGGAGCGGTGCACTGCCGTGCACGGCTTCAGCTAGGGAAGGCTCTATTTACCCCCTCTTTAGTGTCCAGCGCAACCCGGCCTTCGCTAAGCTCCCCCACTTCAGAGCGGGTTGCGTGAGCCTGGCGTCGCGACATGTGGGAAAATGTAAAGGCATGCGCATGCTGCCTTTGTTTT
>CAUJNA010001257.1:77500-95693 GCA_963377175.1 Effrenium voratum | reverse complement strand
GCTTCTCTCGAAACTCAGAATCTCAGAAACCAACAGCAGGAAATTCTATAGGAACCCCCTGATTTTGGTGGGTATTTGGCTAACTTCCTGTAGAATTTCCTGGAGCTGGCCTCTACGACACTATCAACCTCACCACTCACCACAAGGAGTGGCCCCTGATCTGATTTGGCTGTGGGTCAAAACCCTGTACCCCTGCTAAACATCAAAACAGGTGGCAAATGGATGTTCATCCACCCCAAAATGGAGCCATAGGTTATGCCCCATGGCCATTTGACGTTTCGACCACTCAACCAGGGCTTCTGCGAGCGGCTCCGTGTCCTCCTCGCGGCTCCCGGTGTCGTCGCGAGCTAATGGTAGCCATGGGCCCAGCATTCCGGGCATGCCAATGAGATGGACAGCAGTTCAGCGCACTTTTTGTTCTTCTCACTTCCTGAGTTCATGAGCTTTGAACTTTTTGGGAAGACCATTTTAGTGGTAAATATCAAGTTTGGACTTTTTTTGGGCTATCCACTCAGCAAGTGAGTATTGCTCCCCTTTTGCCCCAAAAAACGGGTGCCAGGCCTTTCTTCTTCTCAACTGGGTAAGTAGATTCATAGGATGGATCTAGCCCATCGAAGGTTTTGGCCTTTACAGCTGGTTTGAATGATCTCATCTTGGACTTTGGATTGATCCATCCTGTAGTTGAGGCCACAGAATGAGTTGATGCCCGGAACCTGTGCCAATTGACTCACTTCCTGACTCCCCGCCTTGTTCGGGCTTCTCCTGGCCAATCCACTCAGGACGGACACTGAAATTGGAAGCTCAAAGATGTCCGTTTTTGGGGGCACCTTTTCTTGGTTTCAAAAGGAAACTAGGAGGACAACTCGCATTTCCATCTTGGGGCGTCCCCGAACAGACAGACCCCCCGAGGTTTTCCCCCGACGCCTCGCCCAGGCAACGGGATCGTGCACTCAAGATCTAGTCCACGACCCTTTGCCTGGGCCCCGTGCGGAGCTGTCTCTGTCAAATGGTTGGATTCCCACAACTTGATCTGAGTTTAGTATTGTTATTGATATGTCCTTTGATTCTATATTATCAGCATATTGACATTAATATTTCAAATTACCCTTGGATTTCCCCTTAAATGCCAGAAAGGGGTCCACCTATGTTGGCACACATTTGTTTGGGTGAATTAGTGACAAGACCCAATGGACGCAGGATGCGCGTTTCTTTCTGGGGAGCGCTTGCTTGATTCAGGCCTGTAAAACATTCTTATTCACCCAGGAACATGCTTGTTTGCAACAGTTCTCCGCGGGAGCTATGCCTATGATACACAGCGGGCATGAACCCTTGCGCATGTGTTATATCGGTTGGACGGGTGATGTACAGCCGACGACTTCCTGCAGTGAGAAGCAAAGGCTGTCCCCACTGTTGCGCTCAAAGAAAGGGAAGGACATCCTTCCGAAAAGGATGCTGCTCCAGCAGGGGCTAGCACATTTGGTGTTTCCCTTCCGCAAGTTTGCCCGTACGCCCCACATCTTGAATTTTGACCATCTTCGCCTTGCTATGTCAAAGGGAGGGGTGGTATGCAGGACAACTGCGTGGCCCTGACCCAAAAGCAACATGGACAACTTCGGAGGCGCTCTTGTTGTTCCAACTCGTGACCCTCGCAGCACTTGTTGTTCCAACTCGTGACCCTGCAAAGCGCGACCTAAGGCTCCATACAGGAACGGAGTCAAACCCTTCGATGAGAGGACTGAAGGGTTTTCCGTCTCGGGGCGTGGAGCCACGAGCTTTCGGCCGCACATTGCTTTGCCGAAGTACGGCTTTAGCGAAGCGATCCTGAGTTGGGATGGTGTGTACTCGGTCATTTGTTGGTTTGATCAGATGAGTTGGCCGGGGAGTCGCATTGTTCTCACTTCAAGCATGCCAGGTTTTCTCGTGCTTGTTAGGGTTCCAGGCCAAAGAGCACTAAATTGAGGGCCAACTAAGCCACTGCCGACAACTACTCAGAGGTTTTAGCAGGCCTAGATGACTGCTTCGAACAGCTTTGAAGGAGTCCTATAGCTAGCCTGCAGCACTATCCATGCAAGAGTTGCATCACTACACACGCAACTTTGGTCACTGCAGGTAGCCCTCAACAATCCCCTTGCTCCACAATTGCTCGACTTGCTGCACAACTCTCAGGGAAAGAGAAGTATTATCTATAGTTTGGATTTCACGTGTTTTGGCTTCATATGTGAGGAACGCACGGGAAGGCCTCATGCAAGTCTGTGGAATTATAGTAGCTGCTTCTTTGCTGATTGTGTTGCTACACCTAAAACGTGACACCATCAGGCACAACCGCTTGCAAGAGAGGAGGTTGTCTCCCCAAGCTTGCCTCAGCAGATCCAAACCGTCTGAAGTAACATCTACGACATAAAAGACTCCTCCCATAGCATACATTGGTTCGAGCAGCCGAAGGGCCAGGATGGAAATCCCCCCCAAGACCTGCAGTACTTGTTTTGGAGTTTGGGCAGTCTGTAGAACCATGGTGATATCATTTGATTTGTGCGTTCCCTGAAGCCCTGACCATTTGAAGGCTCCGATGTTTTGAGGTCAGTTGCGTGGCGCCCGCGCAGGAAGGGCCTTGAAACTGCCGAGGCCGGAGTGGTTGAAGGTTTTGTCTCCGAATGGTCATGTTGGCATTGCTGCATGTTACTTAACCCTTTATCTGACGGATTGCTGATGAATGTGTATATATATATATATATATACACACATGTTTCATACCCATGATATATGCACATATACTGTGTATATTTCATAGATGCACGCATATCTCACATACATTTGTGCCGCACATACCGGGTTCTGCGAGAAAAAAAACAAATCTACTCTCAGCCAATTATCTGCCCCTCGTGCCCCCCCGCGCCCCCAACTTCAATGTTGTTAAGGAGTGCTGTGATGTCTGAAGCCAGAATGGGTGTTTTTTTCCGCAGGCTTTGTTAGTACGGCCCACATCCAACTTTGAAGTTGGGGGGGTAAGGGGGTCAGCATCTGTTGTCACAATGGATTTGGGGGGATGGGCGTTTTTTTCGCAGAACCCGGTAGTAAAGCAAGATTACTGCGCCAGCACAGTCAGTACCATTCACGCCTCGAATCATGACCTCCATTTTCAGGATGCCCTGTCCCTGTGCAGTCAGACCCACCTGCAGCATTTGACTGCTTGGACCATTTAGCAGCCAAGCCGCGTGGATACTTTGGACTTGTTCATCATGCATCTTGCTGCTGCCTATGACGCACAGCCATGTTTCAGTGCTTGAATGATGCAGTGTCAATCAAAATCCTGAGCGCAGTCTTGGAAGCCAATTGTTCGGGCGTGTTTAATCAAAAGCGGATGCGCAGCTCCAGCCTGCCCCCTTTCCTGCCTTGCAGGAAAGAGTACTTTCAATGGCGCAGAACCACAACGGCTTGTCCGCAGAGGCCTGGTCGTGGCTGTTGTTTGAAAGGTGTTCGCATTGTTCAACACGAATGTCCTCGCATTGGGGATTCCCTTTGAATGGTTCTTTAAGCAAACTCAAAGGGAAAGCAATATATACATATGTATATGTCTGGGGTCCCCTGCTTTGGACAACTACCTACATGGACCGTCTTTCGGAAGTTGCACGCAAATGTTTTGAAAACCGGTCAGCATCCTGAAAGGCATCCTGAAAGGCATCCTGAAAGGCATCCTGAAAGGCACGGCACTTGTTTGTGTTGTCACTAAGGATAAGTACTTAGACTCAGATCCGCAAGATTGTGCCTCAACATCCCATGCTTGAAAGTGCGGCAATGGCAATGGTGATGATCAAGTGCCCGCGCAGTGACATCTGCAGATAGCATGTTTAGCATGAAGGAGTGGCATTTCGTTTAGTTTGAATTGCGTGGCACGTTTCAGTGGCTTGCACTGTTTTGATTGGAACTGTCAAAGTTTCCTTGAGGTGATTGAGGTACCCAATAGTTTTGCATGCCTTGGCATGGCCGGTTGCGTCGCAAAGGCCAGTTTCGCTTTGCCCAAAGTAATCACTGTAGCAGCGAATGTTCATTGCCACATCCGGCACGGTGCAGTGACTAAAAGGCAGGGTCAACAGAACTCTAGCAATGCGGTGTCTCTTTGGGGGCGGCCAATTTAGAATCTCGCCATCGTCTGTTAGGGCTGCTTTGAACGTCGGTGGTGTGCTGAGTTGCCACCAAATGTAGGTGTGACGTTTGGACGCCTGTTTCCTCACAAAGGATGATCAGGCGGATAACTTTGATTGCTTTCCTGCGTTAGATACCGAGCACAGTGGCCCCTTGGGGTTTTATTCTGGTTGCATGGTTTCCATGTTCCTGTTCTTGTGTTTCCGAAATTGGACGGGCTGCCCTTGAGCATGGTGACAATTGCATCGGCGCAAGGTGGACAGGATGAATGAGCAACTGCTGGAGGACCGGGCTTGCACCGGGCGTTGCCGAACCCACGTCGTTTTTTCAATTTCTTTTCGGGCGGAGTTTGATTGGTGGTTCTCACAATTGTTGTTTGTGTGCGCCTTATTGTGTATATTTGGCATGTCGCAGCTTTCCTGCTTGTCTTGACAACATCGATCCTGTCACAGCTCTTTTCCCTGGGGCAGTGCCTGAAAACCCTGCCCCTGCGCCGTGTGGGCGAGTGTTTGGTGCTGAGGGAACATGTTCCTTGTTCAGAGGTGCCGAAATTCATCCTAGGTCGGGGCTGCACGGTGGAGGAATATCATCCCAGCGTTTTGCACATCGTTCTGCGCACCACTTGTCGCTAGCACAGGTTTAGTACGCCTCCACTTGCAGAGAGAAGGCCAACTGCCTTGGTGGTTTCGTCCCATCGCTTTGTGGTTAGGCCAAATGTGCCAAGGGCGCAGGCAACAATAAGATCGCCTGTCCATGCTTCCCAGAAGGTGTTGCGATGCAAATGTCTGGGTGAATTATGACGACCTCACACGACCTCACCCCAAATGGTGGTTTATGTGGGGAATCCCAACCACCTTATTTCAGGTTGGTGAAATATTATAGTTCATCCAGAAATGTAAAGGGCCGTGGTGCTGAATGAGTCTGAGACCAAACAGCTACAGCTTTGGTATTGGCTGTGGGTCAAAACCAATGGTATAGGTGCACCACCCATTTTAGTCTATTTTAGTGGGGATTGGGATGTTCACTGGGGTACGGGCTTTGACCCATGGCCATTTAGAGCGTCGACCCCGGCTTCGCAGGTTGGAGGGCACCAAACACCAGACGAGCGCGAGGAGCTCATGAGCAAGGCGCGAGGAAGTTTCTGGACCCTGAGCGTTGGTGAAAGAGATCCAAAGCGGGGGGTTGTCACAATGGCTCCGGTTTGGACACTTGTGCCTTCCCTTCAAAGTGGATCCAACAAGGGCCCTATCAGCCAATGTCAAGCGTTGTTGCGCTTCCTATTCTACGTTCTTGCTTGCAAAACCTGTCAAGCAACACATGAGGATTTGTTGGTTGGCTGGACGCGCTCACGGGAAGCGACCGATCAAGGCTCGCATTGTCCGTTGGTTTCAGCACAATAATTGTCAGAAGGCAGGTGTCACTGGCTTGGCTGCTGTCTTTTTTGGCCTTGCAGGGAGGTTGCTCTTGGAAGCCATTGCGGGTTCCAAGTAGCCGTCCGTTTTTGGTGGCGTGCTTGCTTGTAACTGTTCAAGCTCATGCCTGAGCCATGCTCAAAACGGAGTGCTGTCGCTCAGAAGAGGCGTTAGCGACTTGGTTCAACCACGCGTCCGTTGCCAATGAGTCCCTTTCCTTTTGGGTTGCCCTCCAGGCCCTGCACAAATTGCCCACCAAGCTTTCTCACTGTCACACGTCACACTAGTAATTGCTGCTCGTCAGCAAGCCTTGATCCATTCATGGGCTCTTGACCAAAGTTCTACAGCACGGTTTTCGCCAGACTATGATCTGCTCGTTGCCCAGCGACTTTGAAGCCTCAAGTCACATCTATGTTTACATCTTGGTGTCTCACTGGCAGGTCCCACTGCCGATTCTGTTTGGCTAGGCTTCACAGACTACAGGCAGGGTCCATAGGATAATCTTGTGTATTGGGACTTCAGCATGTGAGTTACAACATGGTTTCCCGGTTTTGGAGCGGTTGAAAGCTTGGAGCATGCTAAAATCTGCCCCGAGCTCCGGCAGGTTGGGAGCCTTCTCACGGAGGTGGACTCTCAACTCAGTTCTGGCAAGCAGATCCAGCAGGGCAGGCCGGTGTGTCTCGCGTGGGGGCAACGGCTCAGGCATGAGACCGGGATGATGCGAAGAGTTTGCTTTTGCCCAAAATGGCTGTGGCTCAAAATCCGGTACCAAAATGGAACCCTGGTAACTGGAAACATGGACCAAAACCTGCGTAACCCCTCCTGTTTGATTTGAGCCACACCCAAATGGTCTTGGAACACATACCCAATGCTGTCATGGCGAGCCACGAGCAGCGTCACGAACGGAAGAACGGATTTGCTGCCAAATCCGTCTTTTCTGGATGATTTCGGACGCGTTGCTGGTTGTTTTTGCTGACACGAAGGCGGCAGTGCCTGTCCGGATGAAGCTCCGAGGTTTCAAGAACCACTTGTTGAATGAGCACGTGATGTCGTTTTGGCAAGCGGTAAGACAAATTTAGGAAAAGGGCTGTTGGTGAGCTGGCCAGGCGCAAGTGGCAAACTTGCCCGATCCTAAACCCAGTGCCCAGTGGCGCCGTTTTTTCCTTTTTTGGGGACGGGTTCCCCTGTAAACTCAACCAACCAAAAAAAGGGGCCCGTTTTTCCCCATGGCCACTGGGCAACTGAGTAAACAAGACCTTGTTGCAGTTTCAAGTGTGCGGAGGATGTTCATGTGGATGCTTCGGTGGTTTTCGGGCTGACTGGAAAGCCAGCTGCCAGGGATCGGGCCAGGAAGGACCGGAGCTCAGCTTCGGGGTCTCCGTCGGTTGCGCGGAGAGGCACGGGTTGGGCTTAAGACTTAAGCCATCTCAGACTGGGGAAGCCTTGTCTGGGGGCAGCAACCAATCCAACTTGGAGCCTCCAAATTGAACTCATGCTGCTCTAGATGCATGAGACAGCGCAGACTTCCAAGATGAGATGGCGTGCACCTGAATCCCTCTGAGCCTATCCTGTCATGCTGAGGCTGCAGAAGCTGCTTTGCAGGCCACGCAGGCGGGTCTTGGGGCGTGAGGGCCTCACAGCCCTGTGCAACGGATGGTACATTTGTTGCCATGTTCTCTCCATTCCTGTACTTGTTGACAGCAGCGAGCTGGAGGTGTTTCCCCTTGTGGCAAAGGCGCATGCAAGCCGTTTTTGAGAGAGAAGCACAGGTCAGTACACATGTGACTAAGGTAAGTCCGTTGGCACTGAGTGCTTCACACCTTTCCAAGGATGCAAAGATGGGATGGGCGTGGGGCCCTGTGAGGAATTTGACACTTGGACTGGTCATAGGCACATGTCGATTTGACAAGTTTGACGCCCATTGACACTTTGCTTGCCAGCCTTGGACATGTGCCTTCACGCCCATGTCGACTTGCAGACACATCGACACTTACATCAGCACGGCCAATTTCTCCGAGGGGAACGCAAGTGCGAGAGGTAGAGCTATCAAGCAACACAAGGTATGACTGACCCGCTCGTGTCGAACCGAACAAATTAACGGCCAGAGGGATGAAGATATATATATATATATATATGCAACCCTTTTCTCATGGACCCTGGTTTTACTGCCTTTTGGGGATGGCAAATCTAGAATTTCCAAATTTATATTCTCGAAACTTCCAATTGTGGGTCCCCAAAGCGTGATAATTTGGAGCCCGGAGTCCTCCACAATGTCCCAGATACCCTTTCCAAATAAGATGTTACTTCAACTATAATTGGAATTTTGATTATAGTTTAGTATGGATATAGTTTTCAAAAATGTGTTTATGTTCAATTACAGCTTAAACAAGCAAATCCTTTCCAAATAGCAGCTACATGAAAATGTAAATATATATATATATATATATATATGGTCGGCTAAACTCCAACTAATCTATAACACAAGAAGTTAGATGGAAGTCTTTTTTTCCCAAGTATAATCCAAGTGGTAAAGATAATCTAAGACGAACACAACTCAATTTGCTTTTGATAATATCAAGTGAATAGAGACTTACATCTCAAATATATTTCATATTAAATATGGCTAAACATTTGGAAATTCAAAATAGGATTTGGGTTATTTACATTCTGGCCCTTTTGTAGCATAAGAAAGGTCCGACATTGAACTTGTTAGACGGTGTTCCAAAGGGAAATTTCAAGGGAAGAGAGGTTCAAAATCTAAAACTATCTCGAAACAGGGATTCTAGCTAAACCGTTGTATTTAAAGTTCTATTTGCGCAGGAAAGTAAATTCTATCTCAAAAGGTGGAGGTAGTAGATGAGCAAATGTGGACAGGTAGTTCAAGAGGGTGGGGGACGGTGTGTGAACGTACATACATATGTATATCTATATATATACACACACACATACACACATATATAGTACCCCCAATGATCCTACGCCTCCTCATAAAATACTGGAAAATACAGCATTTTTGAGCGTTACACCTGCCTTTGTTTACCTCCTGGAAAGGGGTCAACATGAGCATAGCTGACATGAAGCTCACCAAAAGCACTTAAAAGTTTGTCTAACCAATAACTTGAAAGTGTGTCCACTGGATCGCTAAGCACTTGAACATTTGCTACTATCGGATGGAAGATTCAAGATTGAAGATTACACAGAAAACTGTCCTGAGAATTGTCAATCCTGGCCAAACCCAAATAGCATTCAAGTTCTTCTAACACTTGAAAGTGCTTTACCACTGGATTGGGGATTCAATATTGAGGAGCCCACAAACCACCACTTTCCTGAGAATCATCCATCCTGGTCAACCCCTAAAATGTTCAAGTTGTTCTATCACCTCGAACATCCGTTACCACTGGATTGAAATATTTCACGGAAAACTTTTCCGAGAATCATTGAACACGGAGAGTATTGGGACAACCCTGGAATTTTTAAAACTTTTTAAAAATTATGGGATTCAAGATTCAAGATTTCAAGATTCCCAGAACATATTCTCTCAGATTCTTGAATCTTGAATCTTGAATCCAGAATTTTTTAAAAAACTTTTAAAAATTATGGGATTCAAGATTCAAGATTCAAGATTCCCAGAGAATATTTTCTCACATTCTTGAATCTTGAATCTTGAATCCCAGAATTTTACAAATTGTTAAACATGTCTGAGTTGTTCTTGTATTCTTGGATGCATTCAAACTCTTTCAGATTGCAGGTGCTGATGTCATTGCTTTTATCACATCTGTATGCATGCATGCGTATCATATACATGTATGACCCTCCCCCCAATTTTGACACAAATCCAAGAAGCAAAATAAGCATAAAACACTGGAAAATACAGGTCAACCGCACCAAACCAGGGTCCATGGGGGGGTACCATATATATATATATATATCATGGGTGCCATTGACCAGCTCAAGCGAAGGATGTTGAAGAGTTTGGGTGCTCGAGAGTCTGACCATCGTCCGAGACTTGATATGATAAAAGGTTGCAAGATTTCATTCGGGTGAGCTTCCAGATTTAACGCCATTCGCTTTGAGACAGCCTACTTCCTCTTTGAGACAGCCTACTTCCTCTTTGAACACACGCACACACACACACACAGCACGCATACAGCACACACACACACACACATTCAAACACACGGAGCACACACACAGACACACACCAAAGGCCGTGTGCTATTGGTAATCAATGCGCAGGCGAATCAGGTGGATGTGCCCACGCGAGGCGTGGACGCAGACGTGTCAGGTTGACCATTTTGGGTGTTGAGATCAAAGAGGGTTGGTTGCTTTACTTGAAGAATCCTCGTCAGCAGCCTCCAGTAGTCTATATAGACGAGCAGAGTGGGCTGGTGTCGCTTCGCACGATACGTGAATTGTGTTTGCTCTTCAACATTGCGTACTCTTTTTTTCTTTTCTTGCTTGCCTTTTCTTTTTGGTGTTGTTTGGACATCTTTGCACATGATGCCCTTCCATTGGCGCGTCATGCCCCATGTTGTCAAGAGAGATCCTGGCTTGACGCGGGGCTGTGCATCGTGACATAGTGTAGATTTAGGTTTGACCCCCCCAGCAAAACATCAGCCGGCTTATGGCGCGGCTGCCTTCCGCTGCTACGCGTTGCAACTCATCATTGCACGTCACACAAGCTTCCCACCGCCACACACAAGACACTGACCTTGGCTTGTATGCGCGCTCAGGGCCAATGGCGAGTGAAGGTATGACAAAGGCATACCTGAATGATGTGTTGGGGACATCTGAAGTACATATTTAGGAAAGTGGCTTTCGATGTTCCAACCACTTACCATGTATACTACAAAGAAGTCGAGACGCCATCACTGGTTGCTGACGATCATTTCGAGCATCTGGGGTTGCATACAAAGAAGCCTTTGCGAGCAATTTTGTAGGGGCAACAGTTGGGAAGCGTAACAAATGCATGCTGGTGCGACATAGCAGCAGCAACGTACCAAGCAGACATGCTTGTTGACAGTTGTAGCTTGACATGCGCTTTCGTATTCAGCATCATGCTCACCACTCTCAATTGTGTGCTTGAAAAGGGTAGCTCACCTTCCGTTGTTGTGCAATGCAAAGCAGAAGAAAGACATGTTGGCTCTGCACAATCAGGATGTCTTTTTCCACAATGCCCCAATGCCCTCAGGCGAATCATGTTGAACGTTGTGGGCATGGGCCTTCGTTGGAAAACACACGTTTTTTTGGTTTGCCGCACGGACAGAGCAAACTTCCATACGGCGGCTTTTCCAAGCTTGTACGAAGGCTCCGAGTCGGATCTCGCGCCGGAGCCCCAGTGGCTGCTGATGTGTAGAGTGCAAGAGAAAGTGGCCGTGGTTTCTCTCCGAATTCGAATTGGTACACGGTATGTACTGTCTATATAAGGCTCCTTGAAATGAACCAGCAGCAAGTCATATCACAATCACACACACAGAGGGAATTCTTTGGGCTGACTGCTTTTTGTTGGCTGCTTGAGGCAGAAGGGATCACCTTGTGCTGATCCCTAGGAACCTGCGACTTCAAGAGGAAGTTCAGAGGCTCACGGAGGAGAATGCGGAGTTGAAGCGGGCGGCCCAGGCGGGCTTTTAGGTACGGAGGTACGCGTCCCTTTCTGAGCTACGAAACAGGTTCCCTTGGTGACCCTTGGTGCTTTCTCGTGGGAAGCGAACGGCACCGACCTGGCAAAGCGTTGAGTGAGGGGTGTGGGTGTTGTGTGGAGTTGGCCGGATTGTGCCGATGTAACTTTAAACAAATACAAGGAGCAAGTTGAATTGTGAGGACCCATGTGGAGGGGTCATTCGAACCCCGTGATTGCGCTGACATGTTTTCCCAGATGCAGCTCGCTTTGGGGTTGGCTGCATGCAAATGGATGCAGCGCGCCAGTGTCAGCGCTCCTGTCCTTCGAGCATGCGCCGAAGGGATTCGTTTAGGCCTATCCCCAAGGGGGCCTCAATTTTTCCTCCTTTTTGGTTGTGCCTGCCCAAGCCACACCTGTTCCCACCCGCCCAGTGGCAGAGTTGAATTGGCAGGAGCTTCAGTTGAAGCGACTTACTCACTTTCGAAAGACCACTTGGCAGGATCACACCAAAGCAATAGTGCATGGTAGTGCTGGACCAAAGAGACTCTGCGGGCAAGGCAAACACACATCATACAGTTGAACTGGTGCTTGTTAGGAGCAAGTTCGTTTGACTTGGCGGCACTTTCTCTGAAGGAAATGGATACGGGAGCCAAAAGGAAAACGTGGCCACTTGCACAACATACCCTGTGCCAGGCATTTCCTCATCTTTGGATTTCTGTGGTTCTTTATGCCACAGTCAGACTCCCGAGCTGCATCGCATCCGGCTTCGGTTGCGCCTAAGATGTTGCACATGTTTCAGCCAGCTTTCGGCTCCGGCAGGTTCCAGGAGTCAAGGGTATGGTTCGTTTGGCGTTGCGATTGCACGCTTTTCAGCCGCCTTTTTGGTGCGGTTGCTTGGTCCAGGGTGTGGTTCTTCTTGGTCGACTTGTGTCGCTGCAAGTCGCAAGCCGCCAGCCGCTGATTCTGCTGGTGCAGGCCTCGGCCTCCGCGTTGGCGGAGCTGCGCCGGGAGCGGGACACTCTGCGGGACGCCGCCCAGGCGCGGCTAACGAACGAACGGGCGAAGAGGAAAAAGAAACTGCTGGGGGTTTGGGGGGGAGGGGGGGGGTTAGGTCAACGTGGGCGGCGGCTCTGTTTTTGTTTTTTGTCGGTCAGCCCATTGCGTAACAAATTGAGCCCTGGGTTCGTATTGGAGCGTGATTGTTTGACAGTTTGGACATCCTGCGTATTTTTGCAGTGCGAGACGCTGGAGCGAGCGATTCCGATATGGGGATGAGATGAGCTGCGCACTCACACCGACTTGGCCACCAGACTGCTTTGATGTTTCGCCCCTGTCTGATCTGCAGTCACAGCCTCGCCAGTGCGCAAGGCACATTGACGTTTTTGTTGGGAAGCATGCTCTTGATTCATGCGCTTGCTGGGATGGACTCGGGCAAGTGTTGTGGGGACTGCTCGAAATGGGGCCCGCGCCCCATTTTTTTTTGAGAATCAATTAATTACTGTATCCTGAAGCAGCCATGCCTTGCCGCCCCGCGCCAGGGCTCCCCCTCCGATACCTCTCAAAGCCACCTGGATGCCGCGGTACGCCTGGGATGCGATGGTTGGTCAATTTGGGTTCGGGCGTGCCGGGTGCTCATTGAGTGCCCCGAGTTTGCGGGATTCCGAAAGGTACGTGGCTTTCTTTCCCCGACTTGTTGACTCGTCCCTGTTGGGGCTCATGTGGTCTTGTGGGTCAACAGTCGATGGGACCTGTTGTTGAGATTTGCGAAAGTCCGCCAAGAGTCTTCCGATCTCAGAGGAAATGACTTGCACTGAGGAGCTACAGCACCCAATGGAAACAGGTTGCGGCTTTGAAGCGCTTCTACGGGTCCAGGCGGTTTCTGATGACCCCGGACCAACAGATGTTCTTCCAACAACAGCATGGGCCCACGCGACTCCTAGAAGTTGGAACAACTGCCGCATTGAAGCAAGCAAGGCGTTTTTGCAAGGTTCTCAAAGACTTGACAGAGCTTTTTTCCGAAGGACGTGCCAGCATCTTAGAAGCTGGGGACCCCTGATGCGCAGCAAAACGCTAACGCGGCGAAGCCAATCCGCGTGCCAGGGCGCGCAGATGGAGCTCGCCAGCCTCCGTCAAGAGCGCGACCAGCTGCAGAATGCGCAGCAGGCGGGGGCGGAGGGCGGTGGGCGGTGGGCAAAGTCATGGCGCTTTGCACGATAAGAGAGTCGTTTTGGGCTCCCGCTGTGTGTTTGGCTTGTGCTGCCATGTGTCCTGTGTGTTCCTTGAAGCTACCCTCTGGGACCAATTTGCCTTTGAACGAGCCAGACCTTTAAACCTTGGAAAGCAGCTTGATTGAGAGTTACAAAGTTCCCTGCGTTTCTCCTAGCAGTACAACTCCCACCTATGCAATGATGCCATATTGCATACATAAATATACGTATATTCTTATAGCACTTGCATGTTAGCTTTGTTGTTCCCCCAATCATGGTAGGAAGATGCCGATGTCCTGCATCCCTAGCATCAAGCATCAAGATGCATTTGCGTGTTAGTGTCGCAGACTCAAGCCCATTGTTCTGATTATTTCGGGGTTGCCCAAAGGATGGTATCTGGCACTCAGCATATGTTTTGCTGAATTATGCAACGACTTTCCAGAGAATAAACGAAACATGTATTGTGCATACTTGAGATTGTCAATGCACAGTGTGCTCCGTTTGCATGCGAAGCCCCTGTATACAAGAAGAATTGCTAACGTGCCTGGGCATGTTGCATTCATGCTGGCGCTCTGCAAATTTATGTTTTTGACCTGCTACACAGACTAACCCAAGCGCAAGAAGCGGACCATGGATGATGAGGAGTACAACATGACGAACGCCAGCAAGATCAACCTACCTTTCAAATTCCGGGTAGATCCACTTTAGACCGACCTAAAGTGACCAAACTTTGGCCCAAGAGTTTCCGTAAAGAATGGAGCTTGACCTTATTCTCATTCGAGACCTCGCCATTTATCAGCGCACAACGACTTCCTACAGCACCACCAGATATTTTTCTTGCGAAATCCTTTGTCCGAAAAATTGTCAGTTGTGCCGCTGAATGTTGATTTTAACATTTGAATTTGGAATTTGATGGATCAGACGACGTGCCTTGCTGTTGCCGCTTTCTGTATAAACTAAAAGTGTCTTTGTTTTGACAATATTGACAATATGTTCCTCAGTGATTATCTATGTCAGTTTCTTGGCGGAGAAAAATACCTACAAAATTGAAAAGATGGGTCACTTGCTTAAAATAAGTTGTTCAGCCTTTTTTCAGGACTGCTTTTTTTTTGCAAATAAGAGCCAGCTTCAAATCTTGCCAGAAAACAACCAAAGGCCCTTTGACCAGAAAAGCTTTGAACGTGCTCGGAGGTTTTGATCGAACGGTTCTGGTGGCGGCCCGAGCAACTGCTGTTTGAGAAATCAAAAGCACCCTCGCAAATGTTGGCTTGGGTACAAAATGCCAAGCAGGTTTAAGGCAAAAACCAGGGTGGTCCGTTTTTAGGTTTTTTCAAAGTGCGTCAATATTTGATTGGCCATGCACGACAATGGTAAAACGTTTTAGGATGTTGCTCGGAATTATTGGCCATGACTTTGTGCAGTTCGAAGCTGTTGCTTTGCGTTTGCTGGCTAGTGTCGCAACGGTGTTTGGTGCTCGCAGAAATGGACAGGGCGAAGTCATCTGGGACGAGCGTCTTCCAAGCTTGCTCCTTGTTTGTTTGTGGTTTGTATGTTTGCATGGTATCGCCTGGATGTTCTTAAGACTTTAAGACGCATGACAGTCTCCTGTCTTCCAGTTTAAAAGGGTGGAAATTGGATGCAAAAACCGATTTTGCACCGTACAACGGGTTAGCAAAAGCAGGAAAACCCAAGGCTCATAGAACTACTTGAGCTGGTATTTAGCCCGGGGGAGACCAACCTATGTGAACTGCGCCAGGACTCAGAGGACACAATCAAAAGGCTGCAGCACACCATCGACAAGCTTCACCAAGAGTCCCATGATCACAAGACGATGGCACAGGAGCATGGGCAAGGGGCAGGTCAGCAAGTTGGCAGGGGTCTCCTAATTTGACCACCCCCTTTGTGAATGTGAAAATGGCCGCACGCGTTGCGACCATAGGTGGCCTTTTTGGCTGCTTTGCTAGAAAAATAGATGGCCCTGGTTGACCTGGTGGTTTTATCATCTACCAGGAAAATCTATTTCCCCTAAAAAGACACCTATGGTTGGGACCCGGCCCCAAACTTGGCAAATTTTGGCGCATCTCAGGAGGAGCTCCGACAGCTCCAGAAGCAGAACGAGGACCTGCGCCAGGAGCGCGACAGGCTTCGTGACAGCGCGCAGGCGGGGCCGCGGGCCGCGGGGCCACGGGGCCTGGGCTCCGTGCGAGGGTCGTGGCGAGTTTTTTCAGCGGGCGATGCCAAGTTTTGTGCCTGACTTTGAGACATTTTGAACGTTTTGATGGTTCACACGGCATCCGCACTCCTTTACCAACAGCGCATACCATTTGCCCCTTGATCCCCTTGCACCCTTTAGTTGGTACCTACTTCCCACCTCCAAGCAAGCTCCGAGACAATATCCCGCTTCCCCCACTTTCAATCCAGGACTATCTCGAGTTTACCAGGCCAAGAAGAACATCTCTTTTCTGCGACTTACAAGGCCTCACACATCAATTTACCGTGAACGGGGATCTCTATAGATCCGAACCTGATGCATCACTCGAATTCTGTGTGAATTTGTGTAGAGTCCCATTGATCCATTTCATAGCTTCCTACGAGGGTTGTATAGTTGACAGGTGATGCCCCGAGAATCTGAGAAGCCAAGGGTATCTTGCTCCAAGGCCTCCCCGAACAGCTCCTCCGAGAGCCGACTGCGTGCGGCGGGAGCCTTAAGCCGAGCGAGAGCGCCTGATGCACCTCGCAGGCCTCTGAGAGCCACTTTGCAACTAGAATTCTTGGATTGTGCTCACAGACACACAGAGAGACAGCTGCGAGACAGCTGCTGCAGCTGCTGCACTTGCTCCGCCTTTGTTAAGATGGCGAACAAAGTAACACAGTCCATGAGACTCCCGAGAGTTGCGCAGAGTGTGTTTGTGTATGGCGCGAGATGAAGATCAATCAAACGTGACGCCAACCAAAAGGTTGCAGACAGTTCTGGCCCATACTGTGGATGCACGAAATCCTGCACCACCTAGAATGATATGATCCCCTGTAAATACCAAATGGTTTCAACCATGGCGTGGGTGGTGCGAAATGGATCTTGTTCATCAGTACAGGCCATGACCAGCGTGAGGTCATGACCAGCGGCACTGCCACCGTGGAGGAGCTCCGCCACGCCATTGCCTCCGTGGAGGCCATCGACTTTTTCCAGCCGCTCGAGGGGATGGCGCCACTGTCGGCACCAGGTCCAATTGCTGCATGTTGCAATGTGTAGTTTTTTGTGTTTTTGTCTGGAAGTAGTGTCTGGAAGTATTGCACTGGATGGATGGACTGTGGAAATTAGAGCGGGCTTGTCCGCAATGCACAAGAAGTACTCTCCGCACTGCTTTCTTGATTCAAGGCAAAAACGTGAGCCCGAAAAAGCACAAACATACTGGACAGCAGCTCATACAAAGGCAACAACACAGCCCTTTTGGAGAAGCGAGTGCTTTTCTTTTTCACAGCGTCAAGGTGTCCAACCCGGACTGTGTCAGGCGGTGCTGGACGAGGCGAAGCGGGAGATGGAGCGCAAGCAGCTCCGTGAGAGGCGGGGGGGTTTGGGCCTCGAACGCGTAACAGTTGGATAGGTGCCCAGTTGCCCAGTGGCGCCCTTTTTTCATTTTTTTTTGGGAAGGGTTCCCCTTTCCCTTCTTTTTTCCCATGGCCACTGTGCATCTGAGGGGAACGTCGCTGCGAAGGTTTTGCTTCACCCTTCCAATGTCCTGGCAGTCCTGGAAGTTCAAGGCCGACCATAGAAAAATGAATGAGGTGTTCGGTCAGGCGCGCGGCCTACGAGCAGCTGCACCATGCCCTCGACAAGGCGCGGGTGAGGTGTCAGCCCATCCCAGCTGCCAGCGAGCCCTTTTGTGGTCGCAACGGGTATTTTCCTTTGCTCACCCGGTGGTGACGGTTGGGTAAGGGTGAAGTTGGTCGTGACAAGTCCGAGTTGGAAAGCGAATTGGATGAGCCCCTTGCCTGAATATGTAAAGTCAAGGTTTATAGTTGCTCGAGAAACGGCTTATTGTAATAGTGCTGTTGCAGGGTGTACTGCCTGGAGCAAAAGTGAGGAGGATCCCTCTCGACCTATCCAGGCTGACGAAGAATTGCTGGAGGTTGCCATTGAAGCGGCCAAAGCTGCAGATGTGGACGATGAGGCTGGGCAGCAGTTGCAGTTTGGGTTGCCTGTTGAGCAAATTTGAGCGAGAAGAGTTTCCTTTAAGATTAACATCTCACAGGGCAACCGGAATTTTAGTAACCTTGAGCAAGTTGTATTGACAATAAGCCTTATTGGAGCATGGTTGCTTGAATCTGCTAAAGCAGGCGGGACACGCACATCCTGCTTGGTCAGGGTCTTCCCATGAGGGGAAATCAGAACCTCCAACATGAGCTAGCTCAGCTTGGGTTGTTGAGACGTGTCGCTGATGTGTGCAACACAGGAGATGGGTGTGAGTGCGTACGTCCGTCCATGCATGCGTGCGGGTGTGTGTTGTGTGTGTGTGTGCCCCAAAGTCGAACCCACGTCCATGTCCTCGTGTCAATAATATTGTTTACGTTCCTGAACGCCAATTGTCTTAAGGCCAATGGCTTGCCCTCAAGATTGAATCAGTATGCCGAAGCTTGAGGTCGTGACTCAAGCACCTGCAATCTGATTGTAACATGCAAACTGCTTAGGTGCCTGAGAAACAGCCTTCTGTCAAGTGCATGCAAGAGGCTGTTTGGGCCAAGTATATATGTCAAGTAGCTCAAGCTTTCTCTTGTTTGTTTTCCTCGGATGTGATGTGGTCACTGCTTCAAGCTCT
>CAUJNA010001257.1:25000-72500 GCA_963377175.1 Effrenium voratum | reverse complement strand
TGCGTCCTTCAAGGGACCATGTTTGTCGTGCTCGCGTGTTGATTTGCTCCTTGAGAGTGTAATTCAATTCGTGCCATCATATTTGTTGATCCCAACCACCGATTGGCCCCAAAACCTCAGCCATAGGCGGGCTTTTCTGATTACTGCAACCACATGCCTGTCGCGCGCCTGTCACGCGCAGGAGCCTTTGTCTCAAAAAAATGTGTTTCACCACTTTGGTTTTGCCTTGAACCAACCTGAGAAAGGTGACAAAGGTCAAAGCGCAGGACTGGCGGGACTACGCGGGCCGCACGCTGGTGCGCTGTGCCGGGGACCTGCGGGCGCCCAACGCGCAGGTGGTGCTGGCGGAGCGCACCAAGGCCTGGCACGTTTCCGGGGATTGGAAGGCCGATTTCACGTCTTCACCGAAGCAACATGGGCTTTGGCTTAGGGATTTTGGGAGCGAGAAGAGGGCACACCGGCTACGGATTGCAATCACAAAAACATAGCAAACACGAAGTCAGAACAGGTAGGGCATACATAGAGCCAGTTCACCTTGAGCCGAGCAAGCCTGCCATCGGCTCATTTTCTTGATCAGGTTCAGAGCTTCCGCTCCGTTTTTCCGCTGTGGTAGCGCCCGCCAGAAGTCGCCGCCCTTGACCAAGCCGCCCTTCATGCGACAGCAGACTCCGCCACAGGAGGCGCAGCAAGATCGAGTTGCTGGGCACTGCGCATGTCCGGTTGATGTGAGGGCTGTCCGGCTTGTGATTCGGGCAGAGTTGCAGGCCGGTGTTGCCCCAATCAGCTCTCCCCAATATACTAGATGGACTTGGTTTTTGTTTTTGCGCATGGACACGGGCGAT
Source organism: Effrenium voratum (assembly GCA_963377175.1). Classification (NCBI taxonomy): domain Eukaryota; class Dinophyceae; order Suessiales; family Symbiodiniaceae; genus Effrenium; species Effrenium voratum. Next base: position 71,658 of record CAUJNA010001257.1, on the reverse strand, counting down.
TCCATAGCATGAATGTATACTGAATACTCTCTGATCATTTTTATTGCTGGAAGGAATTTGTCCCAACGTTGTATGGAGGCACAACCCACGACTCCCAGACGGAACTGCCGGGTCTCCAAAAGACGATCTCTGTTGTTCACGAGCAGGAGCGAGAGCAGTTGCTCCCATCGACACCTCCTGGTGCTGTGTCAACGATGACTGAGGCCGGATGGGATGCTTTCGGTCGAAGATTTCGGGGCAAGTCGATGTGAGCTGCGGCCAAGGGAACGCACTGACAATGGGGATCCCTCGGGATCCAGATGGCTGATTGCCTGTCGCGTCGCGGTTCAGACGAATGCGGGGCTCCATAGCATGGGCTGTGAAGAGCACTTGGGGCAAGTGCCCTTTCGTCACGCCGTCCTTGAAGTTCTGGAACTAATCACCGTTAACCTGATCAAGAGGAAGCACACCCACAGGTGTGGGTTCCAGGGAGCCTTGGTCGACCTGACAGAACACAACCAATAGGCAACCGACAACAACTTGACTTTGCAGATCCTTGCCAATCAAAGACAAGTTAACATGCTAGCAGTGTTGAATCACCACTTGTTTTGAATCACCACTTTGCCACATGTTACATGTTTGTTATTTGACTCCGCCTGCTAAAGGTAGTTGAAAGGCAGGAACATTCCAGGAGCTTGTGCCAAGTCGCCCATTAGGCTAGCCGTCCTCGGCGACATTCTATGCCCGAGCCGAGTCCGAGAGAGGAGAGGGCTGAGCCACAACACCTTGGCGAGAAGCTTCATGCACATTGGCGAGCAGAACAACTACTTCTTTCCGTTTCCACTCCAAAACAATGGCTTCAGCAGCAGCAGAACTGGAGCAATCTTTGGGTGACTGTCAATTGTTTGCAGGTGTCACAGCATGGACAGTTCAGTAGATTGGGCCCCATGGCTGATACAGTGCAGTGTAGCACCCTAGATGAGTAGGTTGTTTCGAAGGTAGGTTCATCCAGTTGGGGGGCACGCCTTCGGTACCCAAAGCGCGTTGAACTGTCCAGCAGTTGAGGATCGAGTAATGTTGACGCCCTTGATGCCATGGGACAACTAGGCTTGTTGTTTTGTGGCTTGAAATGCTGAATTGCAAAGTGCGAGCTCTTTATGTTGGCATCGCGCTGCTTAAACCACAACTCTACAAAGTGGATGACTTCGTCGGTGTGTCTTTGAACCCTGCCCTCATGCAACAGCCACACCATGCTGGACGATCAGCTTGGTGGGTTTGCGCGGGCCCCCTGTTTACGCTCGCGTGTTGGCTCCGTACAGTGCGTGTCAATGCGGATGCGTCAGCCACGCATTTGCGAGGAGTCTCGTGGGCCCCCGGTACTTGTGAAGGCCGGCGAGGGCTTGGAACTTTGCCATTGTGGCGCTTACCTTTTGGCCATTCTAAACCTTGAGTACACCGTGGCGCCGTGAAATCCAGGGCAACGGGTGGCATGGCCTCGCATTTGGCTCCTGCAACTGGTTTCAATTAGACAAACATGCACGCTTCAAGATGAATGAGATCTTTGAGGGGGAATGAGGAAGCATTCAAGTGCTCAGGAGTTGTTTTCAAACGAAGAGTAGTCTTTGGAAGGTGAGTTTCAATTGCGTCCAATGGAAGCCCCAGTAAGGGTGGAAGTGCGGAGACTTTGACTTGTGTAGGAGTTGATGGAATGTCCGGTGTTCCCAACGAAGGGCAACGAGGCTAAGAGCAAGGCATCCGACAGTCATTTTGATGCATTTCAGCCTATCCTGAACTGAAGCCGGTATAATCTGAACATGTGACCAAGTAAATGCCACGTTGTCTGAGCATGTTGAAGGGTTGTGATTGGGGATATTTATATTGATGATGTTCCAGTCCAGTCCATGTTGTTGAATTAATCGCGTAAATGTCGTTTTCGCTCGCTGGTTGGTAGACCCTTCGCGAGCATTCAGTTGTGTAGAGTATAGTCTCGCTTGCTTGTCTTCACTGGCAAGTCTAGTCATGGGCATTGTTTGCACCGTTCAGAGGCTAAGGGTGTCGCCCAACACCAGGATCTGTGATTTTGCCCGCTGCAGAACATCAGACCTGTTGGCTAGAGCCGCGCACTCTTGCAAACCGTTGTGGTTTTTGAAGCCAGGAGAGGGACTGTTTGACAGGGTTTTCCCCGAAGCGAGCTGCCGAAGCCAGGCTGCAGACTTCGCTTTCGACGACGAGGATGACGACCAGAAGCCCGAGATATCTGAGGAGGAGGCGGATGGGGATGGCTCATTTGACCGACGTTCCCAGGAATGACCGATTCTCAAATGCCCAGAATGGCATTGATGAATTTGGTGGAATTCGCAAACCTTGCCTTTGAATATTGGTGAGTTGACTTGAAGATGTTGTGTTGGGTGGAGGACGCCTGATTTGTGCGGACGGATGACTCGAAGAAATATAGAGATGATCGGAACAGCCAGAAAGACTAAGAGCATCGAAGAGCGCATGAATGATCTCCGGCAGGAAAATGCATGAGGGCAGTCACCTGTTGGAGCACAAGTTGTACAATTTTGGCGAGCATATTCGCGCCAAGACCCAATTTGCATGTCCTTTTACAAAGTTGGTGATGCTCGTAACCGGACATCGCCGATGCCATTTCAATTTATCTTCGGTTTGTACTCGCCGGATCGTTCGCCGTGTGTGGACTTGTTGGAGGAATGCTGGCTGCAAATCAGGCTGAAGCCTTCAAAGTCGCATGTTATGAAAGCGACCAGAGCAAAGCTCCTGTCTTCCATCCCACTGAGCAACGGATCACCGGGACTTCGTCTTCTGTCGCCTGGTCTCCTGCTTGAGGTGTTCTCCGGTTGCTTGTTGCGTGGCATACTTTCACATTTCATCGGGGGCTGTGGGGGCGATTTTGGCGAAGCATTGCTCAGCACCACTGACTCAGGGAACCGGAGGCAAGAACTTTTCTATTTTACATCATAAACATAAAATACATATACATTGACATACCGCATGAGAAATGCCAGGATATGCCAAACAACTGTTTTGGTTCTTGCTTTGCACGCACTCCGGAGGCTCACCTGGTTCATTATGATTGGTTAGCTGTGCTGCAGGGAGATCCTCAGATGTTCTGACCATTAAGAATGAAGCAAATGGATGAATCAGCATGCTGTATTGGGGCCAGAATCTGAGGGTGTTTTTGCTTGCATCGCGCAGTTGGGTTGTCATCTTTGTTTGTTCAGTCGCTGCTTAACACGCCTTTGTACCCCTCGCCACAATGGTAAAGCCTGCAGGGACATGGAGTACTGTGCACTGGGCATTATGCAGCATGAGCCCGATACATAAAGCATTTCACGGAAATATGCAGGCACAATATGAGTGTATATGTACTCGTATTTGTACGTACAGGTGTGAGTAGGTATCTTACAAGATGATATCTATACACATGCAACCACGTATATTACATGACAGGTTATATCTCAACAAAACCCATCATGCGCATTAGTTGTGACATGTTTGTTTCCCTGCATGATCAGACCACCTGGCATTGCTGTTGCGGCGAAGCGCAGGCTGAGAAGCTGAAAGCGCAGGCATTGCGGGCGGTTGTACAGGACCGGAAGGCACTTTTGGTGTGGATGTGAAGGCTGGAAGGAATTGGAAGCCTTATCAATTCTGCCCATATGGCAAGAGTCTGCTTAGTCTTTCCCAAGTGGTTTGTTGGGGGGTGTCTGCGGAGTTCCCTTGCAGAGTGGGATGCAAATTCGAACCTCAAACACCCAAATGATGCCCGTGGAGTCTCAAACTGCCCAGGGCAACATGTAAAAAAACATTTGTCAAAACACGTTTTTGTTTTTTGAAAAAAACACATTTTCATCAGCAGTTTATTTGGCAGTGTTTTCAAGATAAACGGTTTTGCTTGGGGATCCTTATCTCTGGCTTTGGATTTGTAGAAGTTGTAGATTGATTGGACCAAATCGATTGCGAAAAGGTGGTGCCCACCGAAAACACGTTGGTTTGGAGCATCCCGTCCACTAGGTATGCTGAGGGCCCATGAGATGGCGAGACAAGGATTGTTCTTGTCAGCTTTACGTAAGCTTGAGATTTGAGGAGATGCGCCGTTTGTCGCTAGCTTTCAGGGCTGCAGTGTTTGCGCCCAGGACGACTGCATCTCTTTGGCAGAAGTGCTGAAGTCGGTGCGGCGGACAGTCTGGTCCAGGCCTGAAGCTGCCCACCACCGTTGCATGCTTGGAGAAACTTACTGTGGAACTTGACTCAACGTGACTGCATGGCGCGACTTATGAAGTGATAGTTGCCTTGGATGATGACATGCAGGGGGCTCAAGTTGGCTTCCGAATCTTGACTGGGCAGCAGCATGAACCCGCCACAAGCAAGTTTGGGTATTCAGGGTTGAGTTTTGCCCACACCCGTTTCTGTGTTTCTGCGACCAGTTTTCGGCAGTGAGGGTGAACGCGGCTTCCACTGGTACCCCTCAAGGTGGAAGAGGGTTTGGAACCTCTGGCTGATTCCCAGAGACGTCAGCCAGGTGGGAGAACAAAGCGGGGAAGGATTTGCTGACACTTTCCCAGGCGAGGTTGGGACTGGAAGGATGACTGGTCATGAATCCAGTTTGAGTTGGTGGCCCCGCTGGACATGCACCCGGTCAGCTCATTTGTGTCCAGGCGCATTTTGCATTGGGTATCCTTGGCTGGTTCTTGGGGGGATCGTGACTCACCCTGACAACTAGCACCACCAACACTTATTGGAACTGGCTTGGTATCCTGCCAGCTCCTTGTAGCAAACAGAATCTGCATGGGTCTGGAAGGCTATTCTCTGTTGAAAGGGGCCTTTGTTCAGGTTCCCTGTTTGCTTTCCGGGGATGCTCATTGCGGGCCGTTTTTTTTTTTTCACTGTAGGTTTGGCGGCCAGACTGTGGTAGCATCCGGTCTGACGGCCGCTTGGTTAGTGGCGCTTCCGTCCATCCGTCCATCTGTTTCTGATCCGAAATTTCGTTTGAATCCCTCTTAAAGGTTTCATGCACCCCACGCCCAAACCACCCACCAGCCCACTTCAAACCTCAAGCGCACGAAGACTGTCCCAAGACTCTCCTTGACCCCGCCAAAACACCCCTACGCTCCATATAAAAACAAACCCTCAATCTCCAAATAAACTCCTATTGCTCTAAACCCGGAGAGATCCAAGGCACAGCCTCAACCATCTGAACCAACCCTGTGACATCACCCTATCAAATGCAAGCCCGCCTGATGACAATGTGTTTTCTCCCATGTGAGTTGCACTACTTTTACCGCACAGGAGCGCGGCTCCTCCAGCGTGTATTCCTTGCTGGCAAAGGCCGGCCTTTGCGTCGGAATCAAAGCTCGGTTAAATGATGTAGATTTCAATGTTAGCTTCTTTTTTGCTTGTGGTGCACGGGAAAAGTCGCCTAATGGATATGGCGTCATGTTGCTGTCGAGCATTAGCTTGCTTGAACACCCATGTCATTGGTGGTTCGAGTCCACCCTGGTTCGACACAAGCGATCTTAGATTGTTTCACAAGTTCGTTTGTCGGTAGACAGGCAGATAGCTAGCAGATGCTAGGTGCTTAGATTGGCAGACAGGTCGATCCTTGACGAGTAGATTGATGACTAGAGCAATCCAACAATGGCACAGTTTGTTCGGCAAGAGGTGTGGCCACTGTTGGTTGGATGTTCCTTTGGATGAGATTAGATTAGATTAGATTTCATCCAAAGGAAAGATACGATTTATTCATCCAATCAAAGATATTATAATACAAATATTGAGCATAGACGTGCGGACTCCCAGCATGGGACATCCCGCCAGTGCCTGGGCATGGTCAAAGAGGTGAAGCGAGAGTTCTATGAGGAGCGGCAGGCGGGGCTTGCGCCTTCGGGGTGGAGAGGAGAGATGAAGGTAGGTCGACTGGGACAAGCGACTAGACTCAAAACACGCACACACACACACACACGGTATGTGTCACAGTCAGAAATCACTGTTTTCTCATGTTGCTTATTCCGGGTGACGAGCAGTAGTGAGTCCGTGCCTGAGACACACACAACCAAGCAAGACTTAATTTCACTTTGATGCATACAAGACGCTCTCGAGCGGCATATTTTCCTGAAATGTTTAGCAAGCCGTGGCTGTTAAAAGCAGTGGCTTGGTCAGCACTCGCACAAGCACTTTTTTTTCTTGCGTCTCCGGCTCCAAGCATTCAATTCCTCAAAGATCACAATCATGTCACCAAATCAAGAGCTGCCACAGATCAAAGGTAGTCATAGGACATGCGATGAGCTCGCGTTTTGACCTGATCCCAGGCCCCGCACTCCGGAGCCTGAGTGTTTCTGGGCCTTCCCAAGACGGAAAGTGACAAGTCTGGCTCACGCTGCAGTCCCATCCAAGCAGAGCCTTTGTGGCTGGGATACGAAAACGAAAAACCCACTCAATGAGTCCATTTTCCACGCCATCCACCGCTCGGTGCCCAGACTGTTTGGGTCTTCGTGAACGGAGACGTCCAGCCGCGGCGCGCGACAGTGTTGGAGGACGTCGCAAGGGGAGCTGGGGCCAGGGAGCTGGGGCCAGGGAGCCGGGGCCAGGGGGCTAGCTGTGGGGGTGAAAGGGACGCTGTTGTTGGCTGGAAACTTGGCTACTTGTTCCATCCAATCGCCACCAAACGTGGCCTCAGAGTCCCAATGAGCAAGAAGATCCCATGTGTGAATGAACCCATCAGGCAGAAGTTCGCCCCCATGGTTGTGTTTCAGGGAGATGTCTCGAACACCAAAAGTCATATTGGGTTGTCCGAAGGTTGACAATGCGGGGGCTGTGGGGCGAGTCGGCTCGACAAAGATCCCAACAACGAGCATGGAGAACAGGCTGGTTTTGCGCTTTCAGTGATCATGCTTCGAACTGCTTGATGCAATAAGTCAAGCACTTTGCTGCACAGTGTCAGTGCATTTGTGTGTAAAAACGCCGGATGAGTCAGCACCAGTTGTTGCCACGCAACCAACAGTGTCCTTTTTCTGATTTGTGCCAGGACACGCCTGAAGAATGCGATGACGTGCTTTTGGAGCAGCCGGCCTAGCACAAATTGGCGGGCTTTGGGCTTTCCCATGAGCGGCTTTCAGGAATTCAGAGGCAGGTTGTTTGGAACGGCCTACCACCACTACGTGGACAATTTGCATCGGCTGCTCCTTCATGCAAGGGTCCGAAATTCGATGGTGGGCCAGGCTTTTGAGAGTGGTGTGGATGAGGTAGAACGTAAATGCATATATAAACATAACTTTATCGAGGGACGGGGCAGGGGAGCAGGCAGCACTTCATCCCAGCGCGCAGTTGTGTACATCCCATCGCTTGGATTCGGCTGCAAGCCTCCACGTTGGAAGCTGCTGCTTGATTGGACAGTGAGCCATGCGGGGTGAGCCATTCATGGCCCGTTTGATGCGTGTGCAGGCCTCGCTTCCGAACCAGGAGTTGGAGATGTTTTCGACAATAAAATACCGGGGGCATGTTGAAGCTGCTTGGTCATCTCTCTTCACGCTGTCCCAAAAGGAGCCTTTGCACAGGTAGTTCTCATGAGACACTCCTTATTTTGACACTCTCCTGCCTGAGACATTTCGTTTGACTTGGCATCCCTTGACTCGAGGTTTTGGGATGGCGACGACCCCCCGGCACGGTTTGAGCGCTGTCTCGTGCGGGCGATGTGGCAGGGACCTCAGGAATCCTGCAGTGCTCGGGCAGCCAACGAGCAAGTCTGATAAGAGGCGTTGCTTCATAAGGGTCTAGGATATGGCTGTGGGTCAAAACCAATGGTATCATTTTGGGGTAGGTGAATTCACCACCCATTTTAGAACCTATTTTAGTGTGGATTGGGATGTTCACTGGGGGTACGGGATTTTGACCCATGGCCATATTATTCAACCACTTGCTAGCATGATTTCTACGGTTTATGCAGATGAGCATGACGCATCTAGCACTTTGCTTCCCTGCCTAAAGCCAGACATTCAATGGAGGGAGACGACCCAGGCTCTTGACAGGAAGTATCATTTGCTACTTTGGGGTGAGCAATATCCACTGATTGCGACTGGAGACATCCCAATGCCTGCTCCTTGACCGTGCGCTGCGAAAACTGCGCGGAGAAGAAGTATTTGGCTTTGGGTGAGGTCATGAAGGTCATGCACATAGCGTGATCCTGCACCACAATTTTGTAATTGGGCTTGCGATGCTATTTCCTTTGACAGTATAAGCCCCTGTGCTTGTTGCAGAGCAGGAACATGTGCAGTGAAGGCCATGCTTGTGAGTGTTTCATGGTGGGCGACAATGCGCCAGAAGTCAGCACTAGTGCGTGGCATTTGTTGGTTGCCAACTGAGAGGGGCTGATTTGTGGGGAGCAAGAGGTGTGCCTTTCTCTCCCAGGGAGTAAATGCACGCCTAGGTTGCCCTTCCGGGGCCTCCACTTGATGCGTGATTTGGTCTATGCCGACTGTCCGGCTGAGGGAGTACTTGTTCATCTTGCTGATCATCCGCGAAGACTGTAACCAACAGAAACCACCGGTGATGCAACCAGCCTTCATCAAAGCGAGGCCTGTTTGGTGGGAATGTGGCATTTGGAGCGCGACAGGTTGGGGGGTGGGCTGGATCTTCCAAGGCTTAGACTATCAAACACCTGCTTGATTGGGTATGGACAAGCACTTCCGGACAACCCTTTATAATATGATATATACATATATATACATATATCCTTTGGAAGGCTGACGGATTGACAGGCATTCCAAATCAACTGCACTGATGCTTTTCGCCAGTGTTCTGTGGCGAAGCACGGTCTAGTATGAGCTTGCAGGTAGAGCTGGATGAATCTCCATGTTAACAAATGTTCTGTTTTGACATGCATGCACAAAAAGGCACCAGCTTTTTTTTCTGCATCCCCGCATAATTTCTATCCCCACACTCTGCTTTTGGCTGAGGAGCTGACCCAAATCTGGTCGTCAACATGTCAGGCGCTGAGTGCGATGTGCAAGACAGACAAAGCTAAAGACCGATTGTGCTGCCGCACTTCTGCGAAAAGGGTAGACTAAACCGCAACCGATGAGACATTGACGCTATGTATTTTTGCGGGATCCCCCTTGCCAAAATGCCCCGTGCAGCAAAAAGTATCACAGACAGTGCAACAGGAGGTTAGTGCTGGCCTAGCAGAAGAGGAGCCAAACGATAATACATGGGGTTTAAAGGGAAGAGGTTTGCAGCAACTCAAGCATCCGTGTTGCAAGGACTGTGCAGGGCTAGTTCTTACAAAGTGTGTTCAGTGCACATGGGAATGCGTTAATCTATGGCTCGGCCATTTTCTCATGAAAACACGTCATGTTTTTCTCAGGCATGTCGGATAGCAAGTGCAAGAGACACATGTCCCAACCTATCCACACTGCGATTTGGGCATAGAATTGGCAAACTGCGAAGAGACAAAGGCATCATGTTGCTGGAAGTGAAGGCGAGTAGCCCACGTATGCAAAGGGATCAATCTTTGCGGATGGATCTGGTTCTTGGCTTTGTGGTGTGGTTTGTTTGATGCATATGAGGGCGTGATGTTGCTGAAAATAATTTGTTCGCTCAAGGACACTCTTGTACTGGTACTATACCGAGGGCGTACTTCGTGGCAAAAGCCATTTGGAGAAAACACAATGGCTGTTGCCCTTGACTCTATAAAAGGGGGCTGGACATTGGGATTCCCAATGCAACGCGAAATGCCCAAAGGACTCTCAAGGCAATTGGGTGTGTATCATTGCATTGGGGACCCCCCCGATATGGTTTTCCATAGTTCCATTGGTCTCCCTTGAAAACCGGCGACAGTCGAGGTCAAGGGTGCGGTGGAGCAGGCGCAGGGGTCGTCCATGAGGATCGAGAAACGCGGTCATTGGAGCTTGCGTTTTCTCATGTTTCGTTTCTTGTGTTTTCTCCTTTTGTTTCTTTTTTTTTTTGGGGGGGGTTGCAGCCAAATGCATTGTATCGGTGGGTATTCCAGAGTTTCGTCTTTACACAAGCATGTACTGTGACCCATCGTCTGTGTGTGTGTTGTTTGCGTGTGCGCGTGTCTGGCTCAGTTCATGTATTCAGGTGTTGGGCGAGTGTTTCAAGTGACTGCTTGCTGTTAGGTAAGACAGGAAGACCACAGCGTGCACTTGTGTCTTGGGGCCCTTGAGGCCATTGTTCCTCCCATGCAGCTTATTCCACTGTCCAAATATGGCCTTTAGTTGGATATTTCAGCAACATGTTTGAACACACCACGCTTGGTCAAGAGCAACCCGCGAGCATTTGAAGAAGAGGATAGAAGCTTGGCCAGGTTCCACCAAAACACGAGCTGTTTTGGGTGTCAATGCCCCGTGGAAGCGAAGGTGCTAAAGGCCAAACCGGGCCCTCCCCAGATGCAGTCAGTAAGATGGCTGCTCAAAGAGATGTTGTCTGACTAGGGATCAACTCCTTGGCCCAACCATGTATCCAACATGGAGGCAATCCCTTGGCACTGGCAAGAAGCAGCAAGGCGATAGCTGCCGACCTACCCTTCTGTAAGGGTTCACGCTTCTCCGGAGTTTGTGCGTAAAGAAGAGCTACTGCCGATTCCGTGAGCAGTGCAGATTGAAAAGTTGCAGCATTTCAGCATTCCATGGACCGTCGATGTCCTTTTTAAAAGTTTGCGTCCTTGTCTGCAGTTGCAACGAAACAGAAACGCTCCCGTTTGCAGGCAGCGGAGCACCAACATTAAAAAGCAAGAAACACAGGCCCAGCACCACAAGCGCTCTGCTCCAACTGTGTCTAGCAATGGCCTGGAGAATTGTAACCTTACATCTATGGGTTTGCCACATTAGGCTGTTAGATCGTGTTAGAAAGTGATAGGCCCAACCCCGTTTCAATGTCAACGCATCTCCATCCAGTTGTTGTTTGCCACCATGTTTTGCCACCACGTTTTCTTGTCTCCTGGCGGTCAGGTGCGGTTGTCTCCTGACGTCCATCCCGTTTTTCCCGAGTTTCTGGAGTCAAAGCTCCAGGGCAACTGGACTGAAGGGTCCGGAGCTGGAAGCATCACTTCGCATCACTTCGCATCACTTCGTTTCAAGCCGAAACGTTTTCCACGGTTGGCCAACAGTCACCATTCCGGAAAGATCTGAATTCATGATACGGATGCTTCTTGATTCCTGCAGAGCAAATGCCACGAGGGCGCGATGCTTGCGAGCCCCTGCAGGAACTCCCCAAACCAAAAACGGATCGCAGCGATGGTCACATCACATGGGTGTCTTGCATTGCAAAGCTGCACAACACCAACTCACAGGTGGGGGAGTAGGTGGCTGGCTTCCTCTTCATGTCCCTGTAACATCATGCCAAAAGGGGGGGTCCCTCTTTTGAGACAAACCCAGATAGCACAATGCAAAGCATGGCAACTCTGTAGAACAGATACCTCGAGCCGATGTTTCGTCATCATAGGGTGGCTTGCGACAAGTGGATCGCCGGCATTCGGCCTCCTGCAGGGAATCTCCAAGCTCCTGTCGGCGTGTTTTTGGCGAGTCCGCAGAAGACCTTCAAATGTGAACACCCCTCAAAGTGCCACAGCTCCAATCCTTTGACACGTTGATCAGGTGGGAATTTCACAGTAGTGAATTTCAAGTTCAGGTTTCCTGGCTACCTGGTTGCGCGCAATGGTGGATTGATTGGCTGTTTGTGGCTTTTGGAAATGTGTTTGAGGCAAGTAAGCCCCACCAGCTCACGCCATTCCTATTTCACGTTATTGTGTGGATTCAGGCTGTACAATGAATTTCTTGCTTTGCCGGGCATGTCCCGCTTGAGTTTCTAGACGTATGTTGTATCATGGACATATATGGACATTACTTGTACATCAAGAACATGTTGTCCCATCGCCATTTCACTATGTCATTGTTCACTTCCGGAGGTAGAGGGGCTTCCACTGCAGACGCTGTGGAGGTATTCATAGCTTGACAGCCATGCTTCCAGTGCAAAACCAAATGACACTTTCTCGCTGTTTAAAGTGCAGAAGAGTGCATTGTGAAAGCAATTCAGACGAACCTTGGGTTCAAGTTTATATCTGATGTGTTGGATAGTCCTTTCCTGTTGGCAAAATGAAGCTGGAGCAGCATCGGCAAAGGAGCCTGTCGGTGGGCTACGCGACATGCGTCCAATTTTGACCTGGGTACATATGGTAGATGTCAAAATAGGGGGATCCCCAAATTGTGGTTTTCCTAGCGGTTTACCTTGAAACAAACCTCAAGAAGGGTAGCCAAAAAAAAACCGCCCGAGAGGTCGTTTTCTTTCGGATCACGGGGGTGATGATTTGGTTTCGTTCTTTGATCCAACATGGCGCTTGGCAACCAAAGCGACTTGCTGCGGGCTCTGGTGGCGACCTTTGGATGCGGGTGTCAGAGATTTGAGTTTGCGTGCGGCTCTTTTTGCCAGCGCAGTTTGCAGCAAGAGCCGCATGAAGTTTTGTTCGTTCCCCCAAAAAGTTGCCCTCGTCGCAAAGTCTGGTGTTCCATAGGCGGACACACAATCAATAGGCACCATGGAGGACTTGCGCCGGCCTGCGGTGTGCATATCAGCCGTCAGTTGAATCGCTTAAAACGCCTGTTGGCCTAGTTTCGGTCGCAGAGTTGTGTGAGCACGCATGGACCAACCTCAATGATGGCGAGGCTCTTCCTTGTTTTGGCGTCTTTGAGAACAACTTGGACTGACCGGTTATCTGTCTGGGCCATCCAATTTGGGTTTCGATGCTTGAGTCGACACCTGCGTCTAGGATCGCTTCAATACCCCTTCTCACCCCGGCTCTGATCGCCTAGGGCGATGCGGGCTTGGAAGAGTTGCCTTTCTGGAAGCTGAGATTCCATGGGCTTGGAGACTGAACCCCGGCCCCATGTACTTGGAGAGGGGGCCTTGCCACCGCTTTCGGGGCTTTGGAGGCCGCCAATGGCAAAAGGGGGAACCTTCCCAGGACCGAGACTGGTTTGAAGTACTGGTTCTTCCGATTGTGTGTTTCTTTTGTGTGTGGGTCTGATTTATGACTCCAACTTAGAAAAGAAAAACCAGGCCAGGATAAGATGGCATTGACATTTTGTGCTGACAGTGAACTGAAACAAGCGCGAAGGCTAGACATCTTTTCCACTAGGAGCCAATAGGCAACTCGCTGAAGCGCTCTGTGAGCTCGGAAAGAATTCCGATCCTCAGGAGGGGCCGACCGGCGCGTTCGAGCGGACGCGATCGATCTGCATCGCGTGCCTTTTTTTGCGGCCGCTGGTTGGCACTCTGAGAGGGTCCTTCTCACAGGGGCCTGCCCTTTGCAGCAAAGATGCTGCACTGCGAAGCCACGTGCATTGATGCTATAGGGCCCAGCCCATCCAGTTTTCATGAGCGTATCCTTTTCAGATGGTTGACCGTGATGACCCAATAATTTCACCGGACCTATGTTCGTGTTTATTGACTGTCATACAGACCCATCCGGGTAGTTCACCTTGGAGTGGACTTTACGAGTCAAGAAAGCACAGGCAACTGGATTTGCGGGTGTGGCTTCCGCTCTTGACGCGCAGCGTATCAAGTCCTGGCCGTGCTGGCAGTCACCAGAAGACTCAAGTCTGAAAAGGCGAAGGATGCTCACGATGGAGCTCGGTCCATGAGACGAACGAACCATCGGACCAAATGGGCTCCCTTCCCCGCCTTTGAGGGCCCGATCGCTCTCAAAATGGCACAGCAGAGTCAGAGTTTTAGACAGAAATCAAATTCATGTTTGGACGTGTTTTGGTTTCGAATTGGTTTCCTAGCATGGTTTATCATTGGCCCAATTCTAGTTGTTTATAAAGGACTTTGGGGTTGAGAAAGCAGAGCTTATCCTTGGTGGGATCTGCATTACTCAGGCAAATGACTACTGAACGATGTGCATTGGGGTAAATGGACTTACAACCAAACTTGCTTGACAAGCGCATTTGTGTTCAAAACAAGTCTGTGTGCCTCAAGAGGACCGCAGTACCTTAAAAAAGAAGAACACAAATCACATGTGCACTCATGGGTACATGCGCAAATCCAGTTTACACATAGTTCGTGGACAACATCGTGACGACAAATGCACACGACATGCTGGCAATTCACGAGCAGGTACAACTTCGAACCAATCGCACTTCAAGGCCTACGAAGCCTTGGAAGCCAGGACCGGGTTGTTTGGAGCGTTGCAAAAGTGGCATGGGCGGTGTTTGATCAACAAGACTTGTTTTAGAATACCCGCCCTCTTGGCTGCTTGCAGTCATTGTGAACCCTGCGGATTCCGTGAAAGTACGTCATGATTACTTTGTGCCAGCCGTGTGTTTGTTTGAGCTGCATCAGAGTCTTATTCCGCCACAACTCCATCTGGAAGAGCTACCAAATGACCACAATGCGAGGAGCCCTTCTTAGAAGGATGGCCGCATAGTCAATCAATGTACTAGAGGATTACAGGGTAGCCTGAACATCAGTTCTACCTTGTTCAGGCTGGATATTGAATCCTTGGCCGCGGCCGTCGCTTGTTTGGCCGCAATGGTCTCATGGTGTAAGCCCTGTAAGCGAGTCTTTTCCTTTTCCAATTCGGCAGCAGGGTCTGTGAGGCCCTTTCTCGCTCAGAGCCAGATGACTATGATATCAATCCAGCCAGTTGTTTTGACCATACTGCAAAGCCAAAGAGTACGTAACAGTTCTGCCTGCCCACCACCAGCAAAAGATGACACCTGCATTCCGTGGGTGCTGGTTGTACAAAGCAGTGTGCCCCAACTCATTAACTTTCAAAGGGAACAAACCAGAGCAGCAAGCTATCTCCAGAGAGCCGTTGCGGCAACCTGGCCAAACCCACGCCTTTGAATCGTACCTTTTCCTGGGTTGCCAAATATGGAGGCACCGAACCAGCGGGTTTCCAATTGGTTTCCCTTCAACCCAAGAAGCGATGCCCTCAAAAAGGCAAGCACACACGCACACCTCCCCGGCTCAGCGGCAAGCCGCTGCAAATCGCAGCATGGCATGGCGTGGAAGCGGGGTCTGGCCCTGGGTGCTCTGCTCCTGGCCTTGCTGGCGCTCCATTGGAGGGGCGACGCGAAGATTAGGGAGACGCTCAACCTGACGCTCAGCCCTCAAACAGCTTTTTCAAAAGGGAGAGCTTGGATGAGGTTGGGATAGTGACTTGGGGCAAGTGCCATTTTGATGCCTTGGTGGCATCCTGACACCCTTGGTTTGTCAAACCCATCTGTTCTTTTCGTGTCGCGATGGGTTTGCCTGTCCTCCTCAGTTGATATCCTGCTCTCGGTCTGGTGCCCATGTGCAGGTTGTGTTGCTCCTCACGAAGGCGACCTTCCTCTTCAAAAGTTATCCCCCTGTGATCGCCGGTTTGTGCAATCCGATGATGTTGATCGGCAAGGCCAGCACCAGCCGTCTAAGAATTTCGCAACTGCAAGCCGGAAGCACCCCAAGCCTGCCTTGAACTGGCCCCGGCGTTGCCAAGGGACTTGAGTGCCGGCACAAGCAACTGGTGATTGAAGCTAAGTTGTGGCGTTTTGAAATGTTCATGCCGAGTCAGCAAGACTTCAAAAGCCTAACAGCTCCTTCAATTTTCTGTTTTGGCGCCGTTAAGTTTTACTCAACTGCTGGCAACAAAAACAGCTGTGCTCAGAGGTTTGTCCTCGGGTATTTGTAAGCATGCTGCCAGAATCACTGTACACCTCAAACACTGCAAACACCCCGTGTGCGCATGTGTGTGTGTGTGCCGAGTTGATAGTTTGGCAACTTCCAGTGACTTACCCTTCGGTGTTATGAACAAAAGTTTGCGCTTTTTATGACAATTGATTTCCAACCCAGGAATGATGCCTCCTTCAGAAGAGACGATGTTCACTCTTGTCTTTTCCTCCTCAAGGTCGATTGGCAGTTTGCCCAGTCTAGGTAAGCGACTTTCCGTCAATCCGAAGTGCCCACGCAAGGTGTTCTTGATGTTCATTGTTTGCAGCCCCATCGAGCAACGTGTGTTTCGCGCCATCAGCAGATTCTGCGGCTGTACTTTCATCAGCCAAAGGTGGACATACCCACAACAAGTGGGTTGCACATGGCCACTCCAGGATACATACCCCACAGGGTCATGTTCCCCCCACCTCACAAAGAGGTCTGCGGCGCCCACTGCCCCCTCGTGCTTTCTTAGCTTTACCGAGGAACGTCGCGGAGGGCGAGTTGCGGCCCAATGCCACGGACATCACGAGTGTCTTCACTTCAGTTCCTCTAGATCAGGGCGACTGGAGCACCAGCGTTGGGAGCAGCGTCGGGAGCACCAGCCTGTCCAAAGACGACCTCCCTGAGCTGCGACCGCCAACCTTGGAGCCCTTGGAGAAGATGTACTTGGAATACAGCAAGCCGTGCAAGAGCAATTGCTTAGCGGCGACTTGGCAGCGCTTGAAATGCAATACTTAGCCAAAGGCTTGATCACTAGTGCTGGGGCCAAATCGCTGGAATCAACCGCCTCATGAATATGTTGCTTCGGATTTCGATAGCTTTCGAGCTCAAGAATACTGAAGCTATTGGCTTGTCTGAGGGCCTGTTATGGTTTGAGGTGGCTGCTTTAAGCACATCGTGACATCCCAATCTTAAGTTTGCAAGAACCGTTTCAGTGAAGCATGCGCGATATCCTTCTGCTGCAGTTCCAACAAATCTACTCACGCTGCTGAACAACTTCGCCAGGATTGGTTGCGTTTGAGCTCAGGAACCCCGTCAAAATGGCACCCTTGAAAAGTACGAGGACTCCTCGCCATATTGGTTCCTTTTCGCCTTGTGTCTCATATCTCATCTTCTTCCTTTGCTTTATCGGTCGGGTGATCGGAGGCGGTGCGCGCCTGCATGCCTGCCTGCGTGCGGGCGGGCGGGCGGGCGGGCGGGGGCGCGGGCGCGGGCTCTCTCTCTCTCTTTCTCTCTTCTTCTTGTTTCTTTCTCTCTTTCTCCACCCAGGTGGCGGGGGAGCCGGAGTTCGTGTGCAAAAGGCCCTGGTGGGGCTGCTGCGGCCCCGTGGCCAGCAGCCACGAGAGCGTGGTGCTGCCCCACGACCGCGTGGCCGTGGTGGTGGCGCGGTGCCAGGCACCGACCTGCATCGCCGGCCGGCGTCGAAGTGCTTTGGACGGGTTTCCAGACCGAAGAAGAGGAACAAGAGGAAAAACAAGAAGAAGAAGAAGAAGAAGAAGAAGAAGAAGAAGAAGAAGGAGGATAATAAGAAGAAGATGAACACGAAAGACCAACGGGAGGGTATAAAAGAGGTGCTGGGATTTGACAACAAACGCACTTGCTGGTTGCGCTGATTGAAGCAACTTGGTTGCCACAGACCTTGCAAGGAACTGGCTAAGGCTTGGACGTTAGAAACAGCTAAGATAATATTTCACCATAGCAGACAGACAATGGATATTTACCGAGCAATTGCTGCTTGTTGCCCCTGTCATGTCGTTCTTCAGCATACAGGCGGCATGTTGCTCTTAGAGCTGAGCCGAAGCAATGTATTTCTGTCTGGTCGTCTCAGCATGAAGAGGTAGCCGCTTTGCAAGGAAATGTCAGTGCCCTTCGCATCCAAGACAGTACTTGAGCTGGCCATGCGCCTGTCATGGTGGCCGCCGCGTGGCGGAGAGGTTCTCAGGGTTGATTTGGAAAAAGTCGGCTCGCCTGGGATCAACCGAGCCCAGCAATGATGCCGAGCAAGCTGTGCAGAGTTTGGCAGTGACACCATGGTCAACGGCCCCTTCCACCCCCCTTCCACCCCCCAGCTCCTGAATCTTGGTTTATCTGAGGCTGATTGTATGGGCTCCATGGCCGCGTTGGGCTCCGTGGTGGCTAGACTTCCGTGATTGAGTCCAAACCAAGCCATGCTGATTGGTTGGCCATCCCATAAAGCAGGGGATCATACCGGGGGTCATATATATATATATATATACGTATATTGATATATGTATATGTATATAGACATATCCATTCACCTGTTGAGTTAATGGGACCAGCAGAAGGATGCCCATAGAGCTCTGACTTCTGTTTTGGGATCTGAAGGAGAGGAAGACCTGTGCAGAGGAAGCATGTTTGGACCATTGCTCGTCCGGAGGGGAACATCAACCACGACTTCCACGAGAACTTTTGGTTGCTCCTTTGGTGGGCCACTTTGTACGGGGACAGCGACTTCGCCATCCTTGTGGACCGCGAGAACGAGCGGCCCGGCGCGGCCTGCTTCAATGCCTCCCACTGGACGGATGACCTCTTCTTCAGCGTGGCGCGTCATTTGTCCTGGAAGGCAAGGCGCCAAAAGGGGCCGTTGAAAGGTGGCAAGGGTGCCAAAACGGGCCAAGCTCGCAGTCCTCCCAATTTCATTTCCTCCAACCGCACCACGTTAAATAGAGGCTTGCGAAGCACTACAGGTCACGCCTTCCAAGGTTTGGATGGCAAACGCCTCAAGCGTTGGCAGGAGCTCTGTTTTATTGTAAGAACTTTATTTTTGGCCATAGGCTTTTCCTAGGGTGACAGTGCCTCAACTGTTCAGTTCCGGCGAAAACTAAAAACACGAGCGGGAACGCAGGTTGTGAACGAGGCCGCAAAAAATCGAGATATTTTTTGCGGTTCTACTCTAATCCGATGGAGACTATACAAGATCTAGCTGAGCTTGGTCGCTGGTGATGCACGCTGCTGGTGATCGGTGATGCCCGTGTTGGGGCTGGCAACAGTGATTCTCGCTCTCAGGCTGGTGCGATGAAGGTGCTGTCATCCACGACGGCTAAGGTGGTTTCAAATCCGTCATGAAAGTCTCCAGCCAGCGAGTCTGCAGGCACACTGTTCACATTCGCAAGAGAAGTCAGCGTTTTCCTGGGGGGAGCCTGCAAAATCCAGGGGACTCATGAAGCTGAAACAGCCAGAGGCTGACTTGCAGCTCAAGCCATCCAGCCCCCCATCTCCTAAGTCCCGCGCTCAGTCCCTCCACGCCCTCGCCATTTCTTCGCCGGAGGTCTACCGGCGAGCGTCGGGGGTCCGCTACTGCGCAGCGGGGCGGCTGCATCCCATCGCCTCCCTGAGACACGAGCTGCGGCCGAGGCAGCTTTTGCCCTATGCCAAGCGCCTCGGGCGAAGGCGTTGAGGGGCCACGTGAGATTCCGCTATGCGGTCTCTTTGCATCGGGCTTCTTTGAGTTGGTCACTTGAGGCACCATGGAAATTGCATACCCAGCCGTTTGAGCCTTTCAGCAGGGATCTTGCGATCAGGAAAACGAGTTTGGGTGGCAGGCTGCTGCCATTCTGCCTCGCCCGCCCGCCCAAGGCAGCTGATTTGGCTTTCCGTGCTTCATCGCCCTCCTGCGGAAACAGCCGTGGCTTGACCTCCGACCTAACTTTGTCCTTTGTGTCATGTGGAAGCACGTGTCCAGTTTGGCCCCTCCAAGCATGCTCTTGTTTTCATGTTCGATTTCGCCTGGACTACCAACCAAAAGATGAAGTCATGCAGTCATGCATTTTGCCACACGCTTGTATTTTGAGTGTGTTTCGCTAGGATGCAGCAAGGTGAACAAAGCGCTGGTGTGCGATTGCACGAGAATCCAAATAGGGGTGGACATACAAGACTAGTATTGCGCTATGCGGTGTTTCTGTTCACCAGCAGCAAAACATATTGAAGGAAGAGTCAGCTATGAAAGCCCGGGGTGTCAGGATGTTGGTTTCCATCCCATGGTTGCTTCCATGTCCATGATGTACATGCTTGGTGCCAGTGCAGTCCGCCTCACATGGGCCCAGCATGGGCCAACGCACATCCTTACATGAAGCTTCCTTAGTGTCTGAGCTCAGTGTGTTTTTGTTCGAGGATCGGATTCTCATCTACTCCCGGGGCCGGTCCAGCTGGCGGCGGATCCGAGACCCGGAGCGGCTGCGGGAACTCTTCCACCAGCGAAGCTTGGCTGAGGGCTGGCACTCGTGTTGCGACTGGATTTATTTTCTGGACGGCGCAGGGCATGCCAAGTTGAACGCCACATGGGTGTGGGTCAAAGTTAAACCAATAGGGTACCGCGGGTTTTAGTGAATGTTTCCATTTACTAAGGTTCCATTTTGGGGTTACCCGATTTTTGACCCACAGCCATCCCGAGGCTTCGCTGTGGAGATCCGGGCGGATGTGCCGCGGCTGCTGGTGGAGCAAGCCCGGCTCTTCGCAGACGCCTCGCTGGTTCTGGCGCCCAATGGGGGCTGGGCCCCCAACGTGATCTTCATGCCGACCAGGCGCGGGAAACAGCGCGACATGGGTTGATCTGGCCCAGGCGCGCTGTTTTTTTTTGGCCGGGTTGACCGAAATGGCGCAGCTTGTGGTTGTTCCTTGCCATGTTTGTTCAGCTAAGCTCGCCTCGCCTAGTCAGGAATGGGATCCATTCCATTCCCCCACAAGCCGAAAAGGAGGACAGAAGGCACTAACAGGCCACCAAAGCACCAACCCGCCAATCAGGGGGTTGTGACATTGGTGCTGGTGCCAGGTGTCACCGCTCCGATGGCATTCACGGAGGGGGCATATTTTTCTTCGAGATATCAAAACCCTCCGTCGTTAGTGTGGTAGGCGTTTGCACCCGTGAGCAGGTTCCTTCATTGCAAGGCTTGGGAAGCGAGCTAATTGGCCAGTAGTCATACTTGCGGTTGTAGTTGTTGTGGTTGTGGTCGTCATTGTGGTTGTGATGGTGAAACGGTTGTTCGTGTTCTTTTTCTTATTCTTACTCTTGTATTTTTCCTTGTTATTTCCGTTTCTGGTATTGTTCTTGTTCTCATTCTTGTTGTCGTTGTGGTTGTAGTTGGGGTTGTGGTTGTGCTGGTGGTTGTCGTTGGTGGGCGTCGCACTTCGCGCCCCCCCGTGAAAATGACGGTTTTCGTTCAGTGATCCCCCACAGCAGTGCAAACATGTTAGCCAAATCAGAAGCACACCTGCTGCAGTGATTTTCCGCAGCAGTGCAAACATGTTAGCCAAATGATGAGCACACCCGCCACAGTGATCCCCGCAGCAGTGCAAACATGTTAGCCAAATGATAAGCACACCCGCCACAGTGATCCCCCGCAGCAGTGCAAACATGTTAGCCAAATTACAAACACACCCGCCGCAGTATTCCCCCGCAGCAGTGCAAACATGTTAGCCAAATTACAAACACACCCGCCGCAGTAATCCCCTGCAGCAGTGTTAGCCAAATGATGAGCACACCCGCCACAGTGATCCCCCGCAGCAGTGCAAGCATGTTAGCCAAATGATGAGCACACCCGCCACAGTGATCCCCCGCAGCAGTGCAAGCATGTTAGCCAAATGATGAGCACACCCGCCACAGTGATCCCCCGCAGCAGTGCAAACATGTTAGCCAAATCAGAAGCACACCTGCTGCAGTGATTTTCCGCAGCAGTGCAAACATGTTAGCCAAATGATAAGCACACCCGCCACATCGATCCCCTGCAGCAGTGCAAACCTGTTAGCCAAAAGACCGCAGTGTTCCCCCGCAGCAGTGCAAACATGTTAGCCAATTGAGAAGCACACAGCAGTGCAAACATGCTAGCCAAATGATACGCGCGCCCGCTACTCGGATGCTTCTTTCTTTAAACCGCCCGCAGTGTTGTTGGTCGTCATCGTGGTGGTCATAACCATTTTGCTGTCGGTGTTTGTGTTGGTGTTGTTGGTGGTGTTGTTGGTGGTGGTGGTGGTGGTGGTGGTGGTGGTCGGCATCGTGGTCGTTGTCGCTGTTGATGTCGTTCTTATTGTTGCAGTTGTTGCCGTTGTCATTATTGTTTGTGTTGTTTGTTTGTGTGCTTGCATTTTGTTTGTGCTTGGGTGTTGGCGCATGTGAGTGCTTAAAGTTTGTGTGTGTGTGTGTTGTGTGTGTTTGTGCGTTTGTGTGTGTGTGTGTTTGCCTGCATGAAGGTTTTCCAACTTCTTGGGTAACTCACCTTCAACAACCCTCAAAACACGCGTGGTAAAAACCAGACTTTCGTGCCGCTGACGTTCATTTTTTTCCCAGGGTTGCAAGGAACGCCGCCTACCTTGTTCATGTTGTTGTTGTTGGTGGTGGTTGCAAGTTGCTGGTTGCCAGTTGTGCTGGTTGCCAGTTGTGCTGGTTGCCAGTTGTGCTGGTTGCCAGTTGTGCTTGTTGCTGGTTGCTGGTTGCTGGTGAGTGGTCGGTGGTTGGTGGTTGTTGTTTGTTGGTTGGTCGTTTGTTTTGTGTTGTTGGTTGTGTGTTGTTGTTGTTGTTGTTGTTGTTGTTGTTGTTGTTGTTGTTGTTGTTGTTGTTGTTGTTGTTGTTGTTGTTGTTGTTGTTGTTGTTGTTGTTGTTGTTGTTGTTGTTGTTGTTGTTGTTGTTGTTGTTGTTGTTGTTGTTGTTGTTGTTGTTGTTGTTGTTGTTGTTGTTGTTGTTGTGGTTGTTGTTGTTGTTGTTGTTGTTGTTGTTGTTGTTGTTGTTGTTGTTGTTGTTGGTGGTGGTGGTGGTGGTGGTGGTGGTGGTGGTTGTTTGTTGTTGTTGTTGTTGTTGTTGTTGTTGTTCTAGTTGTTGTTGTTGTCGTCGTTGTTGTTGTTGTTGTTGTTGTTGTTGTTGTTGTTGTTGATGATGCTGCTGCTGCTGCTGCTGCTGCTGCTGCTGCTGCTGCTGTTGTTGTTGTTGTTGTGGTGAGGTAACCGCTAGCCGGAAGACTGCGGGAAGGCTACGAGCAGACTACAGTAAAACTACAGGAAGATCACGCGAAGACGACGGGAAGAGACTACAACATTACGCGGCCGAAACCTCCTCCAAAAACGAAGGCGAGTCTTTAGAACGACGGATTTAGAGATGTTTCAATTGGGCACAGAAGGGTTGCGGCGCGGCTCAGGTCCTGTCTGGTGGAGCTTCACCTTTACAAGGCCGACAGCTGGGTGGCCAGGTATGGCCTTTCACGGGCCATCGGCGAGCTCCTCCAGGCGGGTTGGCAAGGGATAGCCTCGAAAGCCGCAGACCCCATCCTGGGGTCGCCCCATCAATACATTTGGCTTGTATGAATTCGTAGCACCCTTGATCCAAGGAAAATCTGCGAAGAAACAGACCGTTCGCAGAATTCGCTTGTACTTGGGTGGCCAGGTGAAGCTCCATGCGCGTGATTGCTTTTGCCGTTATGAAGCTAGTGACAGATTGGCTTGCACGCAGCCTTCCATCCCTCAAGCAAACTCGCCAAAGGACTGCCAGGAAGGGAGCCGAGAGATCTGTTTGGGAAGATGAACTTCTTTGGTCCCACTTGAGACATTGTCAACCTTTGCGCTACTTCATCAGAGGGGCACTGTTGAGGGAGAACGCGAATTCCCACATGGATCCATTCATTCGTGTCCGGCACCCAATCAAACGTGTCCTGCTCGACGGCATGCTGGGTCGGATGCTGAGGTGGTTGGGGACTACCACGATCCGCAGAAGGCCAAAGTTATACGCCCGAAACGGATCGGCGGTGATGATGAGATCCTGGTGACAGGCGGCAAAGACAACTTGTTCAAGGACGTTCTCCGGAAGATGCAAAGGAGTCGAATTTGCAAAGAGTTTCTAGCGGAAGAGAAACAGTGCGAGAGAGCTCTGGCCTGAGTGACTGGACGTTCGAATCTTAGCCTCGGTGCTTTCTTGTGAAGCCGACCATGCGGCAAGCTTTTCACCTTCAAATGTGTCAGCCAGGAATGCTCGCAGCACTCCATCGCAAGTGAGGCCTGGTGAGGGAAGCTTTGGATATGTCCATGGCCGAACTCATGCAGAGCCGAACTTGTAAACCAGCGGAAGTGCTGGGTGTTCGCAGCACAGCACAGTCCTGGATTGGTTCAGGCTCAAGGCCCCACACGGATCTATGCACGTGTCAGGCCCGCCCAGGAGAGCCGAAGCACAACTTCCAGCGCTGCACTCGGCCTGTCTCGGAATGTAGCTTGGTGCACAGGTCAAGCATTTCTTGCGGTCAGTGCCGCCTTTAGGCAACTACAATGATCTAGCGTTGATCGCTATTGTTTGTTTTTGCTTAGCAGTTCAAAGGGCAGGAGCTCAACTTGTTTGACATCAACAAAGAGCTTGAGAAAGCTAAGGCGCAGCTGTTGACCGCCATTGTTTCTGAAGCCGTGATGACATGTCTGTGATCTTGTGCTTTTTTGTTTCTTGCAATTTTCCCTGAATAGATGGCCGAACTGGTTGAACCGCTTTACATAGCTTTGCACAATGCATTTTCTCCATTTGTGGAAAGCCATGCAGCCACAGCTGGCGATACATTTGCTGCAATCAAGCATGTCGGGGATGTTTTGCAACATGGCCGCTGGACCCTCTCCGAGACCCCGTCTTGTCGGCCTAACACTGACCCGCTCTGGACCCTTCAGTCTTCAACAACACTGACTGCATCCTCTTAATCAGCGAATCCCCAACGTAATTACCATACCAATCAATCCCAATCATTTCTGTATGCGGTTGTCTAATGGGGGAACCTCCAAAATGGGTGGTTCTCCTTTTGGTTCCCTTTATCGGTAAAGGGGTACCCCAAGAAACGGCACACCCATTTTTCTATGAATCCGCTTGCCCAATGTGCCCCATGTGCCGATTTTCGAAGCGCACGCCAAGGGCCGCTTCAGATCTGGGAGCGGCACCGCTTGGGCCCCGCAGCGCGAAGTCGGATTTGGCGAAGAGGACCCACAACGCGGGTTCTCCCAATTCCAATGTTTGGCTTGGCGGAGTGCAACGCAAAATCGAGCGAAGGCCACCACTCATTTGGCTGTGAGGGATTTCTTTTTTGTGTGTGTGTTTTGGCCGCGCCAGGAAAAAGGGAAGTTTGCGGGCAGTTTTTGCCTTTCGACTTGGGACAGAGCTTCGTGCAGTGCCTGCAGCGGTTTTCAATGTTTGGCCTGTGCCACACGGGGGTTCGCAAGATTGACTGAACCGGACGCTTTAGGTGAGGATTATCCAGATCCTGCCGCGCCGACACCTTCTCAGGCCTCAGGCATGGCATAGTGAAGAACGTGGCACTCGTCGTTGCTTATTTGGCCTAGACATGAGGTCAATCCGGTTGCTGCAATGATTGAGTGCCGTTTCAGGACTTATTGACTGACTGTTACTTCACAAGCTATGGAGTGTATACATAGCCCGGTGAACGGCCGGACATTTGCTGCTTTGTTCAGTTGTTTTTAACCCTTTCCGACGCAATGGAAACAGTGAGCGTGGCTTTTCGGGATCTCATGTCTCGAATCGGGAGCCACATCCAGTAAATGCGTGAATCACGAGGGCAAGCTAACTAAATTTCTTCAATCTAAAGTGTACCGCCACCAACTTGCGCCTTTGCCTTGAGCCAAAAGCCAAACCACATGGTATGTGAATGCTTCACCTGCCTGCTGGTGAGACATGACCACTCTGATGCACGAACTTCCATGCCTTCATGAATAGGCTTTCAGAGAAGAAGATTAGCGCGCAAGTTTACCCAATCATACACAGGTGATGCGTATTCAACTTGAAACCTCAATGGCCCCTAAAATCCTGAACCCCACCGTCAGCCCTCAACACCCAAACGCAAATGCCCTGCGATTACGCTCTATTCCTAGCGGCTGAAACCTAGACGCCAGTGCGGCACAGGTTAAAGATGTCCTGTTGAGAGGTTCGTCTGCTGAAAGACTCGCAGGGTGATGCCCTTGTCTGAAGGCTTTCGAATTATTGTAGAGGATGCCATGAAGATTCCTGTGTGTTTTGCCCCCTCACTACTAGCACCATTGTCTATATCCCTGTTACCAATTGAATCGGAGTCAAGTGTGAGAGGCAGAGCATTTCTTTAGCCAGGGGCAGCCTTGGAAACGGAGCACTAGCTAAATCTTGTGTGATTGAGCATCTCTGATGGTCACTGCAAAACTGGTCAAGCTCGAGAAATTCCAGGCAGTCCCCTTTCGCAGCAGTGTGTCCTCAGAAATATGTAAAGGCAGCATGATACTCAATCCCTGGAGTGTACCAACATATTGAATGAGGTACACTATGACTTTTTACGCACGGTGCAGAATTGAACTGTACCATGTTCACAGGCCGGAAGTACATCCCGGCGGCGGAGCTGGTCCAGATGCGGCCCATCCCGGAGAGGAACTTTAGCGCGCTGCTCAGCATGGCTCTTTGTATTTCAACATACAGGGATTTCCCTACCTAGGCAGTCCAAATTAAAGATCATCAAAACTCTGGACTGCTCTTTCACAAAGGGCACAGCCTTGGTATTGGGCATTCCTACCAAGTTGCGGCATGCAGTATGTAGAGCTGGCCGTTCCGGTCAAGCATGAATGTGATAGGGTGCTAAGGGGGAGGGGTCAGGGGGGGAGGGGTCAAATTGAGCAAATCACGGTGTTTTGCCCAATTCCCTGTCCAAAGCACGCAATCGAAACGCGCGCGCGCTCGGTAGCACTCAGCAGTTCTCAGTAGCACTCAGTAGCCCTCACTAGAACTCACTAGGACTCAGTAGCGCTCAGTAGCGCTCAAAACCACTCAGCAAGGCTCAAAACACGCACAAACGTGGCCATTTTTCTTTGCTGAGCCTGAACATCATGGCAAAGTCTTTGCTGAGCTCACTAATGGGTTCAAACAACAATCTTGCTCAAATGCACTCACTAAGGCTCACTAAGGCTCACTAAGGCTTACTAACGCTTATTCAGGCTTACTAGCCCTCACCAAGTGTTACAAAGCAGCGCCGAGCAACAGTGCATGGTTGATGCTTTCTTCCTTGATTTGACCGCTCCGCCCCTGACCCCTCCCCCTTAGCACCCTATCAGAATGTGTTTTTTTCAGAAACAAAACGAACACCATATCTCCTTACTCCTGAAGGGGGCCCGCAATGCGAAGGCTTCGCGATGCGCTTTGCGCAAGAGTACTGTTTGTTTGCACATATTTCCGCTGCTGGAACAAGGACTTTTGGACAACTCCCTCAAGCATCATTTATCCAAGTGTTGTATGTGTATTTTAATAAGAGATCCGCAAGAGCGGAGGGCGCAACACATGGACCACATGGCTGCTGAAACATATAGGTCAATTGCCTGACCCTCCGGATCATGTGTCCCTTGCAACACTCGGCTCAACTATACCTGACCCCGGTCAGGCGGAGTGAGCCACTACAAGCAGCACCAGGCTGAAGCTCAGCAGGCGATTGGCTGCGAATTTCGAATCGCGCCAGGTCGGGCGGGCGAGGTTTGTGAGGATCAGGCACTCGATGCAAAGATTTGACAATGTATATATATATATATATGTGTTATATATATATATGTGCGTATATAGGAATACATTTACATAGATGTATATATACATATATTTATATATACACATTTGTTCTTGTTTGGCAGACACAAAGCGGTGGACTTGGGACATGTTGCGTGCACTCTTTGAACATGAGACGCCAGGCGAGGCATGACTACTTCCCCTACAGGGATGAGTTTCATCCAAGGCGGGGGAGGGCAAGGAGTCCGAATAGGCTCCTTTCGATGCTAGCAGCAAAGCAAGGGGAATTCGCTTGAGCTGCATTGACATATTATGGAGCCGAACTTGAATTGGCATCAGAGACCCACGCATGGGGCTCCTTGCAGATACCATTGAATGTCTAGATTAGACCCAAACCAGGTTGTCTACTGCACAGCAGCTTTTGAGATGACACTGCATCAGTTTGTTTTTCTCATTTTGTTGCCACGTGCTGATTCAGCGTTTCGCCTTGCCGGATGGCTTCACATGAGCTGGTTGAACGTGCATTGCCCACCAACCTTAAGTGATGCTGCTTTCTGCAAGGTGACTTGTCTCACAAGTAGGCAAGCAGCCACTCACGCCATGTGTGCGAGCAAGCACTTGGTGATGAAGCGCTGCGGTTTCTCATGAACTGTATGATTCGGTCTGCAAGCAGGGAAATAGTCGTTCTTCTTTGCACAGGTGCTTTCAAAGGTTCGTGACCCCGTTGACAATTGGATGGCTTTGATTACTCAAGCGTGTAATCCTAGCATTTGAAGCGGGCCAACCTTTGGCCACACACATGGTTGATCATGTTTGGAACAGCTACATCTCTCCGGTTTAGCTTGGACCAGTTGTATTGCTTGTTTTTCCATCCCACTCGCAGACAGACTGATTTATGAGTCTCGGGCAAGATGCGGGGAGCGAGTGCGTACCCGCAAGAAGCGACCGACCAAGCAAAATTGGGGTCGTTTACTTACTTGTTTCGTATTTGTTCTTAGACTGTAGCACTTGCTTCCTGCCTTCACAGCACTGTTTGGAAGCATGAGCATCGTTCCTCCCTGCTTGCAGCGAGAGCAGCCCAAGAACTCCGGGATTGGTTTCCTCGTGTGACACTGTGGTGTCTGAGCAGGACAGAAATTGTTTCCAGATGGTCTCCAGCAGGTACCCACATTGCTTCTTGGATGCCTGGCTATTCTCCCCATAAGGCACTTGCAAGGCCAGCTTAAACACAATAGTAGATGATCGATTTTGATTCCTGCTTTCTGAACATGGGTCCAGGTCTTGCGAGAAGACATCATGTTTGCTGAATCGCCCTCCAAGACCTTTCGGATGTCGACTGCGCCTCATATCCCTCCTTCGCAATCATCGCATAGCTGTGAAAGGTCATGTCTGTGCATCATGGCAACGGTGAGAGTCAAGAAAGGTTGATACCTCTGTTGCTCGAGAGCTTCTATACCCAATGGATGATGATGTAATGGAAAGGCTGCTAAGTTGTGTCATTCACTGCAAGGTCAAAGCGGCTGCTCTATGAGATGGCCTTCAACAAGGTCGACAGGCCCGTGTGTCACATTGTGTGACGACCAACTTATACACGGCCTTTGCACTGCGGTAAACGTCTTGCGCCACACACACATATCCATATGCACGCATTTGTAGCCTTCTAGACAACAAGATGTGTGAGGATTGCCAGGACGGCGCTTTGTACTGCATAGAAACTGCAGCTGACTTCAGCTTGTTCGGCATTGTTTAAATTATTATCCTACATATTGCAATTCGAAGATTGGCCCATATCTTTCAGTTCCCGGGAAAATGTTCAGCAATGACTTGAGATGATGCTCCACTTCTTGTGTTGACGCCTTTCATTGATTCCATGAAAACTGTTCACTCCAAAACCGAATGTTTGGAAATGATGGGGCTGTTTTGCAAGGTTGAGCCCCCTTCCAAAACGAATCACATTTAAATCTTCATGCTCACGTGATCACATGGCCATGAATAGGGCCCACTCAGCCAAGAAAGAGCATGGAACGCCGTGCCTTTCCAGAACAACATTGATCAACTTGTGTGATCAGTGTCAGTCAGATAGGTGTCCTGGTTAGCTCGCTCTTGGTACTGCGTTGCGAACGCCCGGCTTGGCGACGCATATGGTGTGTGTGTGTGATGTATATGTGTGCGTGTGCGTTTTAGTGTGGAGTTTGGCTTTGTATTTGCCCGCTGTTGTGTTTCAGCTTCTAGGCGGCTATCAAGACTTGTTGCAATCAGAATTCTTATCATCATCCGTGTTTCGTTGTATGCCGCTGCCAAGAATTATTACACTGGGGGGAGGGGGCCCACGCCAGAGCGAACGGTCCAGGATGGAGTTTGCTTTTTCTTTGCTTGCGGGTCCGCATGACTGCGGCGTGAGATCTGTGTCCTGAAGATATGGTTCTTCAATGACATAGGAGCGCTTTTCTGGCCCTGGGCCAGGTACAGGTCCACAGAGCGTCAAGCTTATTTTCGGAAACCCCGTGTTTTCTTGCTTGGTTGACTTGCGTCTTGTTTCTCGTTTATATGCCTGTATAGATCATCCCCGTGACTAGTGAGCACGCAATGTCCGCTGTTTCCAGGCAGACATTTTGTAGGTTGACATACGTGTGTGATCCAATGCGCGGTTGGAAGGGGTTGTTCCCATATGGCAGTGGCTCAAAAAACCGGTACCAAAATGGAACCCTGCTAAGTGGAAACATGGACCAAAACCTGCGTAACCCCTCCTGTTTAATGTTGAGCCACACCCATATTCCCAAAGCAAGAGGCTGCAGTCTGCCCTTTGCCAGGACGGAGAGCGAAGACTCTCGAAGCTGCTTCACGCTGCCCAGCACCACCGTCAGCCACAAGGCGGGGTCGGCTATCACACGCGCATAGTAAATATGGGTATGGGTCAAAATTAAACCAGGGAACCGCAGGTTTTGGTCCATGTTTCCACTTCCAGGGTTCCATTTGGGGTACCGATTTTTGACCCACAGCCAAATCTCTTGGACCTTAGATAAAGGCCCATCGGTTTGAAGCCCTTTGGTCTGGAAACGTAGAAACAGATGCCCAAAAGGGCCTGCAGGAAGAAGCCTTCCCATTTCAGGTACAAACGTGCAACGATCATTTCTGCGGCTCCCTTCTTCCAAAAATGAAAACAATACCTCCAATTGCAGGGTGCTAACACGTCCACCATGCCCAATGATTGAGAACCCCCTCTGTTGCTTCGCCCCGTCATTTTACTCTTCACCCTCCGCTGACAAAGGTGTTGAACCTCTCCGAGCATTTCCATTGAAAGGACTCGTACTCCGATTTGAATCGGGCAATACTCACTGCATAATGTTTGTTGTGTGATATGGACAAGCCCCCCCTGTTCTTGGAACACGTGCTCTCCAATATTTGTACAAGGATATGGACAATTTTCCGTGTTTCCAACAGGTGCAGTTGTGATCCTTTGTCCAAGTTCGCTAAAGGTGCGAACCTGAAGCCACACAAAGAGGTCACCTGGCATACTTGCGAAAACCGCAAATCTTATCTCGCTGGCGCTCTGCGACGACTTCCACTTGTGAGGCTTGTTTTCATAAGAGTCGCCCCGCTTTTCGCACAAGTGTGCAACAACTCAATCGATAGGACCCTCTGAATTTTGCAACTCTCACATGTTGCGGCTTTTATTTGGCCAGCCGATCGAATAGCGAAGTTGGCATCGAGGGCCACGGAAGCTTTGAATCCCAAGCTTCAACTCGGAGGTGGGACAGCACCTCCCAGGGATCATGCCGTAGGAGGTCTGAATTATGTATATATATATATATAATATACATATGTATATATGTATATATGTATATACATATATATGTATATGTACATATATATATATATATGTGCCAGGGATAGTTTTCACGGCCCAAAGGAAAATACAGAGGTTCTTGTTTCGGAAGCTCAAGAAGTTTCTGGACTCTCTTACCCGCGCACTGTTTCGGCCCAGTCCAAAAGCACGGGGAGCTTGGCATCAGAGCGGGGGCACTCAGCGTTTGGCCGAATGGGGCACGTGGGAAAGCGGGCCACAACAACCACACTCGAGCACTCTCGTGGAGAACAACAGCAAACGGCTGTTTTCAGCCTGCAACAACATAAATGCCAGCTGGACATTTCCTTCTCATCGGTTTTGCGAGGCATCGCTTACCCCTTGCCAAGAATCCGGAACATGGTCTCACGTCAAAGTTGTGGCAAATTGAGCACGTGTGAAAAACCTGAGTGCAGAGAGAGAGAGGGAGAGAGAGAGAGACAGCGAGAGAGAGAGAGAGAGAGAGCGAGAGAGAGAGAGTCGCTAATGTGCGTGTTGCGTGGGCAGAATTCACTGTTGCTTTCATGGTGGAAATCAGAGGTCGCATTGACGTAAGCAACGGTGGTTTGTCCTTTTTTGAAGGACATACAGATGTCGCCACAAACTGTGATTAACCGCGCAGTTGTCCAATGTTGTTCTGGGAGAGCAGGAATATGTGTGCACGGTCCACTTGTTGAGGTGTCCCCCGACATTCTTCCAATGCTGCGTTTCGAAGGCGCGTTCGCAAACTATAGGATGATATAGGGTGAGCCCTCAATTTCCTTTCGCAGTCCTTAGCAGCAGTCGCAAGGTCCTCCCCATATTCGCAGCAGAACACTCCCCCATCGCCCTTGTGGAAACGAAGCTACGAACCTGCCTGCTTGCATTGTGCCACCCAAGGCAAGCGCTGGCGTGAATGGTGGACATGCTTTAGGGGTCAACTTCGTTTCCACGGGCTGGTGCCAAAGTGGGAAGGGCCTGGCCACTTGCAAAGCTTTGCTTGAGCTATCCATGGGCCCCCCCCCGTTGCCTCGCCATTTTTTTGTTCAGGCCAGCACGCTCCGCGTCCAGCGGCCGCCTCCCAACTGCCCGCGCCTAAATGAAGCAAGGGCAATCCCCGATGCCTAGGCCTACGGGGGAAGAATGGTGTTCACTTGTACCCTCTGCTCATCAGCTTTGCTTTATTTTTGCGCCACTTGGCACATTGGCTAGGGGCCCCGGTTTTCCATTTTCAGTGATTGCAAGCATACTTTTTGTGCATCGACGGATGAACTTAGCAAACAAACAAATAGATCCAGTGTA
Source organism: Effrenium voratum (assembly GCA_963377175.1). Taxonomy (NCBI): domain Eukaryota; class Dinophyceae; order Suessiales; family Symbiodiniaceae; genus Effrenium; species Effrenium voratum. The sequence goes on along the minus strand of CAUJNA010001257.1, from coordinate 39,334 downwards.
AAACTCACTGAAGAACTGCTTCCATGGAATTTGGAAGGCAATTGCGAGTAGACGTACAGAAACCACCTGCTTTGAGAAGGCTTCTTATCTTGACATTGGCTATGTGATATGCACATGCCTCCCCGTGTCCAGACGCCATTCCACATCAACCTGAGCAGTTTTGTTTGATTGATGTCGTCATGGAACCACCAGTCCTGAAGCACATCCATTGCTTGGGTTGGGGAACATCGTCGCAGAGATTGGGCACCGTGCATCGCGCGCTCTCCGTTCATCGCTGCAAGCTGTGGCCTGTGGTTGATTGCACGCGGGGTTGGACAATGGTTTGTTGGAAAAAGACACCCAGGCTGGCCGAGGCTTGCTTTGAAGGGAAAGCAAAGGAGGCTGGTCACTTGAGGAAAGATTCAAATTTGTGTGAGCAGCTGGTTGGTCTCACGGCCTAGCTCTTATTTCATGTACATTTGAAGGCGACTTTTCGTCGACCGCAGCGCCTCCGAACACGCTGAGGCAGACTCCCTGCGGGTGGGCGGTGGCAAGCCCGGGGCGCTGGCCATGCGCCGACGCCAAGCCTTCCTCAGGCAGGTCGCAAGTCCAAGGGCGTCGACTGGACAACAAGGTGGGTATGGGGCATAATTAAACCACCCTAAAAAAACAAAAAACGCAGGTTTTAGTCTTTGGTGCCATTTACCAGGGTTCCCAAAACGGGTACCTATTTTTGACCCACAGCCAAATGTGTTTAAGGATGTCGATTGGAAGGCCATACCCCAAACTCAGTTTCTGCCACCATGAGGTGTCAGAGAAAGAATCGAGCTGAGTCAAGGTGTTGCTACGAGAAGGAGGCCGCATATTTTTGACTGAGCTCTTGGATGAGCTTATATATCCGAGCATGGTATTGCGCGGGTGATTTTGTGGCCCCCAGCCTTTTCCATGGAGCTTGCGTCCAAGTGAAGCCACACAGTCCAACTAATATATATATATATGGATTTGGGCCGTACGCATGGCCAGGTATCGTTGCTTGGAACGTATGCATGTGTGTGTGTGTACGTAGGTACATACAAACACAGGCCGGAAGCGTTGCCACCCTTCTGAAGATTGTGGATGAGGCTCCACAAGCCGTTCACAGGAGGGGGGGTTCGTCAGTAGCTTGCAGCAATTCAAGAGTGTGTTACCCCATCGTGGTTGTGTTGCGCACGCTTCAGCGATCCAGCGCAAGGCAACAGTTTCAATGGGGTATGTCTTCACATAGCAATGTTTTTGCGGTCCATGGCTTGTGAATTTGTCTCTCATGAGAGCAGCTTGAGGAAGTAGAGGACATAAGAAGCTTGGTGCGTTCTTGCTTCCGACCACCTTTCAGTTCGAGTTTTTGCCGGCGCCTGGCCACCAACTCGCGCAGGTCACCTAGCCAGTCCCACGTGGATCGTCAGCGCCCAAGCTTACAGACATGGCTTGAAGCCGACGCAGAGATGTTCGACTGAGCCGCAGGTGTTTTGCCTTGGATTTGGCGACTCAACGTGTTGTGGGAAGCATACAGGGAAGCTCCTGGCTGTGTCTCATGGTTCCCAATTCACAGCCCAATTCATGGCTGTGCAAGAGCTTGTGATGGCAGAGACCTGGACCATACTCCGTAGCTGCTGAGTCGGATGTGCAGTGCCACTCATCTCTTTGTAACCTGATGAGACTCAAGTGAACTTACCCAGAGGTCGAACAAACCCACGGTATGGGATGTGATCCTGATGTCATCCTGCTGTGGAGTTCTAGGAGAGCCGAATCGCCCTCAGACAGGGGCAAAAGGACCAACAATTGATAGCACAGGCCCCTTGCTTGGGAATCATCATTTCGGGTTGGCAAGTCCATGAAACAAACTATTTTATTGCCAGTGTTTTGGGTACGGTATCTTGGTGCACTTAGAGTGTGGCCCGTGACTGGATGTGTAAGTCCAAATTTCCACGTGGGTTGGTTGCTTGCTTCGTTGGTTCTTGGTATGGTTTGGTTTCTTTTGTTTTGATTCGGCTTATTTGTTTGGTTGGTTGAATGGTAGGTTATAGCTTGTTCTTATGATCTGTTCTGTGGTTTGCTGGCTGGCTGACTGACTGGTTGGCTTACACTCATTTCTTCCGAGGCGAATGGTACCTGCAGGTTCACGAGAAGGAGGGCCCAGCTGCATTGGGGACAGCCGTGGGGATGCTCAGAGCATTTCCTGGGGCAGCCATTTGCTTGGCGGGCAAACACGCCGGAGAGCAAGCGGAAAGTGTTCTTGGTCGTTTTTGCATTTTTTCGGCATCTCCCCGTCGGCGGACTCGGACAAATTGAGGTATCCCAGAAAGATAAATAGAAAGTAAGGGGGTTCGAAGGTCCGGGTGAGCGGATCACCGGGTGCCGTCACATAGAGACGTATGGAGATATTCTCCGTGGCCGCCTTTAGCTTGGGTTTCAACAACTTTGAAGCACGATCATCAACTATGGCAACCATGATCCATCAGCTGAGCCTCGAAGACCCTGGGAGCATGTGTTTGCAGACTTTGTCCGTTTGATATTTGCACGACTTGACGTCTTTGGCACTCAGCAACGGACATATGTCCCTCATTGCTGATAAGTTTCTTTTGAGGCTGACATGTTTGCACCGCTGGGCTCGAATGCTTTTCGTGGCTAAGACAAGACGTACGGGAAGCGTTGCCGTTCCTTGCCAGCGAAAGCAAACGAAACGAACTGGCTTCGTGTCATCCACCGTGTGGCGTATTGTACTTACCTTAGCGCACTTCCTATGAAAACAAAGGGATTGGGCCAAAAGGCCCCAGAAAGCATTTAATTGTTAGAGCCTTGCTGTCTGTCAGTTTGCTCTCCTCAATAGGTTATACACAGAATCTCCGGTGCACTAATGCAACCAACCATACCACATTCAGGCGGCCCAAGTGTTGTTCACACGTCCTTGAGCAGAACATGCTGGAGTCATGCCCCTGAAACTGCTCTCATCCGGGATAGGCCCTGCGTTTCGGATGTGGCCACCCCGTATTTAGAGTGAACATCCCAATGCGCACTAAAATAGACTAGAATGGGTGGTGCACCTGCCCCAAAATGGGATCCCATTGGTTTTGACCCACAGCGATGTGTTTCTTGGAAGCCTATCCGAGAACTACAACCCGCGCTTCTACAACGGCAGCATGGACATGTACAGCCAGGCCATCGCGGGAGCCCGACCCCAAGTGCCGAAAGATCGAGCGGACGAGGCTGCCAGCACTGGCCAGACGTGCTGCGAGTATTTGTTTTTTTCTACCACATGAAATTTATGCCGGCAAGAAACACATTTGGCCGTGGGTCAAAACCAATGGTACCATTTTGGGGTAGGTGCACCACCCGTTTTAGTCTATTTTTGTGGGGATTGGAATGTTCACTGGGGGTACGATTTGGGTTTTGACCCATGGCCATTCCTCTTCTCCAAACGTTGTTTGATCTGCAGAGTCAGCCGGTTTCAGACTGCTTGCATTTCCCCAGTCCGGAGAATTGACAGAATTGGGAGGGGTCAGGATTTGACTCATGCGGCGGTTTTCGCATTCTAGAACGCGGCCAACGGGGAATCCACTTTGTTGAACTCCAGGCTGGAATGCGGGCGCAAGCACGTTTGCGCTTGGCTTTATGCCGGCCTTTGATCCAACAACTCGTCAAGATGGCACTCAACTCGCTTAAGGCACTAATTTGCATGTGAGCAGCAGTTTTTACTCGAATGAAAGGGTTTATACGACAAGGGAACTGCATGCAGTTTGAGGAGGCCATCCTGGTTGGGGGGTAGGCTCCTGCAGGCTTTTCGCGTATTGCCATTGTTTCACCCCTGGCGTAGGCTTCTCGCGTAGGCTCGTGAATGAATCGTGGTTCCATGCGGTGTCCCGCGTAAAATTGTTTTCGCTTTTGATTTCTACAATCTTCGCCGAAGGCCCTGCGTAGGCATTCGCGTAGGCTTTCAGGACATTTTCTGTACCTACTATGCCTTTTCTAGCAGTCAGATCCTTAAGCATTTATCGAGTTCGATTACAACCCTATGCCCTGGATCTTTGAGCTGGAGCTGCCAACGTGTACTTCGCGTAGTACACTTGACACCTGAACTTTTGCCCGAAGGCGTCCGCGTACCCCGCGTCGGCACCCTTGCAGCGGCGTAGGCTCGCGGAGGCTTCCGCGTAGGCGTGCAAGTAGTGTACAATGCATTGCGTTGATCTATCTACAACTACAGACAGGAAACTGATATTCCTCAGAAACTTGCCAACGCATTTCACTGCCCGGGGCGTCGGAGGCAAGCACTGGTTTGCTCAAATCTGGTTCACATCAACATAATGCACGGTGTGGCGTTTTGTCAAAGACAATCGTGCCACAGAAACACGCCGTCGAAAAGCACAAACAACAGCGCCTTGCTAGTTGTTTCGCCTCGTAAGAGCATATTTACCATTGGCGTCTAGAGTTGTAGGACAATGTCAATGTAGGTGATGAGTTTGGCTGCACACTTGATTGGTTTTTAAACGATGTTTGCCAGCTTTGTCGTGCGATTGAACGTGCTTGGTCAGCTTCGCCAGCATGAGTGCCAAGAGTTGACATCTAGGGGTGTAAATGTGGTTTCAGCAGGAAACATGGAAAACTTGATGGAAGATTGACAGGATTTGTAGCCTGCAGGTGCGTTGGGTAATGAGGTCTTCTTTCTGGGGGTAGCTTCCCCATTCTTTCCAGGGATCCTTCTTTCCAGAGAACCACCCAAAACCCTGGGGAAATGGAAAGAACAATGGCTGAAAAGAATGGGGACTCAACCCCTAGATTCTTGTCAAGCTTTCATGTGCATGGCACAGCAAGTTCTCTATGCCCTTGGCCACCCAGATGTCTGCGTTGCTGGACGGCGAGAGGGAGCACGAGCCCCGCCAGCCCAAGTGAGGCCGGATGCCTCGATTTCGAAGCGATTCAGTCGTTCATCCAAGTTTTTCCATTTCTTGTCGGCTATTTTCTTTCTCTGCAGCAAGCGAATGGGTTTCCTTTCTTCCCCCCTTGTTCCACAGACAACATCGTGGCTTTGGTCGGGAAGCAGTGACGTGTTTTGCAGCCCACTATTGATTCAGGACTTGCCATCATTTCGGAGCCAAAAGGGAGTCGACGAGAACGCAGGTCCATTGAAAGGAGATCTGTTCTACCTGTGAAGCAGCCGATCAGCTAGAGCAACGCACGATCTACTTGACCGCTGAACAACTGTAACGTTCATATTTAATGGCCTGCGGCCTGGTTCCGCCGCCCCCACACACCTTAGAATTTCGGCCCGGGACGAGAGAAAGCACGCGATATGTAGACAGACACAGACAGACACAAAGACACGCAGACAGACACGCAGCGGGGGGGGAGGGTCTTCGCGGACACGAAGACAGACGCAGATGCGCAGGCAGACGCAGACAGAGCCAGACAGACACAGACAGACACGCGGGGGGGGGGGACACGAAGAAAGACGCAGATACGTAGACAGACACAGACAGACACAGACAGACACAAAGAGACAGAGACAGACACGCAAGGGGTCTTCGCGGACACGAAGACAGACGCAGACAGACCCAGACAGACACAAAGAGACACAGACAGACACGCAGGGGCAGGGGGGGTCTTCGCGGACACGAAGACAGACGCAGATGCGCAGGCAGACGCAGACAGAGCCAGACAGACACAAATACACAGACAGACACGCGGGGGGGGGGACACGAAGAAAGACGCAGATACGTAGACAGACACAGACAGACACAGACAGACACAAAGAGACAGAGACAGACACGCAAGGGGTCTTCGCGGACACGAAGACAGACGCAGACAGACCCAGACAGACACAAAGAGACACAGACAGACACGCAGGGGCAGGGGGGGTCTTCGCGGACACGAAGACAGATGCAGATACGTAGACAGACATAGACAGACACAGGGGGGGGCGGAGGGGTGGGGGAAGACTACCCGAAGCCTAGGGAAGAAGCCCGAAAGCACAGGACACGCGCGTTGTTTGGTCCCGAAACAGTATCGGAAGACTAGGAGAAGAAGCCGGAAGATTACGGAAGACTACGGGAAGAAGCCGAAAGATTGCGGAAATTTACGGGAAGAAGCTTGAAAGATTTCGGAAGACTACGGGAAGAAGCCGGAAGACTACGGAAGACTACGGAAGACTACGGAAGACTACGGGAAGAAGCCGGAAGACTACGAAAAGAGTACTGGAAGAAGCCGAAAGATTACGGAAGATTACGGGAAGAAGCCGGAAGACTACGGAAGACTACGGAAGACTACGGGAAGAAGAGAAGAGGGAGGGGGGAGGGGGGGGGGGGGAGGGGGGGGGGAGGGGGGAGGGGGGGGGGCGGGGGGGCGGGAGGGGGGGGGAAATCCAGAATTCCAGAAATCCAGAGATCCAGAAATCCAGAGATCCAGAGATCCAGAAATCCAGAAATTCAGAAATCCAGCCGACGTAGAAACCAGCCCCAAGGGCCGCCCCAAGGGACATATAGGTTATATATATATACATAATCATATTCACATTAAAGGTATAGAAAGCATATCAACAAAAGCAACACAGAACACACCGCCCCCATGCCGAAAGCATGGTCCATTCTGGACCAGGCATGGGGTCGGCGGATTGTGTGCATGGCCCGACGTGAAGGTTTTTGTCACCGAAGAGGGCCAAGATGCAAGCACCGAGAGGAGCATAAACACATACAAACACGCCAAGCGCGCAAGCAGTCCTGAGCTCTTGGGAGTCAGTGTGAAGGCCACTCGCCAACTTTGCGGCGCGTTTGGCAGTGAACATGGCAGGTGCAAGTTGCCGAAGGAGAGGAGCGGGGCTGTTTCCACGCGGGCTGGGCGCGCGTCGGCACACTGCTCCGAAGATGCGGCATGGATCATTCAGAGCAATCCAAAGTGATGATGCATGATGATACATTTCTAAGCCTAGTCAGTAGTTGATCTTGCACGTGCCATAGCTCCGCCTTGGCTGCGAAAGGGTATCACAGGTCTCACAATCAATGGCTGATTGCGCTCGCAAATGCGGCGTGCCAGTGCATTGCATGCCCAGCCAGCATGAAAAACTGATAGGCTGCAACCAAGGGTTGGATGTTAAGATTCATTTTGAAAGCTCTCCGCCACTCCATTCAAATTTTCCCCCGATCCTGATACTAGTCATGATTCTCAATGTTCCAGGGAGCATTTGATGTGCTCACAGGCGCGCAACCCATCGGTCAAGATGCCCTGAACATGTGTAGGCCGAAGATGTTTGCACTTTGTTTGCTCCAGTGAAACATATGTAGCCTCAAAGTAGAATGATCTTGCCACGGGCTTATCTGCTACCTGTGTTATTGACTTGAAGCCGGCTGCCGGTTTGCAGCTGTTATCACCAGAAGCCCTAGGCTTGAATTTGAGAACGTCACCACTTATCGCTATGATTGACCGCATGTGAAGGGAACTCACTTTTGGCACTCAGCATGAATATCATGTGTGTGTGTGTGTCGGCTGTCAATAGGGATCATGTTTTGGAACCAGAAGAACCTTGACATTTTCCAACCAACGTTTTTCTTTCTTGACAAAAAGAAACAGAAGAGCAGATACTTGATTTCTTCCCACACATTCCCTCGACATGTCTGGAGCCAAGTTTGGCTCTTTTTGCCCATCGGGTGGCACTGCCGCCTGGCTTGGCTCAGAATCATTGGCCAGCGACAGAGAGAGGTGCTGTCGCAAGGTGGGCGTGGGGACTGGCAGGGAGTTTGAAGCTTGCCGACCAGAAACTAGCGCAAAGCTTCTGAAAGGCAATTATTGGTGTTGAAATGGCCATGTTGACCAGGGGTACAGGGTTTTCACCCACAGCCAAATGGAGGCCGGGTTCTTCTGAGACGATGGGTCCATTGTGTCTCCCTTCAATGAGACTTTGCGGGGGAGCGTGGTGTTGACAAGCCCCGCTCCACATGCGTCACGGTGCTATAGGGCGCTTTGTTTGTTAGTAGCTAGTCATCCTTTCCCAATCGTCGGTCCGTTTTGGCGAGCCCTTGCCTTGTCCAGGAAGGCATTTTGCATAGGGGTGGCATGCGTTAGGAAGGTCTTGCAGCTCGCTTTGAGCAAGTCACATTTTCATGCCAACCATTCTGTGATGCATAGAGAAGGAACAAGCCGCGGGCAAGTTGCCTTCCTTGAGAGACGGATGCCAGTGACAACTATGGTAGGGGATGTTTGTCAGAGAATTGCCGCAGGCAGCAGTGATCCTAAGCAGCGTTTGTCATTGAACTACCCGAATCATGGCATTTCTTTGTGGGTTGTTCGCACAAACCGATATTGATGTTTTAACGATATAGTGTTCAGGTGCTGCGGCCTTGCTCGAGGAAGGTTCTATGGATGGTGTGACAAGTTGCAATGTTGGGGGGTTGCCAAGTGCCAGAGCACCGCAGGCGCAATGATGGCAATGCGGACAGCTCTTGGTACAGTTGTCGGCATCTGAGGTGAAAGTTTCGACTCGAAAAAAGCAATCGCTATTGCAATTCTATAGCGTATTGCAAGCAACAAGCTCCAGAGCTTGCCGTGTTTGCAACGAAAAAAGCAGAGGGCAATGCTCACACCCGCTGCAAAGATGCAGGTAGTCGCGGGTATGTTTGGTAAGGATCCTGGTTCACAAGCAGCTGCCCGTGGCGTTTGCTCATTGATCTGGAATCAGAGAGAGAGAGAGAGAGAGAGAGAGAGAGAGAGAGAGCCAGGAAGCAGATGGTTGTTGGTCTATTGGTCCAGTAGATCGGGCAACTTCCACAAGGAAGTCCTGGGCCTTCAATCAGAAACAACACTTCGACCCGCCTTTGGCCAGAGTCTGCAGACTCGGGCGACAGGAGTATGTTTGCATGCTCTTGTGCTGACGTATTGTTTGCAACACGTATACCTACAAGCTGACACAAGAGGTGAAAACCAGATATGTGATGTGAACAGCACTCCATACCGCTTGTATCAGTCATATATCACTACACGTGGCCAAGAAATTGACCGTTTGCTTCGCACACAACATGATGTTATGGTCATACTGTTCCAGTTTGCACAAGGAAGTGTGGACTTAGAAAGGGCTAGACAGCACACCCACTTTGAAGTTAGGATGCCTTGTGAACGAGTTATCTGCGTGTCGGCATGGACATGCTCAAATCAGGTGATGGCCATGAATTGATGAGGTTGGTATATCGACACAGTATATATATATATATATATGTTGTTTGTATACGTTGTGTCTTTGAAGTTTACGACTGGCACAAGAACAAATGTTCAATCCTTGTGTCTTAGTCAAATAATTCGCACAGCTCCATGTTATGAAGCATGAGGCCGCGGTTTTGAGTGGCCAGAACCAGTGATCTGTAGCGTGAAGCATGAACCACATCATGTTTAGAAGCCAATCGTGCCAAGGCCCCTGCGTGCCGCCACAGAGCAGCCGTGAGGCGGAACTGCGCAGGGAGGATTGATTGAAGGTGAAAGGCTCCAAGGTGATGCTGCATGTCGCTTGCTGCTGCCAAAGATACGAGTGTTGCTTTAGACAAATGCAATTTTCGGCTTGCACGGTGCGACCCATGTGCGCAACGCTGGCAGATCCTTTAGCCTGCCAAGCATGGCATCTGCCTTTGGGGCTGTGAAGCTTGGGGCCCCAGACTTTGAGCTTTTGAAGTAGAGATGGGGCAGCTTGAACGAGAACGAAGGTTTCAAACATGAAGTGCAATCAGCCAGGTTTAGTACACTGCATTCTGTGTGTGTGTGATTGTGTGTATGTGTGTGTGATTGTGTATGTGTGTGTGATTGTGTGTGTGTGATTGTGTGTGTGTGATTGTGTGTGCTTGTGTGTGTGTGTGTGATTGTGTATGTGTGTGTGTGTGATTGTGTGTGTGTGTGTGATTGTGTATCAGTGTGTGTGTGATTGTGTATCAGTGTGTGTGTGATTGTGTATCAGTGTGTGTGAATGTGTGTGTGATTGTGTGTGTGTGATTGCGTGTGTGTGATTTTGTGTGTGTGTGTGTAATTGTGTATCAGTGTGTGTGTGTGTGATTGTGTGTGTGTGTGTGCTTGTGCGTGTGCGTGTGCGTGTGCGTGTGCGTGTGCGTGTGCGTGTGCGTGTGCGTGTGCGTGTGCGTGTGCGTGTGCGTGCGCGTGCGTGCGTGCCGTGCGTGTGCGTGCGTGCGTGCGTGCGTGCGTGCGTGCGTGCGTGCGTGCGTGCGTGCGTGCGTGCGTGCGTGCGTGCGTGCGTGCGTGCGTGCGTGCGTGCGCGTGTGTGTGTGTGGTGTGTGTGTGTGTGTGATTGTGTGTGTGTGATTGTGTGTGTGTTTGTGTTTTGATTGTGTGTGTATGTGTGTTTATGTGTGTGTGTGTGTGTGATTGTGTGTGATTGTGTATGTGTGTATGTGCGTGTGTGTGTGTGTGTGTGTGTGTGTGTGTGTGTGTGTGTGTGTGTGTGTGTTTGTGATTGTGTGTGTTTGTGTATGTGTGTGTGTGTGTGTGGTTGTGTGTGTGTGTGTCTGTGTGTGTGCATGTGCTTTCCCTTGCGCGTGCGCTGCGCTGCGCTGCGCTGCGCTGCGCTGCGCTGCCGTGCAGCGCGGTGCCGTGCGTGCGTGCGTGTGTGCGTGCGTGCGTGCGTGCGTGCGTGCGTGCGTGCGTGCGTGGGTGTGTGTGTGTGTGTGCGTGTGTGCGTGTGTGCGTGTGTGCGTGTGTGTGTGTGGTGTGTGATTGTGTGTGTGTGTGTTTGTGATTGTGTGTGTTTGTGATTGTGTGTGTTTGTGTGTTTGTGTATGTGTGTGTGTGGTTGTGTGTGTGTGTGTCTGTGTGTGTGTGTGTGTGTGTTTGTGATTGTGTGTGTGTGTGCGTGCATGTGCTTTCCCTTGCGCGTGCGGTGCGCTGCGCTGCCGTGCAACGCGGTGCCGTGCGGTGGTGCGTGCGTGCGTGCGTGCGTGCGTGCGTGCGTGCGTGCGTGCGTGCGTGCGTGCGTGCGTGGGTGGGTGGGTGGGTGGGTGGGTGGGTGGGTGGGTGCGTGCGTGCGTGCGTGCGTGGGTGGGTGGGTGGGTGGGTGGGTGGGTGGGTGGGTGTGTGTGTGTATCATTTTGTACACAAGTTGCACTTATTTGGGAGCCAACCTTTATGCCTGCTTTGCACGAGCCCGAGGCTCGATTTGCTGGCTGCGAGACGTAAGATGTTCAGCTCATGTTCTCGCTAGGCCCGCTGGCAGACCACGAAGGTGTGCTAGTGGCAAGTGCTTGACAGCTGGATCCATGAACATCAAGACAAGTTTGCTGACCTTGCAGAAGAACTGCTCAATTCCTGTTTTGGAGGACTGTTTGTGTGATTCTCTTTGAGCATCTGCGAATGACTAAAGAGCCCCGAGCTTCTTGAAACTACCATTTGATTGGTTTGAGCCACGCCCAGACGCCGAGGTTCAAGCTGTCTGAGGCGGACAGGCTGAACCGGAAAGGTGAAGCCAGGGAGGTGGGACCCTCGACATGATTTCTTTGGCGAGGCCTCGGGCAACAGAAGTTGGAATTTTTAAGAGTCCAGGTAATCACACCCATTTATCTAGGGTTTAATTCCCCGTTCTCTTGAAAAGCTGGCTGCTTTGCATTGTTTTTTTTCGTGAGAGAAGGGCCCCCAGAAAGAATGGAGAGGCTACCACAACAAAACCATTATGCCTTGGACAGGGAAACACCCATACAAACTCGAATTGTCTAGCGGGCCGGAGGCAGACGGTAGCAGCACCAACCGAATCTACCTGCCTTGCTAAGGGATCTGATACGGACTGCATGAGGCCCCACCCTCCATCCCTTGCGTTGTTGAAGCGAGAGGCAAAAATCTGGCTCATGTTGGCTGGGCGACAAATGTTGGGACTGTGCCGACGATACAATTTCAACATCGTATAGAGGAAGTGCGCATGAGGACCCTTGCAGCCTTCTCATTTCGCATGTACATGTCGTTCCTTCCCTTCTTTTCGGGAAGCTCCCTTACGTTTTTCTCAACTTCAGCATTAGGGCCTGTTGGCAGACTGGCGATCCCAAGCTCGAAGCGGCCGCCCACATTTGTTGTGTCCCTTTGAAGGCAGTTCAAGGTGAGAGGCAAAAGGGCGTGCTTTCCATCACATCTTCCCCGCCCGTATCATCAGGTGAGGGCCAACCGAGGGATACTGAGGTGAGGGCCAACTAAGAAAAAAGGTGGTTCTGGGCTTGAGGATGCCCCAAGCTGGTGTGGAACAGCTCGTGTGGGGGGTAAGTCAAGGGCTTTCAAAAGGGTAGGACCAGTGATGGAAAGCCCCATCCACCACTGGGTTAGAGGATCCTGCCGGAGATCAATGATTCACAGTCTCTGTGCTTCTTGCAAGGCACGCTCTCTGTACCTCGAAGCACGGCGAGCCGCAGAAGCCAGCAGCCAGGCGGGAATTACGGTCATGTTGTGTGATAAGATCCATGTGTACTGTCGAGAGTCACGCATTGTTGTAGTTTTACGGCCGAGTTAAGAAATCTCAGGTTTTTCCAAGACTCTGGCTGTAACTTACATGGGGGTCTTAGCTTTGCTGCGTAGGTGTTGAGGGAATCAAACACGCTCAAGGGTGAAGCATTTTTGTCGCCCTTTCAAGTGCTCACTTATCCAAAAAAAAGAGGTCTGAAACCAGCCTGAAATCAGTCACTTGTGGGATCTCCGCAGGTTATTTGCCAGTTTGCAAAGTAGAAAACACGTTGCACAAGGAAGAGAACAAGTCGCACCCACATCGCAGCCGTCACCTCAAGATGTGCCATTCGCAAGTCGCACCTAATCGCACCCTTTGCCTCAAAAGATGTAGCGAAGAAGATGGCAGAATGAAGCCCACCGCCCGATGTCCCAATCGTTTGGGCTCAGACATGTTCAGACTGCCAGCGACGACCACTGCCAGCAACGACGACGGCCACCAGGTCACCAGCACCGCCGCAGCCGCCGCCACAACAACAACAACGACAACAACAAGAAGAACAAGAGCACGAACGCGAACAAAAACAAGAACAAGAACAGCGACAGCGACAGCAACAGCAGCAGCAACAACAGCAGCGAAACAACAACGACAACAACAAGGACAGCGACAAGGAAAGCGCAACACCAACGACGACGACAACGAGAACAACAACAACAACAACAACAACAACAACAACAACAACAACAACAACAACAACAACAACAACAACAACAACAACAACAACAACAACAACAACAACAACAACAACAACAACAACAACAACAACAACAACAACAACAACAACAACAACAACCAACAACAACAACAACAACAACAACAACAACAACAACACCACAACCACAACAACAACAACAACAACAACAACAACAACAACAACAACAACAACAACAACAACAACAACAAAAGCAACAACAGCAGCAGCAGCAGCAACGACACCAACACCAACACCAACACCAACACCAACACCAACACCAACACCACCAACAACGTCAACGACGCCAACAACAACATTGACGACCGCAACGACGACACCAACACAAGAACAGCAACGGCCACACCAACGACAACAACACCGCCAACAGCAACAAGAACAACAGCCGCGGCAGCAGCAACAACAACAACAGCAACAACAGCAACAGCAATAGCAACAGCCGCAACAACCACAAGAACACGACCACACACAACAAGAACCAGAACAATAATAACAACAACACTTACAAGAACAACAGTAACACGAGCGATGCTAATTTCACATTGAGATTGCACGCGGTGCGTGAATTGACGCGGCGCACTTGCAGCCACTTGCAGCCTCTCGGGTGACCGCAAGTGGCCACACGTGGCTCCAAGTGGCCGCGCGTGGCCACGATGGCCGCAGGTGGCCGCAAGTTGAAACCTTCGCCCTATGGGAAATAGATTCGCTCGGCGAGGCAGGGGGTGCTGCCGGTGTTGCTCCTGATGTTGGGGGTGTTGCCGGGCCCCTTTGCAGCACAAACAGTGTCTGAGTTTCTGTGCTGAAAGCTCGCGCCGTGCGAGCGGCTTCTCTCGCTGTGCGGGAGAGAAAGCTCGCGCCGTGCAAGTGGCTTCTTTTGCTGTGTGGGAGCTGTTGCTTATCCAGATTTGCTCGGCGAGGCAAGAGGTGCTGCTGGTGATGCTCTTGATGCTGGGGGTGTTGCCGGGCCCTATTTCAGCGCAAAATGTGCTTGAGAAGAAGGCTGGCGCGAGGCATACAAGTGGCTTCGTTCGCTGTGTGGGAGAGGCTGCTTTGGCGATGGCCCTTGGTGATGGTTTCAGCACGAAAAGTGCCTGAGTTTTCGCGGCCCTTGTCTCAGCGCGAAAAGCGCTTGAGTTATTGTGCTGCCGTGTAA
>CAUJNA010001257.1:20000-22500 GCA_963377175.1 Effrenium voratum | reverse complement strand
CCGCCGGCGCCAACAACATCAACGACAGCCGGAGCAGCGACAGCAACGGCAACAGCGCAACAACATCAACAACAACGTCAACATCGCCATCATCATCACCATCAACAACAACACAAACTACAACTACAACTGTAACTAAACAACAACCGCAGCAACCGTAACAGCAACGGCAGCAGCAACAACAATACCAACAACAGTCGCAGCAGCAACAGCAACACCAACAGTAGCAGCAACAGCGACATGGACGGCAACAGCGGCAACGGCAATGGCAACAGCAGCAACGGCAACGGCAACAGCAGCCACAACACCAACCGCAACTGCGACTGCAACTGCAACTGCAACTGCGACTGCTGCAGCAGCAGCAGCACCAGCAGCAGCCACCGCCACCGCAGTGCAGAAACCACCACAGCCAAAGCCGCAGCCACAACCACAGCCACAGCCACAGCCAAAGCAACTGCAACCACAATCACGACCGTAGCCACAGCCACAAGCACAACCACGGATCACCACATCAACAACAGCGGCGAACTGCTTTTCAATCCGCAGCATCAGCATCAGTAATAACATGCTGGTGGTAGTTTATGTTGTTGATTTTGAGTCAACTCTCAATCCGGTTGTGTCATAAATGGGGCTCGTCCTTGTAGCTCTCATTAGCTCTTCCTGAAGGACCACTCAAAGGATACAAATGGTTGCAGATTTCCGAGCAGAACCAAGAGTTATTTGCTGACATTTCCCAGAAGACTCGGTTGTTCCTTCAGAATGTCTTCCCTCATAAGCAAGTGTCAACGTTCACCATAAACTCTTGCAAAGACGCTGACGTCATTTACTAGATGACCGCAACTCCGCAACTGGAGGTTATGCAATAGACATTCACAGCTGGCACAAAGAGTTCGATTGTAGCTCACATACTTAGCCGTTTCGCTGGAGTTCTGACACAGGCGCTGCAAGCAGCTGCCCTCCCGGGGGCAGAGCGCATGGAGTGCTTCGCAGCGCGCATGCAGCGCGGCCAAAACGAGAGCCGCAGTGGCCTGCAGGCAGGGAGAAGACAGCATGAAGCATCCCCAAGACTCAATTTGTCATTTTGGGCCATCGCCTCTTGCCTATGACTACATGTGAAGAATCGGACCTGCAGCAACGAGAAGGACACATAGGGAAGGCAACAAACCGATAGCGTGTCCTGCAAATATTGTGCCATTTCTGCCACAACACGATGCGCTGAACCATCATGTTTGCCAGCATGCAGCACACATCCAACCTGCAATTTGCTCAGCCACACCGCAGGCTGCCACTTTGTAAACGATCACGAAAGAGTTGCCTTTTGTTTCCAAGATGCTTTTCAGAACAGTGACCGGGAAAGGGCGACATGCACCGAGAGTCTTTCAGCCGCCTTCAGCAGCAGGACTATGTTCAACTAGAGTTCAAGCAGGGCTGACAGGTTTCAGTGTTCTCCTGCAAAAGAGAAGAATAGTTTAGTGCTCGCAATTCACATTTGGCAAAAAATGAGAATCAGACAGGCACAGGACGGAATTAGTTTGCTATCGAAGAAGGCACGCACCACTACCTTGGCAGAATCATGCGTGGACCTCGGCCCGACAGTGTGCGGCATCGTTACCATGAATCCTGAAAAGACTTTCAATGATCGGGTGCCCTCCCGCGTGGCATAATATTCATACAGACATGGAGAAGCATATACACTCATGTGCTGTGTATTTATGTAGGAGTGTACATGTATATATATATATACACACATGTGTTTGCCGTGTAGTTATATATGTACATATGTGTATATGTATACACCTATATGTAATGTGTGCTGTTTGCTGTTGAGTAGTTTCCGTGACGGCACGGCAAGCAAGTATGGTTATCATGTGTTCGCGTTTGATTGTCGCGTGTTGACATGTAGTAGTTACATTGGTCGATCCATGTCGATCCCCATTTTTGGCTACATGGGAGCTTCATTCTGTCGTTCATTGGTTTCCGGGAAGCATGTCCCATTCACGGGCCAAGCTTCTACAGATGCTGAGATGGTTGTGGGCAATGCACAAGAGGTGCTCCAGGGGCGGGTGTGTGTGTGTGTTCAAGTAAACTCTAGGGGCGATGGTTACACCTGTATTTTTTGCTGTTCATTGCATGAGTGGATTGTTCATGAGCCCGCTAGCCTCGCCAGGCTGCCATCGAAGCTGCGCTGCTTCAAGCAGAGGAGGCGGCAGTTGTGAGACGGTTGGTTTCGCGGGTGGAGGTGTCACTCGACGAGGTCCAAGTGTTTACGACAATACAAATGAGCTTCTGGATGGGGAGGCGCTAAGCTGCCACGTGTGCGAAGGAAGAGAGTGTTGTTCTTGGTTTGCCGGGCTTGGCTTGCTTCCAGAAAGTCACTGCTTGTTGATTGGCCTGGTCAGGGGTGTTAGTCGGGTAGTTTACCAGCCAATCAATGGTTTAGTCAAATAATTCGGGCACCGTTGTGCCAGCGCAAGGCAAACAAGAGGCTGGCAAACAAGCC
>CAUJNA010001257.1:0-15000 GCA_963377175.1 Effrenium voratum | reverse complement strand
GAGCTATGTGCTTCGGACTGATTGAAGTTGATCAGTGTCGACCTTAGGTGATGTTGGCAGTGCTGAAGATGAACGAGGTTTTCTTTTTGCATTCCCATACTCAACCTTGCCCGTTTTACCAACGCTTTCTTGGAATAGTAGCCGTCCAGCAAAGGCACGCTTTGACAAAGACGTTGGAAATGTTGTAAGCTTGTTGCTTCTCTGCAACTTATGAACACTGCAGCCTGTCTGCACTGCGACAATGGAATCCGCTGTTGTTT
The DNA here is from genome assembly GCA_963377175.1 of Effrenium voratum. Taxonomy (NCBI): domain Eukaryota; class Dinophyceae; order Suessiales; family Symbiodiniaceae; genus Effrenium; species Effrenium voratum. The sequence continues at coordinate 14,740 of CAUJNA010001257.1, read as the reverse complement.
CGTGTTGTCTCATTACTCGCAGCAAAGATAAGCGTTCCTGCACAAAAGCGTTTCGGAAGATTTGATCAGTCATCAATGTGTGGCTTTCCTGGACCCATTGCTTACCAGAAGATCTGACTCAGATTCAGAAGACAGCTTCAATTCGGCACCAGTCAAACAAGTCTGCCACCTTTGGAAGGCTTTGCTCAAGGTGTTCCGGCCCCAGCTCCAGGTGCGACCTGTGCTTTAGACCAGTGCGACCAGTGCCTTGCGCGCAGAATAAAATAGTTGTGAAAGACGGCAGCCATTGTACCCAGCCCTATGTTTGAATCATGGTACGAATATGTTAGTGTATTTCCAGGCTGACTGCTTTGACATAAGATGCTGCCCCCTTGATAGCTGCTGTTTTGATTCAACTCCCCATCACATATCCAGGCTGAAGTGAACGGGCGCAGTTCTTGCCGGTTGGTTTGCATTCATTGTTCAAGCGTGAACAAAGGCATTCTAGCTCCTCTGTGCACTGCTTTGGCCAAGGTACAACAGTGAACATGCACTTGCCCAGGTACACTTCATGATAAACCTGATCATAAATGATAGTGATATTTCTGGATCTTCCAACGATGCATTAATTACGGCATGCAATATGTCTTTATGCGCCGCGAAGTGCCATTGCAAACTCGTTTCAACAATGACCTTAGAGTGATTAGATGCTCAGCTCCGCGACGACGAGAGGATTTTCTTGTGATGAGCTCCCTGTTCGACAGCCAATGCGATCGCTGGATTTCCCGTGACTCTAAGTTTTGTTTGGATTTGAAGCCAAGTAGACGACAGATGTGGCACTGTGTGTTGATTTGGGCTGGCTGCAAGCCTTTGGATCTCGTTCTGCGTTGCTCGAGGATGATGGTGACTCTCTCCCCCTCTCTCTCTCTCTCTTTCTGTTTCTGTATGTGAGTGGTGAGTATGACTGGAATTATCATGTGGAGAAGCTCCGCGCGTCAGGAGTCAGTGTTCACAAGTGTGGGACGTTATACCTGCGCGGCAAGGCCTCCCTCTGGCTACAATTGCCCTTGGGCCTTGATAGTTTTGCTCAGTGCGCTCTCCCTGAGCGCGGGCTCAGTTGGCAACAAATCGCCCATAAAACCAAAAGCGCAGAACCGAAGCAGTGTCAGAAAACACGCAGCATGAAGTTCCTAGCGAGCTTAGTGCGCCGGGGCCTTGGCCTCCTGTGCCTCCAGACTTGCGCAGTACCCGATAAAAGAAAGTGAGAAGTGCCGCGGACAAACGAGCAGGGCATGCCTTGCGTCTCGCGTGGGGCACCGTTGTCGGGCCATTGGTCCAGTTTCTTGGCATCTTGACCGCAGTGCCGCTGCGGGTTCGATGCAAGCGCGCTTGGGTGCTGGCAAGGAAGAACAGGTTTGCGGGGCTCTCCAAATCGATGGCGTGTGCGTCTCAGGGGGACAGTCAGGAGTTTTAACTATTTCTGCGCTACCTGCCGCAAAGCTTCAACAACAAGACGGACGGTTGAAAAACAGAGTGCTGCCAATGAGTTGATCAACCTCTCGTTTGGACAGCGGCGAAGCGCTTCAGCTGCTCGAAAGCGGCGAGCCACTTGGAGTTGTGAACGCGAATCTGGCTCGAGACCAGGTTTAACCCGGGGCCTGACCAATGACACGCCTAGCCTGGATGTGACCCTGCAACATACTCATGATGAGGGAGTCGGCCAAGTTACACAAGTCAGCGCCAACAATAATGCCGCAAGGAGCCCGCGCGGGGGTGATTGCGGAAAGAGGCGGACTGGGGTGCCAATGGTTTTCTGTTTTTTTGGTTTTTTTTGACGTGGCAGACGCGCGTTATTTCTGCAGATGACCAGACACTGCGCACTCTTTTTGGACTGTGATGCAAACCGCACCTGAGTAGTCTTTGACGACAGCTTGCTGTTTAAGCTTGTTCTTGAAGCAGACCTAACAGCTTCCTCGGAATCCTGCCCAGCTGTTCGCTTCTATGCGTGTGTTGTGTTTGCTTACGTTGGCATATGCGTGCGTAGTGGGTGGGTGGGTGTGGGTGCGCAAGAGCGCGTGGCTTTCGCCTCTTTGCGTTCTTGTGTCTCAGCTGCGTCTTTGCGATTGTGCATCGTTGTGGTTGTGTTTGCACATTTGATTAATCCAGGGGTGTGTCGTTGTTCTCTTGGAACGCTTGGCCGCGCGTTTTCCATGTATTAGTGAGTCTTGGTGTCCTTTGTTTACATGTCTGTGCGTTTGTACGCGTTCGTGTCTGTGTATGCGCCCGGTTTCTGATTCCGGAAGCCCTTTGGGGAACGGGCAGATCCATTGCAACCGAGTCCGCAGGTTTTGGCCCAAAGCATGGCTGACCCAAACGTGCCACACATGGTGCAACATGCGCTGCTCCACTTCTACGCGTTGTTTAGTTGATGCTCAATTGAGGTGACATTGTTTCTTCGATCTCATTGGAACATGAGTTGATTCTGGGCTTGCAAAGCTGGCCGCAAACTCATGTGACACATCTGCAAAGGTCTGCAGCTTGCAGGCATCGCGGGTGGTTCGTTTGGGCACATAGAAAGAATTTGGCGCAATTTGGAGCGTGGATTTGACTTTCCAATGCCCAAACCTCCACGCAACGTTTGAAGCAATCCCGGGCGCACCGTGAAAGCAGCATGCGGGTCTAGGAAGAGCTGGCCATGGCGCCCACTCAGCGACGCGTCGAGCTCATGACGCATGTCCGCCAGGTGTGGGAGAAGGAAGGAGAAGCGGGGGTGTTTCTTCACCGTGGCCTTTTTTGTGGGAGTGGGGGTGTGTTACCAGAGGCACATGGAAAGAGCGTGTTTTGGGCACCCCATTTGCATGTGGAGACCCCCAAAATTGGAATTGCTCGTGTGTATGGATGGTTTTTGCTTCCCCGGCAGCACCGACACTGGGCCTGTGAGCTTGAGAGCACGCCCCCGCAGCTTCTAGGAAGGATGGTCGCTGTCAGGTGAAGGTAACTTTCGAGTTTCGCAGAGCACGTGTCTCACTCGAAAGGTTTCCTGTCAAGCTTCTCCACAACTACGGCGAGTTTGTTCCGCTTCCGCGCATTTGTACTTGAAAGTTGCAATTTTGCACACCGCCTTTGTTGTTTGTTGCAACAGTGTGTGGTCTCGCTGTTCGGACAGGCAGCTGGAGTTCCCGGACAAGGAGAGGAATCATCTCTCACATTTTTACGGGCTGCCAAATGTACTTTGCGCAGGTTGCGCCCCAGAGTCGCCCCACCGAGACAGAAGGGAACCCTCTGGAAGATGCATTCCTTTTCAAAGTGGTCTCCTGGAGTAATGGTTCATAGTGGCACAAGCCCTTGGAGAGAGGAGTCTGCTTAGCCTGGGAACCTGAAGTGGGCAATCCGCAACGGGCGCGAGGCGGAAGTGTTACGCTTGCGTTGCCTCTCCCAAGCTGGGTGGATGCCGGGGGGGACGAACCCTTCCATGTCCGAGCCATTGCCTAGCCAGATTGCGCGGCGGCATGATGCGCCGAGCAAGGCGTGCCGAAGTTGGTGCAGCAGTGGTCAACCAAGGGTTGCGTTAGTTTTTCATCAAGACCTCACGTTTGAGTTTGGTGTGCCCTGGCTTGTAGTCGAACCTGCAAAGCGGCCTGACCCAACTGACGGATTCTGTGGATTCATGTTCCCTTCAAAACTAGGCTGGCGTCGCAAGAGAGATCCCTGAAGAGGAGGTCCCGCTGGCCTTAGTCCTTTTTTGAGGCTATGCAAGGCTTTGCCTGAATCCACGCAAGCCTGGTCGTGCAGAATGTCTGCATTCGGACGCAAAGAAACACATGACAACTCAATCAAGAATGGCGTTTCGGGGCATCCTGGATGAGTAAATTGGACACACGACCCAGTTGCTCAAAACCACCCCGCTCCTTTAATTCTTTTCTGAGAGCGGTTTTTCGATATGGTGGACTCCTTTTTGGCTGTTTGCTTCTAAAGGAAGTCACAAGGAAGCAGTTTTTCGAGTGCAATTTTGGAGTGTTTTCTTGCAGATCAAGTCACAAGTTGCGGATGATGTTTGAGGATCTCGGCTGCAAAAGTCTGAGTCTCAGGTCTTCGCCTGTGAATTCCCCCCATGGCCCCCTCGGAGTCCGACTGGCGACGCGGCCGACCGGGAAGGCTTCCGATCCACGGGTGTTGCGTCAACACCACGCGAGGCCCGTGGCGCCGGTGGGGTTTTGCTCGGAAGGCGAGGATTTGCAGCGAGAGAATGCGACGCTGCAGAGGATTGTCTTGAGGAATCATCGCGATGTGTTGTATTTGGCAGCTGAAGGAGCATTGGGAAGCGAGGGGCCTCGTGAGGGGCTGGAGGCCAATGGCCCAGGGGATGCGCTGAGAGAAGGCCGTGGGGCGGAAGCTGTGGGTGGAGGCGCGGGGGGACGCCGGTGCTGCAGGCGACCCTCGAAACCCCCGAGCTGCAGTCTGCAGCTGCCAGTTTTACACAATTTGAGGGTGGGTGTGCTGCTTCGATTCAGCTCTCGACGTAGCTTCAGACGGAGAAGCTGCAGAAGGTGGAGATCCAGCAAGAGAAGAAGAAACTGCAGAATCAGCTGGACGAGTGACGCGGAAGAAGGAAGAGGACAGAAGGTCGAGTCCACGCAGCATGAGAAGAGGGCTTTGCAGCGGCGAAAGAGCTTGAGACGGAGAAGCAGACGGAGATCGGGCCAAATCTGCAGAAGCGGCTGGACGAGTTTGTTGGCGCCTCCCGCCCTGTCCCACGCCCAAGCAGGTGGCCATGGGATGTCGGCCACTAAGGAGTTGAGCTCTGTGAGTCTCAAACCCAGCGGGGATCCAGTCTCCTGTGGCCAGCTAGTTTTTGAATGTCACCAAAGCACGACGTGTACGGTACTGCGGCCGGTTCGTGCTTTGTCCATGTCGTGGATACTAACAAATGATGGGCCAATGGGGTTGTCCCCTGTATCTTGGGCCCTGGACAGTGCAAATCTTGTCGGACAGGAGCTGGGGCAGCACCGACTGCCTCCAGAGGCGATGGACTTTTGGACCTTCCAGGCCGGGGCACCTCAGGCGGATGTTTCCAGGTTGCTTCCGGCGTACATCTCTTGTAACTCACAGCCTCCGAATGGCGCACTTGCGCACTTCGGAAAGGAGACCCTTTTTTTGCTACTTCCCAACCTGTATTTCACCAGAGCTGTTTGACAGCTCCTAACAGCCTAACAGCCTCGCTGCAGTATTCAGCCTGAAATGGAAGCTGCAACTGCTGGTAGCTCAGCATGCGCCGCAAAACTGTTATTGTCTTTACAGATACGTAAAGCTCGCCAATTGTCCATTGATGGACACTCCCGACCATTGTATCTACAAATGTCGGCAGCCAAACGGCAAGCGCAAGTTTAGGATGCCTTTGTGCGAATTTGGCTAGCTCGGCCCATGGTATGCGGTTGAACATCGCGCGGCAGGTGGTGCTGATTCGTGAGAGCATCGAGCAGAAGTTCGGCATTAGCTATGCCAGCGTCTCAGGATTCTTTGTGCTGGCGAATGCTTTCCTTGCTTTGCTGGTCAAGTTGCTGGTGTCCAAACTCGAGAACCCCTTTTTGCAAGAGTTCGAGGCAAATCGGACAGTCAGACCTTAGCCATCCTTTCTACGTGTGGGCCCATAGTTCAGAAATCGCCATAGCGAGATTGGTCACTTTCTGCGGCCATTGGGTCCATGAGGGCTCATGAGCGCAGCAATTCGTGGTCGAACGAGCTTCTGGCGTGAACCCACGTTTATGTTTTTGTCCGTGTCAGTTTATGTCAGATCATGAAAGATGAGGTTTGTTGGTTCCCATCCGTGCCGATTTTGCTCATGCCAAATATGGCAAAACCATTTGCTGAACAGAGCCGCTGCTGAAGCGGGCATCCCGCTGACCAACTGCACTAGCGTGTCCGTTATGCACTAGGTTTCATCTCGGGCATCTTTCAGCCCAGCTGCATTGGGCTCTGTCTGGTTCCGTGCTATTTTGCCCAAAAGCAGAACTGGGTGTGGGTCAAAATTAAACCACCAAGGGACCGCAGGTTTTGGTCCATGTTGCCACTTACCAGGGCAAGCCATTTTGGGTACCTATGTCTGACCCACAGCCAACTGATTGTCCATAGTCGCAGTTCCATGCCAGACTTGGAGCCAGGACTGCAATTCGCCACAGGTCAAATGCTCCAAATGAGGCGAGTGGCCAAGATATAATATATATATATATACATATATATATATATACACTGAGTATAACTGTTATTGTGCATACATATTACATTATCTTTTTAACACATATACATACATGTTGTTGTGCTGACTAGATACGAGGTATCTACTGAAACCCCGTGGGGCAAAGTTCGCTTCTCACAGCAACTGGGTAGAGGCCTTTGAAGGCGCGTCGCTCAAACTCAACGGAGTCAAGGCACAAAGGTTTGCCTAAGGCCCGGAATGCGCAGATTTGCAACCAGCCGGCGCTGAAAGTTGTCAGCGTGGGGTGCAGGCCTTGGATGCGAGAAGGCAGCTGATCGTCTTGCTACTCTTCCTTCTCCTCACTTTCCTCATACTCTTGCACCTGCCTCTTCTTTCAATTGTATTTGCTTTGTCATCTTTGTCCTCCTGTTCCCCCTTTTCTTTCCTTTTCTCATTCCTTTTGATTCTCCATTCTTCACAAGACGACCATTTATGATAGACTGGACCCGTCAGGCTTTGACCAGCACGACCATGAAAAGGTTGCGAGTGGGCGAAGCCACTGTGCCGGGGAAGCCCAGGCTGTTGGCAAGATCCTTTCACCTGGACAAACATGAAGTTCCAACTTGTGGATGTGGGTGCTTGGCAAGGGGCTGGTAGATGCTCGAAAAGATTGGCAAGGGCCAGGCAGTCATGCATCATGTCCGCGACTGCGTAACAGCAGGTAGGAAAAATGATGAAGTGGTCCTGGCTGGTTCACCATCCTATATGTTGGCTTCCCCTTCTTCTGCCCTTCGCTTTCTGAGGCCGTACTCCACCAAAATGCTTTGTTGAAGCGTTTGTCGCTCGAGGTCATGCAGGGTAAGCTTCAGCTTAGTTTTGTTGATTTCATGTTGCGGAAGCGGTAAGTGACAAGTTGACTGAACGCTGCATCATGCATCGAAAGGCACTCGTCTAGCATTCCTACGCTCACTACCAGCGCCGGGGATGCTTGCGACAGCAATCTTTGGAGCAAGCTGGCAGATGCGGACGTGACTCTGTAATTCAGAAGCACACTGCCAGCCAGTCCGCAGTGGCTGATCCGCTGATAGATGTACAGTAAGTACAAGGTATAGCTGTTAGCTGTTTGACTCTCTGGCTTGTAGTTGCACATGCCACGCTTCCATCGGCAACCTTTGGAGCACGCTGGCAGATGCGGACGTGACTCCGTAAATTTGGAAGCACAACGCCAGCCAGTCTGCAGTGACTCATGTGCTAGAAGATGTGCTGCAATGAGTCTGTAAGACTGGTTACAACTTGGCTGGGCCAAACACGCGAGGCCAAGCATGAGGGTAAAGGGCAGGAGAGAGTGCGAGGCAAACTACTTAGCTGCTTCACTTTCTGGCTTGTAGCACACGCCACGCTTCCGTCGGCAATTTTTGGAGCACGCTGGCAGATGCGGACGTGACTTCGTAAATTCGGAAGCACAGCGCCAGCCAGTCTGTAGTGACTCATGCGCTAGAAGATGTGCTGCCATGAGTCTGTAAGACTGGTTACAACTTGGCTGAACCAAACACGCGAGGCCAAGCATGAGGATCAAGGGCAGAGCTCAAGTGCACATAGGCAGATACAGCACAGAAACAGGAGACAGTGCGAGGCATACTACTTAGCTGCTTCACTAGCACATGCCACGCTTCCGTCGGCAACCTTTGGAGCACGCTGGCAGATGCGGACGTGACTTCGTAAATTCGGAAGCACAGCGCCAGCCAGTCTGCAGTGGCTCATGTCCTAGAAGATGTGCTGCCATGAGTCTGTAAGACTGGTTACAACTTGGCTGGACCAAACACACGGGGCCAAGCATGCGGGTAAAGGGCAGAGCTCAAGTGCACATAGGCAGATACAGCACAGAAACAGGAGACAGTGCGAGGCATACTACTTAGCTGCTTGACTTTCTGGCTTGTTGCACATGCCACGCTTCCGTCGGCAACCTTTGGAGCACGCTGGCAGATGCGGACGTGACTCCGTAAATTCGGAAGCACAGCGCCAGCCAGTCTGCAGTGGCTCATGCGCTAGAAGATGTGCTGCCATGAGTCTGTAAGAAATGGTTACAACTTGGCTGGATCCAACACACATGTCCAAGCATGAGGCCAAAGGGCAGAGGTCAGTGCAGGCACTGGAGAACCAAGTGAAACAGCGGCTTGTTGCTCCGAGTTCTGTCATTTGCACGTACATTCCCCCGCAGTGGGGCCTCAGGACTGGTGGTGTGTGCGAGGCCTACAACCTCAAGATGCTCGTGTCTTAGCACGCATTGCAGCTAAGCTTCAAGCCCACGCAGTTCAGAATGTTTATTGTTTTGGACGTTGGGCACCTTTCAGACAGCACTATCAGACAACCGGGTGCACCAGCTGTGTGGCAAGTTTGAGCTCATGCAGTCTGAGTGCCCCAGTTCCTCAAGGCTTGATTCAGGAACTCTCAGACTGTGTACTGATGAAATCGTCTTCGTTTGAGCCTTTTCTATCAGCTCAGATGTTCCTTGAGCAGATCCGCGTTGGTGGGGTTTCAAAACCGCACTTGGCCCGTCTGAGGAGTCGCTTCCCAGAGGAATCCCAGTGCTTTCTGCGACAGGCACCTGTTGATGAGATTTGTTTGACTTGGGGCCGCCTATTGGAGTTAGATGGTTTGAAGAGGAAGCCATCAGCAAGCCAGCCACTTGACTGATAACTCTGATTTGATTTCTGAGCAGCTTAAACAGTGCGGCCTTTTGTTTCTTCACTTTCAGTTGGGTTTCTTTCAGCGGCACACTTTGCACATCGGAGCAGGCTTGAGGTGCAGCAGTGGCTCATTCAGTTTCTAGTACTTGGTACCGTAGCATGGGCAATGCCAGGGGTCGGGCAACGTGATGCTCCACATCCCGTCGGGATTTATCATCCCGTCGGGATTTATGGTCATGGCCTTTCATTTGACCGTGTCAGTTCCAGCCAACGGAGGTCGCTGCCAAGGGGCATGTGTTCTGCTGTCAGTTGCGGTGCTTCAGGATGCTTTGGGCATCATGGGCGCAACATGATTGTCTTACCACTCGAGATGAGCAGTTCAGAGGGCTTCAGTGTTTGCAAGCTACACAATACTACTGGAGATATGACAACAGCACTTGCTGTTTGCCGGGGTGCAATGCATGCGGACTCCTGCCGCCAGAAATATCTGGCTCAAATCCTCCCGATTTTGTGTTTGCAATCTCCAATGGCTGGTGAGGCCGCACCGGTTCCTGCGGTGAGACTTGTTCGGGCGGCCAACGTTTGAGCTTGGTCACGGGCCCAGAAGTTTCCTTATGATGGTGTTTATTTGGCTCACGAATGTAACCCTCATTGGCCGCCGATGCTGCAGCACTGCAGGATTTTTTGCGTACTACTCAAAAAAACTCAAAAAAACGGAGCAATGATGATGGTCACAGAAAGAGAGAGAGAGAGAAAGGAGAGTGAGAGGAGAGAGAGAGGGGAGAAGAGAGAGAGAGCGGAGAGTGAGACAGCAAAAAGGGGCCGCATCTGAGTTTTGACCAGTGTTGACCATTGATCAATCACGACGAGCAGAACAAAGCATGGGCACTGAGCAGAACAAAGCCATGGGAACAAAGCATGGGCACTTTCTAGCTTGCCCGCCCTTGAGCGGCGAAACCAGCGATCAAGAGTGACCTTTTTGAGACTCGCCATGTTTGTTCCTGTTAGATCAGCCTGGGACCAGGACAAGCTCATGCACTGGTATTCAACAAAACTAGCCCCTGCGACGCTTGCACTTGACGAACAACTGTTTCCACAATTCTGCCAGGAGTGCTGTGTTCCTTTGACAACACGCAATTTTGCCCTAAAGCCTTAAGAAACAAAGGCCGTCTGACAGGCAACCTGGAGGGCTAGGTGACAAAATATGTTCTGATTTCTTGTTTGCTGTTTGGGGGGGGCTCAGTCTTCAGCAAGAATCCCACATTATTCCTGCCTTGTTGCGATTGGTTGCAAGACAGTTCGGGTTGCATTTGCGCTGCGCTTTTCGGTTGAATGCTCGCCGCAAAACTCTATGTTTCAGCTTCATCAGTTTGTTATGTTTTTTTTTCCCCGTACCACACCATTGCTAAAATGTGCTAAGGGCCTGTGGCAACTGCAATGCATCAAAGCAGCCCCGAAGCCCTCCGCACAAACCACGGAGCAAGCAAGGTCCACAAGTCAAGGCCCCCAAACCCCAAGCCAGTTGAAAAAGCACAAACTGAGAGGCGTGTCGCTGTACCACAACCATGGCTGGGGTGATATGTCCAGCTTGCAAATCGGCTTTTCCACACAGGGCGCGTGGCTGGGAAAAGTGTTCTCTTGGCTTTCGGCCCTCCTTCTCGGGCTCGGCCATGCGGCTGCCATTGTTCGGAGGTGTGTTGGTGTGTGGCAAATCGTGATTGTGGCAATCTTGCAAGAGGCACCCAGGCTGTGGGAAGCTTGATTGCTGGCTATATCTTCACATGTACTTTTGGGCCTGTAGCATTCGGCTGTTGACAAACATATCTCGGAGCTGAGGCATGGTTGGGATCATACCCTAGGACCTGTTTGGTGGGGTCTGCCCAACTTGGCCCCTGCACTCCAACAATTTTTCTGCGACTCGAGGCGGGAAAGGCAAGGACCGTGTTGCTGGCCACTGAGAAGGCAAGATCCGATCCGCCCAAATTCCCTGGACACCAATGTATAGGGATGCTCGATTTTGACGGTTCCCTCGGTTTTGCACCAACTTTCGGAGTGTTTTAAGAATTTGCGAGAGTCACATGTACTAACTGGACAGCCTTCTTTTCATGACTCCCAGGGCAGGACCCGATGCGTGTTGCTTGAGGAACCTCTCCGGATTGGCTAAGGACAAGCTCGCCCACCGACATGTTGGAAGCATGCCGAGCCAAGGAGCATTCTCTCGAAAGATGAAGTGGTGGTCAAGACTTGACCATCAGGGGCAACCCATATTTGAGTTACTTTTGACTCATGCGAGGGGATTCGGGTTGTTCCTGATTCACTCAAAGGGTTTCGGGCCTTGGAGATCTCTCATCGATGGTTTCCCTACGTTTCCCCATGGCTTCCCTATGGTTTCCCTATGGTTTCCCTATGGTTTCCCTATGGTTTCCCATGGTTTGCCTATGGTCTCCCTATGGTCTCCCTATGGTCTCCCTATGGTTTCCCTATGGTCTCGCTATGGTCTCGCTATGGTCTCCCTATGTTTTCTTGTTTGTGTTTGTGTGTTTCTTGCAAAAGTAAGCTTCTCGGGTGCCAGGCGTTTGCCGCGGCAGCCGTGACGAAGATCGACGAGGTGTTGAAGGCAACTCCACTTCGTGCAATGTCAATTTTAGTACGAGTTTCTCATCCTCCAAATCTGGCTGAGCAACATAAATTGCAGTCCATGGGTTAGTAGTAGTTAATCTAAGGTCCAAATCTGGCTGAGCAAGATAAGTTTGGCAGTCCATGGGGTTGATAGGTCTCACAATAGTTTATCATTCCTCATCACTAAGTGGTCACCAGTGTTCAGGCATTCCGAGCCAGGTGCCAAGCGTGTGTGATCGAACGCCATTGGAACTACACAGAAAGCTTTGCCAGGCTGCCAAGTATACGCTGAAGAAGCTAGAGAACTACAAGAGCAAGGCAAGGTAGCGAGGGCTTGCGTGAACGAAGCCTTGAAGGGCTGAGTGCTTGGCAACTTGTTGTTTTCCGTTGCCTTAGTGCTGCATCCTTTAGCTAGGAAACCATGACTAGATTGTTCCGTCAAAGCTCATGATCACGCTTCGCCATGAACAAAGCTGATTCTGTTGGTGGCAGGGGGTATGTGTTTGTACACAGGAGGGGCACGTGCGGAGCGATGTCACAAGCGCTGACCACCAGTATGTTCCCGAAAAGATGTCAGCCCAGACGCAGGTTCAGAATCCAGCAGAATTTAAGGGTCGCACATGGGCACTGAAAAGAAATAAGTGACACTTGATTGGGAATGTCCTTTCCAGTCACAGGAACTGTTGATGAAGCCGAACATGGCAATGCCCCGTTCCTATCCGCTTCTTTTTGTTACGCGCCTTGCACGCCTCCAATGCTGCCGAGCCCAGAGACATGAGGTACCACCACAAACAGGATGACAGATTGGCTGGTTCCTGTTGGTGTGTTGGAGTCATAGCGTCAAGCTATGTTGCAGGAGATTAGGAACACTATTTTGCCACCTGTGTGCGCCAGTGCACTAGTACAAGAAGCTTGGGCGGGGTGTGCATGGAAGAACTGAACAACTGCAATATCTTGAGGGCAGAAGGAACCATGGAGACCTTGGAGAGTCGCTCTTTGGCAGCCACAGTCGCTGGCTTCGTAGCACGTGTAGCGAGACCGATTCCAGCAGAGTTGCGCAGGATGATCTCCTGGCAGCTGTGGCAGACGCTGACGCCATGATCATCCGGTCCGACATTGTGGACCAGGCCGAGCGATGCCGAGGTGTTTTCTATTGGGCACCCAAACCCAGAGATGTCCCTGCCTGGCTGCCAAATGGACACATAATTTGGCAGCAAGATGTTTGTGTCCTTGAATACTATGTACTCGAGAGTATGGCCTGCAGGTTACTGCAGGTTTCTCGAGCTAGGTTCTAGATGCTTGCAGATGTTGTGTAGCGATGTTCTGGACTTTGCTGCATGCCTTCAGTCTTTGTTCGTGGTACAGTGATTGCTCGAATGCCTTCAGAGACAATTTGAGGCTGTGGTGCCAGAGTAACTGTTACTGGTTCATGTGCGTGTGGATTCGGTGACCACCTTGGATGGGGGGGGGTTCAGAGGGTTTCTTGGAGGGCTATGGAGATTTAGCCAGGCTGTGGTGGACAAGGCCGCCAAGATGAAGATTGTGGTCCGGGCAGGCGGGACAGATCGCAGGGTGTGCGAAGCTCTTCATGCTCGGTTGTGACTTTTGGCAAGAGGAAGTAGCATGATACACTTTGACCACGAGCATTCCTCAAGCGCCAATCCATTCCGTAGTTACTAAGGTTGTCTTCGGGACTGTCCCCACCCACGATTGAATCCTAGGCGTTGTTTGCCAGTGAATCAAGCAAGTGTCCGTCTCATGGGCCGTGGTCAATCATCGAGTTGTCCTGGTTCCCTTGCACATTTCCAGGAATCAACCACAGCTTCTTTCGATGCAACCAACATTCATTCGGCCGCAAGAGGTGCTGGCTACGACAACATCGACCTGAAGGCCACATCTGCCAAGGGCATCACCGAGTCTTGGCCGAGGTCTGACCAGCCTTCAAGCTGGGCTGGAGATAAGGTACATGACAATGTGGGTGTGTCTCAAAATTGGGGGAATCACCCTAAGTTGGCTGGTTTCTTTTGTTTCCCTGTTCAACCCCTCAACAATATATTGCACCAACCATACTGGATGTAACAAAGTCTAGACATCGTTGAACCCCAAAGGCGTGTTCGACTTTTTTGAGTGGTTGGCCAAACAGCTGCAACAAACGGCTTGTCTCCAGCTGTGCCCTTTCGGCATGGAGCGTCGCTAGCCTTGAAGACATTGGGACTCAAGAAGGACAGCTGGCGGCTGCTTTTTTTTTTTCTGTTCCAGGGCACTGGGCAGGCTATGAGGTGGTGATGACGTAGCCTTGCGCGTGTGAGGTATCCAGTGACATTTATGCCAGTCCATGTAACCAGCATAGCGCGTCTTGTTTTTTGATCAGATGGCTTGGTTTGGGATGTCTTAAGTGCGGTTGTCGTGCCAAGTTCCCGACATGTCACATGAACGGAGGGGATCAACCGTCTTTCGTTGAGATTGGCGTCACAAAGTTCAAAGTGATGCGTTCAGTTATGCCGTTTACTCACACGTATCAAGATGCGACCACAACAGAATGGATTGTAATAGCACAGAAGAGGGGCCAGTACCGAGGCAAGCGCGGTCGCCACGGTGCGATTTGTTTTTGCACCTCACACAGCTGAGGTGTTTTTTGCTCACTGGAGGGTTATTGAATCCCGTCTGAGATCGCTTTGGAAAATTCTGAGAGGCACTGGAGTTTCAATCCATTGCTTGTTAAACGGTAGATTGCTGCATCACCAGCTTCCGAATAGCCACCTGGTACTGAGGCTATGAACACACCAGGCCAGAACGCCAACGCTGTTGCTGAGCTCGTGTTTGGCAGCTTGGCATGAACTCGAGCCGGGTCGCTCGGGGTTTGGGAGGCCTGCTCCCGACCAGCTGCCCTTCAAATGGGTGTGGGTCAAAATTAAACCAGGGGACTGCAGATATTGGTCCATGATTCCACTTACCAGGGTTCCACTTTGGGTACCTATTTTTGACCCACAGCCAAATGAGCATGTTTTGGACGATGCCGGGGGTATTCAAATAGCACGCCCTGGAATTAGGTGTGAGTTATGTGTTGTACAGCCGGGCCACGCCGGATCAGTGCTCCGTGGCTCAAACTTGGCAACTCCTCGGGGCTTTTGTTGTGTCCATCAATTGCAATCCTTGTCGATGAGCATCCACTTCAACGGGCATCCATAGTTTACTTTCCGTTGCCACCGCAAAAGTGCTGTATTTGATGCATGCCCGTGATGGGCTCATCACTGGGTCATCA
>CAUJNA010001256.1:0-95776 GCA_963377175.1 Effrenium voratum | reverse complement strand
TTGTAAGAAGCTTTATAAGAAGCTTTATAAGAAGCTTTATAAGAAGCTTTATAAGAAGCGTTATAAGAAGCTTCATGAAAAGCTGAAGCTTTATAAGAAGCTTTATAAGGAGCTTTAAGGAGCTTTGTGTGGAGCTGAGCCTTGTAAGGAGCCTAAGAAGCCTTGTAAAGGAGCATTTTGAGTTCCAAAAGCAATCTTGAAAGGATTCCAAGGGCGCAAGCGCCATTTCGTACCAAGGTTTTTTCTTTAAACCCTAAACTTAAAGCTCGCGACGACTGACCGCTCGCTTAGAGCGACATGGAGTCGTGAGCGCACGGCGCGCTTAGCGCCCGGGCAAGAGCTCCGAGCTATTGCCAATAAAGCGCCAGCAGCTATGCAGCTGCCCCAAGGGCCTCCCTTCTTTTGGGACCGTGCCTGCAGGCACAAAATATGCGAAGCAATATTTTATTACCCTAAAACCTAGGTCCTAGACCCTAACCTGGCTCTAAAGTTGCGCCCCTTGATAACACGGCCATTGGCCTTGATAAAATGGCCATTGGCCTTGACGCAAGATAGCCGTTGGCCTTGATAAAACAGCCATCGGCCTTGATAAAACGGCCATTGCCTTTCATGAAAGCATTGGCCTTGCTAAAACGGCCATTGGCCTTGACGAAGTGGCCGTCGGTGGCCCGCCTGCTGATAAATTCTTTATACCCGGCTATTGGGCTGCCACTCGGCACAAAATCCTTGATAACATCAAAGGGTCTCCCCTTTCGGCCTCGCGACAAATCTGTTCCGGCCGTTTTCCCGACGAAGTCGCGGAAGCCGCGCCCTGAACGATGGCCCCTAACTGATCCGTCGCTGCTTCCAGCGCAGCCAGCAAACGGACGACGGCTTGTTGCCAGCCTCTGCGCAACGCAGCCAGAAAACGGCCGACGGCTTGTTGCCGACCTCTTGCTCGCCTTCTTAGCAGATCACCCGCGCGTCGCCTCCTTTCTACGAAGGAGCCCGCGGCGAACCAAGCGCAGAGCAAAGCTTTGGGCTCCAACCGTCGCAGCTGCGCCTTCAAGCGGTAAACGTATCTGCAACTCCTAGCGTTGAAATCGCTGCAGCCTTGGCCTCAACTATGGCCCAACGCTCGCTCAAATTCGTTACGAGCCTGAAGCAGAAGCGGTACCGCCCCAGTCAAGCAACGCTTCTGCCACTCAACTCGCTCCAGCTGCAGCGCTCGGCTAGCGCCAGCGATTAAATCGCTGCAGCCTTCTCCTGAACTATCCTCCGCCTCCTTTCGACGGAGGAGCCCGCGGCGAGTCGACCGAGTGACGTGCTTTGGGCTCGAACCGTCGCAGCTCCTTCAAGCGGGGAACGTATCTGCAACTCCTAGCGTAAGTCTGTTCCGGCTTTTCCTTGCAAAGCTTTTCCTGACAAGGCGAGGCTTTGTCCCAGCGCGCCCGCGACGAACTCGTTGAAGCCGTGGCCTGCGCTATGGCCCCCAACGCTCGCGATGAAATCGCAGAAGCCGTGCTCTGAACGATGGCCCCTACATGCCCCGTCGACGCAGCCGCGCGCTGCGCTTCCAATGCAGCCAGCGAGCAGATCGCCCGCGCGTCGCCTCCTTTCTGCGTTTTTACCAAGGCGCAGCCTGCGGCGAGTCAACCAAGCAACATGGCCAGCGCGCGACTGCCCCAGAGCAAAGCTTTGAGCTCCAACCGTCGCAGCTGCGCCTTCAAGCGCAGAATGTATCCAACTCCTAGCGATGAAATCGCTGCAGCCTTGGCCTCCACTATGGCCAAACGCTCGCTCGAAGTCGTTACAGCCGTCGGCTCCGCCGTGCGAAGACCCCCTGCGAAGCTAAGCATCGCGACCGCTCGAGCGCAGCGAAGCTTTGGGCTCAAGCCGGCGCAGCTGCAACTTTCATAAACGTTTCTGCGACTCAACTTGATCCAGCTGCAGCGCTCGACCAGCGCCAGCGAAAATCGCTGCAGCCTTTGCCTGAACTTTCCCCCGCCGCTGCAAGCGGCGAAATCGCCGCAGCCAGCGTCAATCCTCGCCGGCCTGCGCAAGCCTCAAGCAGCTGCGTTACAAGCGCCCGCGTCTTAGGAAATGGTGCGAATAACGTGGCTAACGCTCGCAACTCTTTGCGTCGCAGAATAAGGATGCGAATTTCAAGCGTTTGCGCTGCGGGCTTGTTGTCTTCGCGCGATCAAGCGCTTCCCGTATCACTCGCCCTGCCGGGCTCCAAAGTAAAACCCTAAACCCTAAAAGATTTGTCTCTGGGCGGTATTGGGGTGGGTTGAAGCAGCTGCCTCGGCGCGCCGCCCCGCGACCCTCTGGGTCGAGGCGCGCCGCTTCCGAGGGCAAACCCTAAACCCTAAACCCTAAACCCTAAACCCTAAACCCTAAACCTCTACTCTCTACTCTAGTATATATATTTAAATGTTTGCCCTACAACGGGTGCGCCTGCAGGGGGCTTTCTTGAGACTTTCTTTTCAGTTCTGCGCGTGTCCCGCAAGCTTCTAAATCGGTTTCGTTGTTCAAATCCAAGTTCGGGGCCAAAAGTGCAAATTTTGCTACGCGCTAAACTTGCGCGCTTTCTGGGTCGGGCCCTCTTGGCCGCAGCTGAGCCGTGGGCGCGGCGGGGCCCCGCCGCGGGGCTGGTGGCCTAGTGGTCGTGCGTCCGTCTCTGAAGCGGGTGGCCCCGGGCTCGGTTCCTCCCTGGCGCGCGCTGTGCGCTGAGTCGGCGCGCGCTCTGAAAGGCTTCTTTCCAATCCTCTGTGTTTCCCGCAAGCTTCTAAGAACCGTCGCAAGATTTTGCGCGCGCTAAAACATCTTGCCCGTGCGTGGGCCGCGGCCGTGGCGGGGCCCCGCCGCACGTTCTGTTTCGCAGGGGTCACGCCGCCTCTCTCCCTCCCGCGCGCGCTTTTTTTCGTGGCCCCGTCGTAGTTTCGGGCTGCCGGCAATGTTTTTCGTGGCCGTTCTCCACTTCCGGCAATCAAGAAAGCGTGGCAGCCTTCCGTCATCATTACGCTTGATCCGCTCTTGGCTTTGCGCGGCGCAGAACTTCCAGGCTGGTGGGGCGTGCTGCAACTCAGCTAAACGCGAACTCGCAATCATCGCCGAGCCGTTGGGGCTGCTTCGTGAAGCGCTTCTCAGCGAACGTAGTTTCCTGGCCCCTTGCGCGCAGAAACTCGCAGCTACTCTCTGCCCTTGCAACCAATTCGTCTTGATCACCGCTCGCCGGTTTTTGCAATTCGTCACCTACTTCGTCGGTCGCGCTGCGCTCGCGCCCTCTCGCCGCTTTGCTTTCGCTGCGTTCGACTTGTTGAGTTGCGCTGGTGTAGAAGCTGGCCCTTGGTAGCGGGCCTGGGTGGGTGGGATTGAGATCGAAACTTTTGATTGACGTTGCTATGAAGATTTCCATGTCTCAAATCCTGTAAACCCTAAACCTAACTTCTAATTACTTTAATATTAATTTAAAAGTTAAAGCCAAAACGGTCGTACGGCTGCGCCTAACGCTGGGGCTTCTTGAAGCTTGTTTTTAAGTTCTGCGTGTGCCTTGCGAGCTTCTGAATCTGCTTCGCTGCTCAAATCCAAGTTCGCCCAAAATTTGCACGCGCTAAACTTGCGCGCTTTCTAGGTCGAGGCCTCCTGCCCGTGCGTGGGCCGTGGGCGCGCGAGGCCCCGCCGCAGTTTCGGTGGCCCGGTGGTCTTGCGCCTGTCTCTGAAGCGGGTGGCCCCGGGCTCGGTTCCTCCCTGGCGCGCTTGTTCTGCGTGGCCCCGCGGTGGGTTTCGGGCCGCCGGGCGTCGTTTTTTTCGTGTGGTTTTCCACTCCCGGGCAAAGACATGGTTCTGATGGACTCGCGCGATTGAAGCCTTGCTGTGACGCGGCTGATTTTTTCCAGGCAGCGCGCCAGGAGAGGCAAGCTCGAAGCAGGCAAGCCATAGAAGTTGCTTCTGAAGCGCATCTCAGGGCTCGCTCACGCTGTTTCCTCACGAACTTTCTCTGGCTTATTTTTTCTTCAGGCGCAAGATCCGTGTCTTCGGGCCAGAAGCTGCTTCTTCTTGTTCGCCGCTCGCCCTTGAACGCGGCTTGTCAGCTGCTTCGTTGGTCGCCGCTTGCTGTTGCTCCTGTCTCACGTCACTTTGCTGCGGCGCCCGCCGCTCATTTTTTTGCGCCAGGTTTGTTGAGTTGCGCTGCCGCGTGTGGAAGCTGGCGCTTGGAAGCGGGTCCTGGGTGGGTGGGATTGAGATCGAAGCTTTTGATGAGCTTTGCTTTAAAAAATCTACGTCTTGAAATCTTTAAACCCTAAACCCTAAACCCTAAACCCTAAACCCTAAACCCTAAACCCTAAACCCTAAACCCTAAACCCTAAACCCTAAACCCTAAACCTCTATTCCCTACTCTAGTATATATATTTAAATGTTTGCCCTACAACGGGTGCGCCCGCAGGGGGCTTTCTTAAGACTTTCTTTTTAGTTCTGCGCGTGTCCCGCAAGCTTCTAGATCGGTTTCGTTGTTCAAATCCAAGTTCGGGACCAAAATCGCAAACTTTGCACCGCGCTAAACTTGCGCGCTTTCTAGGTCGAGCCCTCTTGGCCGCGGCTGAACCGCGGGCGCGCCGGGGCCCCGCCGCGGGGCTGGTGGCCCGGTGGTCGCGCGTCCGTCTTTGAAGCGGGTGGTCCCGGGCTCGGTTCCTCCCTGGCGCGCGCTTTGCGCTGAGTCGTCGCGTGCTCTGAAAGCTTTCTTTTCAGTTCTCTGTGTTTCTAAATCTGTTTTGCTCCTCGAATCCAAGTTCGGGCAGATATTGCGCGCGCGAAACTTGTGCGCTTTCTGGGTCAGGCCCTCGTGCCCGCGCGCGGGCCGCGGGCGGCGGGGCCCGCCGCAGCTTCTGTGGCCTAGCGGTCGCGCGTCCGCGGGTGGTCCCGGGCTCGTTTCCTCCTGCGCGCGCGTGTTTTTCGTGGCCCCGTCGTTGTTTCGGACTGCCGCAACTTCCACTTCCGGCAATCAAGAACGCGCGGCAGCCTTTCGTCATCATTACGCTTGATCCGCTCTCTGAGCACTTTCGCGGCCGAAACGCTCTTGGCTTTGCGCAGCGCAGAACTTCCAAGCTGGCGGGGCGTTGCAGCTAAACGCGAACTCGAAATCATCGCCAAGCCGTTGGGGCTGCTTCATGAAGCGCTTCTCAGCGGACGTAGTTTCCTGCGCACAGAAACTCGCAGCTACTCTCTGCCCTTGCAACGTATTGCTTGCCGCCTGCAAATTTGTCTTCTTCGCTGCTCGCCGATTTTTGCAGTTCGTCACCTACTTCGTCGGTCGCGCTGCGCGCGCTGCGTTCGCTTTGTTGAGTTGCGCTGGTGTGGAAGCTGACTCTTGGTAGCGGGCCTGGGTGGGTGGGATTGAGATCGAAACTTTTGATTGACGTTGCTATGAAGATTTCCATGTCTAAAACCCTAAACCCTAAACCCTAAACCCTAAACCCTAAACCCTAAACCCTAAACCCTAAACCCTAAACCCTAAACCCTAAACCCTAAACCCTAAACCCTAAACCCTAAACTTTTAGTGGCTGCCGCCATATGCGCCAACACAGGTGTAAGGTTGTGCGTCGATCTTAGTGTTGACAGACCGGTCAAGCGACATGAGATCGATGCTCAATTAAGCCGTCTATCGAGATATGTGAGTTACAAAGTTTAAGCTTGCCTCAATTTAGACTAGACCAACGTTTCAAGCTCGAGATGATAGATTTAAACTGTCCATTGAATCGGGCGAGACTGAGGCTTAAACTTTTCATTGATGGAGCATCGAACGTTCTAAACGCTTAAACTGACCTCGCCCCAAATTGATCAACGCCGCAAACTCGAGGTCGGAAACGTCGTCGTCTTGGCCTCCAACGAGCTATGCGCTGCCCCGTGCTTGACCCGGCCGCTGATAAATTCTTTGCGCGGGATCATATAGAACTAGCCAGCACTGCTCTAAATCTAGAGATCTGGCCATTTGGCTGCCCTCCAAGGCTCAGCTCTGTCCCGGGAAGGTGATTCTGTTTTCTTTTTAAAAAAATCAGGATTTGGGCTTGGCCCGGTCGCTGATAAATTCTTTGTGTGGGATCATGTAAAACTAGCCAGCTCTGCTCCAAATCTAGAGATCTGGCCATTTGGCTGCCTTCCAAGGCTTAGCTATGTCCCGGGAAGGCGATCCTGTCCTGTGAGAGGGGCCAGGCCTGTTTGACGATCCTCAAGCCCAGCCTAAACAGAAGACCCACCCAAGCAAGGCCCAGCCCAGCCCAGCCCAGGCAGGCCGGTTGTCAACCAGTTGGCCAAAAAAAATCCACCCTCGCCTATGCCTGTTGGTCCAGGATCCTGTCTGGAGGGCCTGGAAAAGTCCTGGAAAGGCCCAAGAAAGCCTGGAAATTCTCAAGCCTCCAGCTGCAAATGCGCTGAAAATCGCGAAGCCGAAGAAAAGCTTTTGTCACGAAAAGCATGACCTCCCGCTGGCCAGGCCGCCCGCTCCACGACTAGCGCCAGGACTTCTTGTTGCTTGGCGTTCAGGTTGGGCCGCTTGGCTTCCAGCCACCCGAGCTGGCCTGCCTTTGTCACAAGCGGGCGGACCGCGCTCACTCCCGGGCCCTCCTTTTGCATTGGCGCCTCCCTTGCTGGCTTTCTCCCCCTTGGCACGGGAGGCCTTGGCCGCCTCCTCTAGCTCGTCGTGGTCTTCCACGGCCGGCTTGGCCGCCATGTCGGCGTAGTGTTGGGCGAAGTTCGGGTCGCCCTCGCGGGACGCGGCCGACCCGCCCCAGACTTCTTTGGACAGCTGGGACATCTGTTCCGCGCGGGCGATTCGCTGCGCCTTGGCGGTCGCGTCCTCTGGCGTCTCTGCCTCGGCCTCTTCTTCCTCTTCTTCCCCAGCTTCGCCTGGCTGCGCGGCGCCTTTAATGCGCGTGGCTTGCGCCGCCATGAGGTCTTCTTCCTCGAGCTCCATCGGTTCGTCTTCGAACTCGTTCACGCTGTTTTACCGCGGCTTTCGCTCTTTCTTTCTTTTTCCTTCTTGGTTCTCTTTTCTCTTTATTTCCTTTTTTTTCTTGACTGTGCGCGCGCGTGTGTATGCGCGATTGCGCGCGCGCAGTCGCAACCAACGCTCAAGACGCCACTGAGTCTGTAAACACGTCAAAGAAACGGCAGCAGCAAACCCCTGAGCGACAACTGTTCGCGGCATCCAGATAATGTCAGCAACATTCTCACACAGTAAAATTGAGGCGGCGCAGTAAAAAAGGAAAACACTTTCTGCCGAATCCTCGAAATGTCTAATGTTGGATTCTCCAAGCCTCATAATTTGGAGCCTGGAGTCCAACATATCCAAGTACACATTCCTTTCCAAATACGATTTTGATCCGAATTGAATTTGCGTATTGAATAGAATTTAGTAAGCACATAGTTCACCACCATTCATAATTCGCCATAATGTCTATATCAGATCAGAATTTGAGCAGGAATACCTCTCCAAATAAGGAAAATATCATTGCGGTAGAATCCAAATATACTTTAATGCAGACAAATTCAATTAGCTTTTGAACATAATAATTTAATCAAGAATCCATCCCCAAATACAACTTGAATTGGAATATAGCTTATTCTGCAAATAAATCACTTGGCCTTTGCAAACAAATTTTAATAGTAACTCATTCCCAAATATGATTTAGCTTAAATGTGGCTAAACAAATAAAGGGCACATATCCCCAGACTCCCAAACTTGGTCTGGAGATGTTTGGCATGTGCAGGTCTCAGAGCTTTCATTTTCAGGAGATTTTATGCTTTTGGGTCTGTGCAGGTTACAGAGCTCAACGCTGCCAAAAACGACATGTTTTCAATGTTTTTTTCCCTAGCGTGCTCAAAACCGCTGTAAAAACCAGTGTTTTCCAACAAAGCCAGACTTGAATCCGAAAACGGAATCCGTTTTCGCTTTGCTGCCTTTCAAGCCTCAAAGAACCAGACATCTGCTGTCATATAGAACCTAAAAACCAACAAAAACACTGTATTTTACAGTGTTTTCAGGCATTTGCAAGAAAGAGGCACACGTAGCAGAGTTGGCACCTTCAACTAGAAGAAGGCAAAGGTAGGCCCTGGGGGGGGGGGTGACCATATATATATATATATATACATTTGTTAATTTATATTTTATATATATATATACACACGCACACGCGCGTCGTTCTCTTTTTTTTGCGCGCGATCGACGCGTGTCTAAGTCAATCACACAAACGCGCGCGCAACTATGCACTCATATCTCAAAAATCTCAAACATACAAAAACAATTAGGACGCGTCGCGTATTACATAGCGGGCCGCGCGCGTAAATGTCGCGACGGATATCCGGAGACGAGGTTCAAATCGCAACCCGACCGCGCGACAAGGCGCTGACGAAAGCGAGGCTTAATGGCCGCCTCCACAATATTCGATCTATAACCGAGCCATTTCCGAAAACCCGTTGCGAAGGTCTTGAACTAGCAAGCGCGTCGCGATTCGCCACGCGTTGAGGCGTTTGCCTATACGTGATAACTACGAAAACGGATCGTCGCGATCGCGTCGTTTTTTAGTCATATTTATTTTCAAATGATTGCAACTCGTTTAATTATTGATATAGTTATTTTTTATTTTCTCGCTGAACTGCGCTGTGACACTTCACGCGTGTCGCGCCCTTTGACGAACCTGTAAGCGCGTCCGCCAAAGGGGTCCGCCAAAGGGCGCGTCCGCGTCTGTGTTGCGATTCGTTTGAAACACGCCAGCTGAACAAACGCGCAAGAGGTTAGATCATTGTTAGTCAAAAAAGGGCCGAACACGCAGCAAACTGTTTCAATTATGGCGTGTTTCAAACTAGCCGCGGCTGCTGCGTGCCTCTTCCGACTTCGGAGGAGCCTTCAGCACGCCCACTTTGACTCGAAGCTTTCGCTTCAAGTCCTTCTCCAGCCATTTTTTGTATTTGGCTATAATGCCGCGGGCCTCGTACTGTGAGAGGGCCACTTTGCCCTCTACGCAGTCCTCCGCGGTCTTCTTCGCATGTGCCTAAGTTTGACACTGCAAATCTGTCACTCGCGGTTTAAAACCCTGAAGGGCCCTGACAAAACCAGCCGGCGCGTCCGACTCGGGCAAGGGCGGTTTCGCCCGAGTTGCCCGGGGGCCGCGCGCTCGCTCGTCTTCCCCGTCTGACGCCTAAGCGCGCGCGGCAAGCGAAGACGCGCGCTTTGTTAGCTTTACTGCGAGACTAGTCCAAGACTACGGCATAGGCAGTGTTCATCTCAAGCACTTCCTCGCCGTTGACCGAGGAAAAGCTGAAAGTTCTCTTCGCCTGCGCGCGTGCTTGCCGCGTTCGCGCCCTATGCTAAAGGACAACCGCCTCATCCGGGTGACAGTGGGTGAGGTCGTAGGTGGCACACACGTTCATAGCCAGACATTTACGGCAGTCCTAGTGGCGGGTTTGCCTCTCGCGCTCGCAACATCGCAGGGTCCGACTTTCCCCCCCTTTTCCGGGAGCAAAATGTGTCTTTAACGCTCGCGCGCGCGTCGCGCTCTCGCGTCACCTCGAAGTGCTCTTGACTACGTGGTCTCACGCAACGCCACGCGCCCACGTTTGTTTACGCGGCTCGCTTTTTTTTTTCACCCCCCCCCCTCGCAGGTTTGTCGTCGATATCTTAGGCGTGTCTACGCGCGGCGCAGACGCGACGCGACGGCTATGAGGCGAGGCTAAGAGGCGCATAACTGGACGACCGTTAGACTGGGAAGTGACACTTTATCCTCGCGATTGAACGACGCACGCTTGACGTCTAGGCGCTACAGTGAAAACGCGCATTCGAAAAGATTCCGTTGCAGCTGCGGCATTTGCGAGCGGGGGGGGAGGGGTCGTTCCAGAGATCTACGCGGTCGTCTACCAATCCCGTCACGCGTGAGCGGCGGACTGTTGCGTTAGTCTTGGCTTCGTGTTGGTTGTTTCTGATCGGGCGCCGCCTTCGTCTGGTCACAAGGATCGCGAAATTATCGACGCACTTAAGCGGAAAGCGACGCCGCGCGTGCTCTTTCGCGCGACCCGGATCGCGCAGTCACATTAAGTCAGGCGCGCGCCTTTACCTCGGCCCCAAGACTTCTTTTACACGCCGTTGATTCGAATATGAACAGGCGAGGAAGTCTAAGGAGTCGCAAAACAAGTTTGCTAAACTGGCGCTCTCGTCATTGGGTTTGTGTGTCGGCTAAATTGGTTGTCGCGCGCCCCAGCCATAAGTCTGCCTGTTTGGCCGCGTAGTAACGCATGTCAACTCGCGCGCGCGAGGGCCCGAAGCTACGCGCGCAACATTTCACCCGACGCGCGCTAGGGGCATTAAAAAGGAGACTTCGCTCTCTGAGGCCCGCGCGTACCAGTATTCTCCGCGCGATTCCCGGAGCACACAGACACCGTCGCACTTCGTGCCGTCCTTCCCAGAGACTTCGTCAGAAAAAAAAAAGGCACATCCAGGGTTTCGACTTAACCTTGTTTTTTTCTTTAATCTAGACACCCTAACTCATGGCTGCGTTTCGCAAACTCTGCCACAACGGTTTGTCGCGTCTGCTCGTCGCAAGTCGCGACGCGCGCTTTTGTCAAATCTGTCTGTCACAGCTGTTTGTCACGCGCGTTCATCTGTCATGTCACCCATGTCTGTCGCAGGCCGTGTCACATCTATTAGTCAGATCTGTCTGTCGTAAGATCTTTCACATCCGTCTGCCCCCCCGGCTCTGTCGCCTTCGTCTGCTAGCACCTCGTCACTTCCGCCTGTCACAGGATATGTCGGGCTTATCTGTCATAGTCTCTGTCGCTTACGCCAATCAGACCTACTCGGCGTATATTTTCGTCGCGTGTTCAGTCTGCGCGCAACGTCGACTGGGCAGAATCCGGACGTCGCTCGTCAACTAATATCCTAAATCGACCGGATACGGCGCCAAAAAAGGCTCGCATCCCGGGCCGCGCTCCTCGTTGCGCGTTCGCTGGGCGACCTCTCGCATTTTTTCCCGATCGCATCGCAAAAGGATCTCCCACGCAGAGCCCTTGGACGAGTCACATAGAGCCAAGTTGCGCAGAGCCAGGTTGCGCAGAGCCAAGTTGCGCAGTGCCAATTCGCGCAGAGTCAAGTTGCACAGAGCCAAGCGGCGCGGAGTCATGTCACACAGAACCAAGTGGCGTAAAGCCACGTCGCATAGAGCAATGGGCTCAACTTTGTCTGCGTTTGTTGCAAAAGCCGTTTGTTTCCGAAAAGGCCTCAGGGGGGCTGAGGTCACACCAACAGCCAGCTTTGCTGATTGCTACTTGTAGCGCGCAACCATCCGCGGTCAAGTTCTTGGCGATAACCTTGGAACCCGCGCAATATAGTCTGCGTACACCAATTTCCAGGCGACAATCTGAAGATTTTCAATATAGTTTCAAGGATCCGCCTGATAGTTCCTAAGACTGGTGCTCGAAACACGCCAATTTAAAAAAAATGTCCCTATATAAAGAGGGCCCCTCTTCGGGGGGGGGCTAAGTTGCGGCATGCTTACACGAACGCTGAGACGACAAACGCACGCGATATCGGAAGAGGAAGGTGACTGCCGAAACGGGGCGCCCTATATAATAGGAGCGATCGGGCGCTCCTGTAGAAGAAGGTCGACTGCCGAAACGGGGCGCCCTATATAATAGGAGCGAATGGACGCTCCGGAAGAGGAAGGTTGTCTGCCCTCTCGAGGAGATTAGAAATGAGAAGAGGGGTTGTGTGACAAGACGACCAGATCTCTGACTTGCAGAGCGTCGGCCGACGCTTCGCGAGTCGGAACGACGCGTCGTCTGTTAGAGCCAGTTGATTCCCTCTCGGGCGCAGCAAAGCGCTTCGGAGAGCAGGCGCCGTTTCTTAAGCAAGAAGCGACGCCGCCCGCGCGAAGCTTCGCGGCTGCGCCGGCGAGGCGACGGCTTGTAGAGGCGCGGAAGCTGGGACCGCGCGTCGGTAGGCGTTGATGGGAAGCTGGGGCGACCTGGTAGGCCTCAAAGGTGGCGATGCCTCGGTGCCTCCTAGGCGGCTGAGATCGGTTGATCAATTCCCCCGCGGCTGTCAGTGCGACCGATAAAACAAAGACGACGGCGCTGACAGCAACCGTGCGCTCGCCGCCCTTCAAGCAGGATGGCAATTATAACTTCGACTGCGTAGGGGGACGCGATAAAAAAGGGATGATTTTTTGGCCGGGCGGAAGACCGACCCTGTGAACCCTCCAAGAGGGTCCCAGCCGGGCAACCGACGCGCGTCGGGCTAACCGTCGGCGATCGCCTCGCGCGCTTGTCCTGTAGGACAAGGGCGGCCGACGGATGCAGGGCGGCTCTGACGTGAGAATCGACAGCCTCTGCGCAAGATGTCAATCGACGTCCTGAGCAGCGCGAGTGCTAGCGATGCATTCGAAAAAGATAGGCGCGGAGCAGTGAAGCGCAGCGAGTTTGTCGCTTTGCTTGCAGGCGCCGCGCGAGGATGAGACCAATGAAAAGATTCGGATGCGAGGCCAGTTGCGCTCGCGTCGCGGTGTTTCGAATATGTGGCTGTCGCGCAGTAGTTGCGCGGTGTGATTGACACTTTGCGCGCGATAGTCTGTGGCTCAAGATAGAAGAGAGAGGTGGGGTTGTCGAAATTATGGAGAGATCGACGGCGGCCTTCATGTTGGCCTCCGACGAGCTGTGCGCTGCCCCGTACTGGGCTTGGGAGTTCGTGGGGGCTGCCGAACATGCTCTCATGTATGCAACGGCAAAGGTGAGCCTTGCCGCGTGGCGGGCGCGCGCTCTAGCGCAACTAGCGCGCCTGCTGCGCGAGCGCCTCGTGAATTTGAGTTCCTATTGTTACGTGTGGCCCAACCACCACGCTCTCGCGGGCTTTCAGTTTGATTTGATCACGCCCAAGCGTGCAGAGAGACGGCGAGCCTTGTCAGACGCGGGGCGCCGATGGGGGTTGAATAGTTGTGACCTCTGGCGCCCTGCCAGGTCGCCCGGAGGCATGCGCTGGCAATGCGGACAGGACAACTTCTTGGCCGCCTTCAGCGACCTCAATGGCGAGACAGACGATCTCGCGGTCCTACTGAGCGAAGCAGATTGGGTGGAACACTACGTATATCTCGCGGAATCGAGAGATGAGGAGGAGTTTTCTCTCACGCGCGGCACTCTGATCTGCCTTTGTAGATATGGGATTGAGGTCGAAATTTATGCGCCGAATATGAGATGTGACCCGCGGGAATGTGTGTTTTGTAGACAGGATAGCCCTGCGGAGTCTGGGTTGTATAGTTCAAGCGAAGAAGACGAGAGCGACGGTTAAGCATGCAAAAGAGAGCGAGCGAATGATCGTGCTTTGGAAACGCACGCGGTGGAGATCGCAATTTGCTTGATACTGCGCCAGGTGAATATTGGTCAGCGTCAAGACGGCATCTGGGCCTCAGTCCTTTTTTTTCTTATGTTGCCCACTATAAATGATTCTGACTCATTGGCTTGTCGCTAAGGAACTACAGCGGCATCGCGCCGAGAGGCGCGGCCGTAATTCTTTTTTGGCCGGGTGAAAATCCGACCCTGTGAACCCTCCTCGAGGGTCCCGGCCGGGCAACCGACGCGCGTCGGGCTAACCGTCAGCAAGCGCCACGCGCGCTTGTCGAAGAACAAGGTCGCACGCTCAGCAGGACCCGCGCAAAAACGCGCGTTTACCATTCAAATCTGCTGAAGGAGCATGCCGCAAGGTGCCAAAAAGTTCGTTTGTATCTAACAGCAGCTTTCATGCATTGACATGCTGGCATCGGGCACTGCTTGTTTTATCTCTTTGCCACAGAGACCACATGTTTAATATGTCAGGCACACAAAGACCGTCTATACAAGAATTGGTATGCTCTCGTCCACAGGCGACTGTTGATCAGGCCGCTGGGACCGCGGCTCTTCATCTCACTGGGCATGATATTTTTCAAGTGATGCCAGCAGCGATCAATCTGCTGCGTGCCCGCCAGCCATCCAAACCAGGAGGCAACGACACCCGTGCCAGGCGTAGCAGAATAAGCAGTGCGACTGGCTCCAAGACCGACTCCATGGGTGCCCAACGAAGTGCGAAAGTAAGGACGTGCGTGTGTTGTTGTTGTTGACGTTGTTGTTGTTGTTGTTGGATGGGATGTTTGTGTGTGTATTCATGCGGTTTGCTTTTGAAGTGCCCATCACTCCGCTTGCCACATGCCACATGCCCTGCTCCAGCCAAACTCGTGCCTGCGGGGGCGCAGTTCGCCCGCCTCTTCCCCCCCCGCCACACGCAGAAGACACCAAAGCCGCGCCTGCCGGGTCGGGCAACATGGTCATGGTCGCTGTCATCCCCCCCTCCCCCCCCACCCCCTCAAAAAAGAAACGCCTCCACATGGACATGGTCGCTGTCATACCCCCCCCCCCCCCACCCTCCAAAAAGAAACGCCTCCACGGGTCCGGTGGGGCGTGTCACCAAGAACAAGGGCGGCTGACGGATGCAGGGCGGTGCGGCATTCGTGTCGCGATAACACCGAAAACTCCGGAAGAAGAGGATTGACTGCCGAAACGGGGCGCCCTATATAATCGGGGTGACCGGAAGCTCCGGAAGAAGAAGGTTGACTGCCGAAACGGGGCGCCCTATATATAGGGTGGCCGGAAGCTCCGGAAGAAGAAAGTTGACTGCCGAAACGGGGCGCCCTATATAATAGGAGCGACCGGACGCTCCGGAAGAAGAAGATTGACTGCCGAAACGAGGCGCCCTATATAATAGGAGCGACCGGACGCTCCGGAAGAAGAAGGTTGACTGCCGAACGGGACGCCCTATATAATAGGAGCGACCGGGCGCTCCGGAAGAAGAAGGTTGACTGCCGAAACGGGGCGCCCTATGTAATAGGAGCGACCAGACGCTCCGGAAGAAGAAGGTTGACTGCCGAAACGGGGCGCTCTATATAATAGAAGCGACTGGACGCTCCGGAAGAAGAAGGTTGACTGCCGAAATGGGGCGCCCTAATAAAATAGGCGCGACCGGACGTCGACTTGGGCAGAATCCGGACGTCGCTCGTCAACTATATCCTAACTCCCGATACGGCGACAAAAAAAATGGCTCGCATCCCGGGCCGCGCTCCTCGTTGCGCGTTCGCTGGGCGACCTCTCGCATTTTTTCCCGATCGCATCGCAAAAGGATCTCCCACGCAGAGCCCTTGGACGAGTCACATAGAGCCAAGTTGCGCAGAGCCAGGTTGCGCAGAGCCAAGTTGCGCAGTGCCAATTCGCGCAGAGTCAAGTTGCACAGAGCCAAGCGGCGCGGAGTCATGTCAAGTGGCGTAAAGCCACGTCGCATAGAGCAATGGGCTCAACTTTGTCTGCGTTTGTTGCAAAAGCCGTTTGTTTCCGAAAAGGCCTCAGGGGGGCTGAGGTCACACCAACAGCCAGCTTTGCTGATTGCTACTTGTAGCGCGCAACCATCCGCGGTCAAGTTCTTGGCGATAACCTTGGAACCCGCGCAATATAGTCTGCGTACACCAATTTCCAGGCGACAATCTGAAGATTTTCAATATAGTTTCAAGGATCCGCCTGATAGTTCCTAAGACTGGTGCTCGAAACACGCCAATTTAAAAAAATGTCCCCTATATAAAGAGGGCCCCTCTTCGGGGGGGGGGGCTAAGTTGCGGCATGCTTACACGAACGCTGAGACGACAAACGCACGCGACATGTCTCGACGGCAAAAAAAAAAGCCCAGTCCCGCAGGATGCCGTCGTGGCACGCGATCTCTACGGGGAAGCGCTCTGTCGGCATCACGGTTGGGTTTATTCGAGTGTATCACAAGAGCTCTAGATGGCTGCGGATATTTGAAGAAAAAAGAAACACGTGCTCTGACTGGTGTTTTTTTTAAAGTCTCCAATCTGTAAAAGAAAGAGAACGAGATAACCAAATAAAAGCAAGCCCCGAGGAAAGCAACGCGGTCGCGTTTGACACTTTTTGTCGGGGTCGTTGTTTGTTTTGTTGCCATCTTCTATATTTTTCCGCGTTCTTCTAAATCAAGTATTAGCCTCTATCTCTGTGAAGGCAAAAATCGGTCACAAGTCGCGCAACAAACCACGCAAATGTTCATGTAAATTTTCATGCAAAGAAAAAGGGGCTGTAAACACACACCTAAAACATCACGCAAATAATTTGGGTCTAGACGTTGGAAGTTGGAAGTTGCGCCGTTTGCCACGCAACAGGCCTGACCAAACGTTGTAGAATCGTTGTCAAGAAGAAGGCGAGGCTCCAGCGCGCCCCTCTCATCTCGGTTGAGAAATCAACAAACACTCAAGGTTTTAAACGATTTATTGAAATCTTATGATCGTTATGGGGGCGCCTGACCTCACGAGGCTAGGCTCGCGTGTTAATTCATATAAGCAGCTGCCATAGAAATGTTGGGAGGCCACACGCATTAAACGCGCGTTTAACCGTAGCCGCGCGTGAACCATAAGCAACTTGAACGAGCCGCGATCATTGGAAATTCCTGGGCGCGCAGCTGCAATCCCTCCGGAACGGTTCTTATAGGCACGCGCTTCCAACGCCTCCGAACAATTCAGAACGGCGCAGGGCACGCTGTTGCAATCCTTCCTGAACGGTTCAGAACGGTTCAAGGCACGTTGCCGCAATCCCTCCAGAACGGCTCAGCACGGCTCAGAGCACGCTGCTTGCGATCCCTCCTGAAGGGTTCAGAACGGTTCAGGGCACGTTGCTGCTTCCCTCGCGAACGGTTCAGAACGGTTCAGGGCACGCTGTCGCAATGCCTCCTGACTGGATCAGAACGGCTCAGGGGCGCACAGCTCCGCCAAACGATTCGCGAGCACGCGGCTAGCAGCTATAAGCCCTAGGCAATAGGTCAGGCCGGCGCCGGAACATTGAAAGTGAACCGAAAGCTTCTAAGGCGCAGGCGGGCCAAGATTTGCTTGAACATTTACGCAAATATGTGCGCACATATTTGCGCAGAAGAAGGCAGCCTGAGCCGTTCTGAACCGTTCAGGGAACACGTTTTGAGCATAGGGGGTCCGCGCGCAGAGCTCGGCGAACGCGCGTGCGCGCCACGTCAAATCTTCCCGTCAAAAAAAATACGGGCTCTCGCTCATTGCAAGCGAGTAAGGAATTTTGCGCGTCGAGTGACGCGAGATGTCGCGATCTTTGAACGGTCATCCTGGTTTGAAAAAAAAAAAGGCTACTCGGCGCGTAGGCTGTTTTTTCGATGACGCCGTCGCGAGTGGACACCCGGCGACGTGGGCGTCGCGATTTTCTCGTAACGCTTCCCAATCGCATAATATAGCGTTTTCCCTCCGTTTTCACTCAAAATTCCATCGCGCCCTTGGCCTTTTTCCGAATTCCGGCTATCGTCAGATCCAAGTCAAGACCATCGCCCGCCCGCGGCAAATTATAACGATTTCAATAGTGAGTGCTATTTCTTGAACTACTCTCGCGAAATTCTCCGGAGTGCCGGCTGCAAAGACGGGCGCGCGGCCTTCGGCCGTCCCGTTTCGCCCAGCAAGCGCGCGCCGGTTAAAAAAAAAAACGCCGCGACGAGGTTTCTAACGGGTTTTCCTATTCCCGCGCGCGACTGGCTTTTTTTTTTTCTCTGCCGTTCGCTCGTCACTCACGGCCTTTGTCTCGCCCTTTTTTCCGCGCTCCGTTTCCAGATTTGTTCTTTTTAAAAGCGAGCGCTCTTAAAAATAGCTGTGATTTTCCGGCCCTTTATCGATAAAAATCTTCCTACATAGGATTTCTGCGGGCCCGGCCTGTTTTAAACTCTAGCCCAAGCCAAAAAAAAACAAAAACATGCAAAATCCGTTCGCGCAAGCTTTTTCCCTAGCGTTTTCCTTTGTCTGCATTTTTTATAGTTAAAGTGTTTTTTTTGCGCAACTTCCTACTTTTCGCGTTTTCAGAGGCCAAAAACGCGCGGAAAAAAATCGCGAGAGTTTTCCCTTCTCATTATAGTTTTGTTTTAGGGGGAATTTTGTCAATCGCGTTTTCGCCTAGATCTGGGGATTTCGGCAAGTCGCTTCTAATATCCTCTAACAAGCGGGGGAGGGCGGGGGGGGGGTCTCGTCGCTTAATATGGCAGCTGAGCTCACGCTTCAACAGACTGCGGCCAAGCCTTGAGGGCTTCAAGCCCAAAGCTTGAAGTCTGCGAGATTGATTTCGAGGCGTTCATCTATTCGAGCAGGACGCCATCTTGATTATCGAGAATGCCCGATATTCGAGCATCGCTTTTCTAAAATCTGACTAATTATCGAACGAGGCCAGCGGGCGAGCCGAGCCGTTTTTTTATCAAGGCCGGATCCTATAGCAAACTTTGTCAAAGCTAGCCCCAATGGCAATTTTAGCTAGGTCGGCCCAAATTTCCATTTTGCTAAGGCCTACCCCCATGCCCATTCTTATCAAAAGACTGCCAAATGGCCAGATCTCTAGATTTGGAGCAGTGCTGGCTAGTTCTATATGATCCCGCGCAAAGAATTTATCAGCGGCCGGGTCAAGCCCAAATCCTATATTTTTGAGAGGGAAATGAACTTTCCTAAGACCTTCGCGAAGATAATGAGCTTTCCTAAGACTTTTCCCCTCTCATAGGACAGGATCACCTTCCCGGGACAGAGCTAAGCCTTGGAAGGCGGCAAAATAGCCAGATCTCTAGATTTGGAGCAGAACTGGCTAGCATTATATGATCCCACGCAAAGAATTTATCAGCGGCCGGGCTAAGCCCAAATCCTGGATTTTTGAGAAGAAAACGAGCTTTCCTAAGACGCCTTCCCGGGACAGAGCTGAGCCTTGGAAGGCAGCCAAATGGCCAGATCTTTAGATTTGGAGCAGAACTGGATAGTTTTACATGATCCCGCGCAAAGAATTTATCAGCGGCCGGGCCACGCCCAAATCCTGGATTTTTTTTAAAGAAAACAAGTTCCCCCTCCCACAGGACAGAATCACCTTCCCGGGACAGAGCTGAGCCTTGGAAGGCAGCCAAATGGCCAGATCTCTAGATTTAGAGCAGAACTGGCTAGTTATATATGATCCCACGCAGAGAATTTATCAACGGCCGGGCCAAGCCCAAATCCTGGATTTTTGGGAAGGAAGTGATCTTTCCTAAGACCTTCCCCCTCCCACAGGACAGAATCGCCTTCCCGGGACAGAGCTGAGCCTTGGAAGGCAGCCAAAATGCCAGATCTCTAGATGTGGAGCAGAACTGGCTAGTTTTACATGATCCCGCGCAAAGAATTTATCAGCGACCGGGCCAAGCCCAAATCCTGATTTTTTTAAAAGAAAATGAGTTCCCCCTCCCACAGGACAGAATCACCTTCCGGGAGGTTGACTGCCGAAACGGGGCGCCCTCTATAATAGGAGCGACTGGACGCTCCGGCAGAAGAAGGTTGACTGCCGAAACGGGGCGCCCTATATAATAGGAGCGACTGGACGCTCTATAGAAGAGGAAGGTTGACTGCCGAAACGGGGCGCCCTATATAATAGGAGCGATCGGGCGCTCCTGGAGAAGAAGGTTGACTGCCGAAACGGGGCGCCCTATAAAATAGGAGCGATCGGGCGCCCCGGTAGAAGAAGGTTGACTGCCGAAACGGGGCGCCCTATATAATAGGAGCGAACGGACGCTCCGGAAGAGGAAGGTTGACTGCCGAAACGGGGCGCCCTATATAATAGGAGCGGTCGGACGCTCCGGAAGAAGAAAGTTGACTGCCGAAACGGGGCGCCCTATATAATAGGAGCGACCGGGCGCTCCGGAAGAAGAAGGTTGACCGCCGAAACGGGGCGCCCTGTATAATAGGAGCGACTGGATGCTCCGGAAGAGGAAGGTTGACTGCCGAAACGGGGCGCCCTATATAATAGGGGTGACCGGAAGCTCCGGAAGAAGAAGGTTGACTGCCGAAACGGGGCGCCCTATATATAGGGTGGCCGGAAGCTCCGGAAGAAGAAAGTTGACTGCCGAAACGGGGCGCCCTATATAATAGGAGCGACCGGACGCTCCGGAAGAAGAAGATTGACTGCCGAAACGAGGCGCCCTATATAATAGGAGCGACCGGACGCTCCGGAAGAAGAAGGTTGACTGCCGGAACGGGACGCCCTATATAATAGGAGCGACCGGGCGCTCCGGAAGAAGAAGGTTGACTGCCGAAACGGGGCGCCCTATATAATAGGAGCGACCAGACGCTCCGGAAGAAGAAGGTTGACTGCCGAAACGGGGCGCTCTATATAATAGAAGCGACTGGACGCTCCGGAAGAAGAAGGTTGACTGCCGAAATGGGGCGCCCTATAAAATAGGCGCGACCGGACGCTCCGGAAGAGGAAGGTTGACTGCCGAAACGGGGCGCCCTATATAATAGGAGCGACCGGACGCTCCGGAAGAAGAAGGTTGACCGCCGAAACGGGGCGCCCTATTTAATAGGAACGACCGGAAGCTCCGGAAGAAGAAGGTTGGCTGCCGAAGCGGGGCGCCCTATATAATAGGAGCGACCGGACGCTCCGGAAGAGTAAGGTTGACTGCCGAAACGGGGCGCCCTATATAATAGGAGCGACCGGGCGCTCCGGAAAAAGAAGGTTGACTGCCGAAACGGGGTAATAGGAGCGACCGGGCGCTCCGGAAGAAGAAGGTTGAATGCCGAAGCGGGGCGCCCTGTGTAGTAGGAGCGACCGGACGTTCCGGAAGAAGAAGGTTGACTGCCGAAACGGGGCGCCTTATATAATAGGAGCGATCGGACGCTCCGGAAAAAGAAGGTTGACTGCCGAAATGGGGCGCCCTATATAATAGGAGCGACCGGAAGCTCCGGAAGAAGAAGGTTGACTGCCGAAACGGGGCGCCTTGTATAGTGGAGGCGGCCGGAAGCGCCGTCGACTGCCGAAAAAAAGGTAGCCCTGTGCGATAGAAGCGACCGGAATCTCCAGAAGAAGAATGTTGACCGCCGAAACGGAGCGCCCTATATCATATGAGCGACCGGGCGCTTCGGAAGAAGAAAGCTGAGTGCCGAAACGGGGCACCCCTAGAAGCGACTGGAGGATCCGAAGGAGGAGGGTCGCGGTATGATTTGAGGAAAGTCCCGCGAGTGCGGGACAAGGAGCTCTTTGCGACAGTTTGTAGACGCGAGGCCCTGCGTTGAGCTTCTTAACCTCTCCCATCGGCCGACGGCTCATGGACGCACTACGCCGCCGCTGCGTCGTGGAGCCCGCTCCTGGCAACGAGCGCGCGCAGTGAGTCGACGAGACTGGGAGCCGATCTGGGCTGCTTCCTGGAGGGCGGGCCTGCGCCGCGGGTCTCAGCGTTCGCCGCGCGACAAAGATTGGGGTTGTTTGGCTGTCCAGGGGGTGCTATTGAGAGCAACTTGGAGGGTTTTCAGTTTAACATTTTTCTGTTCTTCTTCGCCGTTATTTGTTAAATGATATGTCGAGCGAAGTATTTAGTTTTCCTTCATTGTTGGGTTGAACTAAATGATGCCCCGTATTCCACGAGGGAAAGATCGCTGTCGCGTGTGGTACGCAGCGATTTGATATTCTATTTTTTTTTAAAAAAGATGGCGAGACTAAACTTGCCGCTGTTGGCAGTATCACCTAAGGAAGTTTCATATGTGTATATGTGTGCATATGCGTGCGTATGGGGTCTGCCATTTGCGCCTGGTAAGGAATGGAGGCGAGCCAACGACGCGCTCGTGGTCGAGGCGTCCGCTCTACTGCCTACGCGACGCGGGAGCGAGCGCTTCCAGGACAGAGTTATTGATATTCTTGTGTTTGAGATTCCAATGGGTCCCTAACAATGACCGAGCTGCCGCGCCTAATGTTCTCTCGCTTGACGACAGGAGCCCTTTTTGCGATGCGTGGGGCCACATGCGTTCTCGATCGAGGTGTCCACTGCCTGCGCGATGTGGGAGCGAGCGCTTCCAGGACAGACTTATCGAGATTCTCGCGTTTGAGATTCAACTGCGTTTCTGATAACATCCGAGTTGTCGCGCCTAATCTTCTCTCGCTCGACGACAGGAACCCTTTTTGCGACACGCGGGGCCAAATCCGTCAGAGACGGGCACGAGCATGATGTTAGAGTTTCTCTGACAGAGAAATAGAATAATGCCCAAAGATGGAAAAAAGGCAAAGGGCTTGAAGTTAGAAAAGGGCTGCGATAATCTGACGCAGTCAGCTTTGCTTCAGTGTGCTTTGGCGCCGGCCACTGCCTCTCAGTGTAGATTGCGGTTTGCGGCCTCCCTCCCCCCCTATTCCCAGCTCGTTTGGCCCAATGGCGGTGGCCCTTGTTGAAGATGAGGGGATTTTCGCGTGCTGCGCCCCGGCCTCGGGCATCGTTTGTGTAGATATATGCTCGAAATCGTTTCACCCAGGCTTGCAGGAAACTTGGCGTTCCTCTGGGAGTGGACCCCGAGTACACGGGGGACTCGGAACAGAACTCGCTCCTTTGCCCCGCGCTAAGAAATTGGAAGCCGATCGCGCGGCTTTCTTTTCACGCGACCGACCGTGTCAGGCGAATCCTGTTTGCGCGAGCGGGGTTTCACAGTGTGCTACGCGGGGGAGGCGGGCATAGGAAGGATCGACTCGCGTAGGCCGAGAGTCTTGAACTCTGCAGGTCGACTTGCTGGAAGAGTCGCCGAGATACGCGGCGGAGATGGAGGACGCAGCCGCGACCTCAGCTCTGATTTGGCAATCCTCGTTCTCGAAATGCTCGAGGCTTCCATTGAAGATGGAGACGAGAACAGGTCCGTCTTGTCGCTTGTGGTAGAAGTGGGCCGCGCCGCCCTCAGATAATGGAGCGCGTCGGCCGCAGTTCGGGTCGCGCGGTCCTAAGGATGGGCCGAGATAGACGGGGTTTGATGCCGGAGCGACTCGACGACGACACAAAGAAGCGAGAAAAAAAAAGTGCCTCGGAGGAGCAAGTTGACGCAACGCCGAGTTTAGGTGACTTAGATTAGAGCTGAGTTGTGATAGATGCTGGGTTTGAGAAGGGGCAAGAAATCTAGAACGGCAAGTCTATTGACGCTGGAAGGGCCTTGTTTGTCTGCGTGAGTTTGCGATCGTCTTGCGTTGTAGCCGCTTCGATATCTCAAGCATTTACGAGTTGGCTCCCGAAGCGGGCGAGAGCGAGGGGAATCCCAGTGATTACGCGCAGGCGCGCGGGCGTGGCGCGGCGGAAGTTGGAAATTGTTACAGAGACGCCGATCGGCCCCGCCAGATCAAGTTGGCCAGATGGGAACGCCTGCCTTGTCGTGGCCTCAGACCGGCCGCGTGGGACAAGAGAATGAAGCTTGTCACGAAGCTTATCGCGATAACGCTGCCTGTTCTTTTTGGCTCGAGGAACAGCCGATCTCGACCAGGTCTGCTCTGTTATTCCCGTAGCGCGATGCCAGGCAAGCGCCGCTTTCAAGCAAAGGATTTGGTCCAAGCAGGCGGGAGCAAGAAGGCCCGAGAAGAGCCGCTGGGGAAGGCGCTTCCCGACGCGCTGGTGGCCATAGCGCGACCTTGGGGAAGCTCTTTCTGGGTCTTCGAGGGAGAAGAGGTGGAGACCCCGCTGTGGCAGGTCCAGATCAACGGAGCGCATAGAGATGCGTTCAGCGCCCAGGCGCCCCTGACTGCGCGAGAGGCCTTGTCACAACACCCGAACGAGAACGTGAGGGATATGGAGTCACTGGAGCGAGTCCTGCGGGTGAGACTGTCTCTGGGCGGCCCGCCTCCATCTGGCAAATTCGATGTGGACGAGGTCGGCATGCGAGAGTGGCAAACGGTCCTCTATTGCGCGGGCCAAAGCCCGGAAAGCGCTTTGAGCTTTGTTCGCTTCATCTTGGAGCACAAGCAAAGAAAGGGGCGCCTGACCTTCCTACCTCGACTGGTGGCGTTGGCTGAGCCCGAGGCCGAGCTTGGCGAGTTGCCGAATCCCTGGGAGACGTGGGAGGCGCCTCCAAAGCTGCCGTTGCCTCCGCCCTTCGGGGTTGTGCCGCCGAAGGGCAGGCGGCACGTGTTGTGCCAGATGGAGCGCAAGGAAGTGGGGGAAGACGCGGAAAAGGCCGTCTATAACTTCGTCTTCTTCGGCGGAATCTTCGTGTTCCGCGAAAGGTTCGACGAGGCTGGGGTCCCAGGCGCCCTCGCCCCGGCCGTGAAGGAAGGGGACAAGCAGGAGTATGTGAGGATCCTAGAGGTCGAGGACTCGGCAGAGGGGCGAGAGAAGGTGACGCGCGTGTTGGAGGAAGTGCTGCGCAGTCTTCCGATATACTGCGTCGACGCAGTGGCAGACCCGACGGACGCCATGACCGAGTGGATCTCGCAGCGCAAGTCCGTGTTCGTGGGAGAGCGCGAGGAAGAGAAGTGAGACTTTCAAGTGTTAGGCTTAGGGTTAGAGTCGATTTGGGCCTTGCGCAGACTGCCCGCCGGGACGCGAGCATTGAATCGCGTGAGACAGGCTGGCGTGGGCGGCAAGGGGCCTAACGGGCGCAGACTCGGGGTTGTTCGCAATTTACCTCGCGAGCAGAAAATGGTGGGAAAAAAAGGGCTCGGGCTCGAAAGCGCTTAGTTTAACGTGTTACAGAGAGCGCGCGAGCGCTTGTGTTCTCGCCCAAGGCCAATCGCGCCTGCGATGGACGGAACAGGCGGGCGGAGGGCTCGTGTTCAAACGTCGCGGATCGCTTCCCCCCCCCTCCCCCAGTCCTTGTCAAGGAACGCAGCGCCCGCAGCAAGAAGACGGGCCTGGTCCTGAGGGCGGGGCGCCGCCAGGCCATGGAAGGGAACGCACGCGCGCGCGTGCGTCTAAACGACGCCTTTTATCGGGGCTTGCGTGTTGGAGTCTCGGGTGACTGCCAGGCGGAGCGCGGGCCGCGACTGCGACGCGGGAGCCTGCGATCGGCGATCGGATCCTTGTCCTGCGCCAGCCTTGGTTGGACGACGTCTTGGGCGGCAAAAAGACAATGGAACTACGCAGCTGTCGAGTCCGGCATGGTTTCGCCTGGCTCGGGGCGACCGGCCAAGTCTGGGGCGGCGTCACTATTTCGGCTGCCCGCAAACTGTCTCAAGAAGAATTCGAGGCGACGAGGGAGCAGCACCGCTGGCCGGCCCAGAACCCGGCGCCCTACGGAGACCGATTATGTGGTATGACCCTGACTGGGGTTTTCCGGCTGCCGCAGCCCGTGCCCTACTGGCGACCTTCGACGGCGATCGGGTTCAATGTCTTCCGGCGAGGTCCCGAAGACGCGCGGGCCAAGCCGGCGGCGACCAAGCGCTCCGCGCCCGCCAAGCCGACGCGCAAGACGAAGAAGCCTGCCGTGAGTGAGACCCCAGCTCAGGCCCCGCCTCTCCCGGAGCGATCGATAGGGCCAGAAGACGAAGAGGAAACGCTGCCGATGGAATCTATGGGAGGGGAGACGATGCGCCGCAGCCGCGCGGTAGAAGACCTGAGCGAGATCGTCTCCACGTAGATTCGCCTGCGCGCGGCCACAGCGTCGGGCTGAGCCCCGTCGCGCGTCGTAGACGCAGGCCAGTTTTAAGATATGAGCCTGGACAAGGCGCGAGGGGAAAAAAAAGGGCGCGCCTAGGGAGAGAGCAGCTCGCTAGTCAAAGGCGGGCGTGTCAGTTTCATGTCGCAAAAAAGAAAGCGACGCCTATGCTCGGTTTGCGACCCACGCGTGTAGCCTCGATGACCTGGGGCCGGGGCCGACGCCGCAGAGCTAGCCATGGCTGCCGCGCGCCGTCGGTGGGCGGATATGATCGACACAGAAGACGAGACCGAAGGTGCAGAGGACGACAGTCAGTTGCGAAAAGACGTCGCGGCCTTCGTGGACGAGTTCATGGGCCCGAGCGCCGGCTCGCGGCTCTTGACCTTGGCCCTACTGCAGGCAGACCTGCAGCGCCGCTGCGTGGGATGGACGTTCCCATGCCGGGGGTGGCGCTGGTGCGTCTACGAGGCGCCGCTGACCTTGCTGGCGGAGATTTCTGTCTTTGTGAGCTTGGTGGGGCAAACTCTTCCGAGCGAGCGCGCGTGCAATCGGCGTTTTCGCAAGATGCTTTCCCGCTGGCAAAGCCGGCTGCGTCTAGCTGCCTTGGACTGTCAACACGTCTGGCCTTTGTGGCTAGACGTGATTTTTGGGTCTGATCAGTCAAGGATCAGACCCTGCGTCGTCGTCCGACTCGACCTTTCTATATAAGCGGCTCGAGTGGAGAAAAGAATGATCGAGCGAGGTATGCGACTTCGAGATTATCTAAATTGGAAACCGTTTCGCGTCCTGAGCCCGCCTATTCCGCCTTGCGCTGAGTTGTTCGAATCTTAAGTGAGTGACGAGATCAAGCACGAGTTTCCCGATTAGTCATGTCGTCCCAATTCGCTGCCGGGGCCTCTTCGTCTACTTCGCCCCCCCCGGATGCCATGGGCAGCGGCGCGGCGGCTGAGGCGACGGATAGAGCGAGCGGTCTAAAAAAAAGGGGGAAACGAGGCGCGGCGCGTTCCAACCTTGCAGCCCCGCAGGACAGTCCGGCGCTGGGGCTCGCGACAGTGGACTTAGATGGAGACTGCCTTTTTCATGCCTTGGCCGTGGGCGCTGGCGGCTCTGGCCCAACGCTTTGACAAGAAGTGGCGGACTTTCTGGAGGCGAAGGTCGTGGACGAGCCCTCCAACTTCCAAGATGAGTGGCTGACGGAGGCCGAGCGACTGCGTCGGCGCCTGTGGGGCGGCGCAGCCTCTTGCGTGGCCTTTTCCTTGATGCGTGGAATGCGAGTGATCTCTCACTCGAAAATTCCCAACAGCTCCGCGGTGGAGGTTGTGGATCTCAGTCATCGACTGGTGGACCCGGGCGCCCCGAAAGTCCATATCCTCTACAACGGCTCCACTCACTACGACGCCCTTGTTCGATTGGAATCGACGCTGGGGTGGGAGCCGGCGTGGCCGCAGACCGGGCGCCCGAGGTACTTCAAAGAGACGACCGCGGCGCGGCCTGTCGCTGCAAACGGCCCGTCGCCTCGAGAGATCCAAGAGCAGAACCTCATAGGGGACTCGCTGTTCGGCGTCGAGACTGGCGACTCCTTGCGGGAGCGCGTGATTGATGTGGCAGGACGGGGGCTGTCTCAATTTAGACCAGTTTGCGTTGTAGTATTCACATGTGAGCGAGGGAAGCGTGCTTGACTAAACCCGAAGGAGCTCAAGAAGAAGACGGGGAAGCAGATTCTAGCGAAGCGGGAGAGCTGACAGAGGAAGACGGCGAAGAGGCAGACGAGACAGAAGAGGCAGAGGAAGCTGGCGCCCTCAGACGGCGGAGGTATCGCCAGAAAACGACCCCGCCGCCGGAGTTGCGCGAGGACGTGATGGAAGAAGTGGTCAAAGCCAAAGTGGCCCCGGCGGAGCAAACTGCTCACCCGCTGCGGCATTTGGAGGAGATCGTCAAGCTGATCGCGGAGACCAAGATCAGAGCAGACCCGACCCTCCCCCCCGGCCGCGCCTCGGCCGTCGAACTAGATGCCGGGGCGGTCTGGCCCCGCGCTTTCTGCGCGTTCGTGGATTGCGACTGGGCGGTCGCCGAAGGCACCGAGGCGGACCTCCAACTTCACCTCGCGGAAGCCCACAGCTGCGACCTAATGGCGGGCGCGCGGCTGCTCCTGCGACCTGGGGATCCGAGCCAGCTGATGTCGATTTACAACGAGGCCCTCGCCCGGCGCTGCCGGCAAGGCGCGCCCCTGGCAGGCTGTTCTTTAGACAGGACGGCCTTGCGGTCCTTTGCCGCGGCCGTGGAAGGGGACAAGGTCGAGGCGCTGATCTGCGTGTCCTGCGCCTGCATCTACAGCCGCGTGGCCGAGCTTGAGGAGCAGAATGAAATTCAATGGCGCCGGATTCTAAGCCGCTGCGGCGGGGAGGAGGAGGGCGAGTGGCGGCTCTTCGGCCAGCCAGCGCCTCGCGTGGTCGAGATCCTCGGCCTGAACGCCTTTCTCGACAAGTACGACAAGCTACACTCAGAAAGAGCTGCGAGGATGTCGACCAATGAAAGCTTTGAGAACTGGAAGTTGAAGTTGCCCGGCCCCGGCGGCGCAGAAATCCTATGCTGCCCGGAAGACCGCCGCTGCGGCGCGGATCCGACCCACGTCGGCGCCGCGGGCGTCCTGTGCGAGGAGTGCGAGACGCCGGTGTGTCGGGCCTGCTTCGAGAGCCTCAAGAAGAAGAAGATGCCGCCTGTGAGCCTTGCCAATGATATGTGGGTCGGCTACTCCCCTGAGAGAATCTTCGAAGAAAAGATGACCGTGCTGGAGCTGATCTGCGCCTCTCCGTGTGTGACCACCATGGTCTGCATGTCCATGGAGGCTCGTCACAGGCACGCCTCGGCGCCCTTCGACGAGACGGCCCACATGGCCAGACACCGCTACTTAAAGGGGCGTGGGGGTTAGTATCTATTTAGCCTACTCACTATGTACATAGCCAACATGCAAAAGAACTTACAGCACATGGCAAATTACATAGCAAAGTTACACAAATTGATTTATCGCACTTAGGCAAATGTACTTACAAGACTTACGACGTAAGGAAGGAACGCAGCCATAACCATGCACGGGGCAATGGCTGCAGCTGCCAAAAGCAAAATTAAATTTGAAAGAAGACAAAAACAAGTCCTTCGCGATGCCAAAATGGCATGATCGAATGATGCGCACACACCACGCAGCGCTTCAAGTCTTCACGCAAGGGCCTCAAGTCTGCATGCAGTGCCTCGTGTCTTCATGCAAGGGCGGCAAGTCTGCACGCAACACCTTATATACAAGTTATAAAGGGCCTCAAGTCTGCATGCAGGGCCTGGGGCTCGCAAACATGTTTAGCACGCGCACGCAACTTTACAATGAAGAGCGAAGGCTGGGGAACAAAGAGGATCAAACTGCCCCAATGAAACATCACTTAGTATTTACTTTATCAACTTTGACTAAAAAGACTCGCCCCTTGCTTGCGCATGCGTGCGCAGGCTCGAGCAGGCAAGCTCGCAGGGCCGCTGGCTCGCAACAGTTTTGCACGGTTGCAGCGTACCTTGCAATCATGCAGAACACGCACGAATTCAACAAGCACAAAAAAAAGCTCCCCATGCACAGATTCTGAAACAAGCATGCATGCAGGGCCATGGGCTCGCAAGCCAATTTGCACTGCTGCGTGAACACGCCTTGCAATCACTGCGCAAACCAAATCTAAGCTGCAGGACCAAAGGCTCACTTTTGCACGGATATACAAACAGATCATGCCTTGCATGCATGCCAGTGATCTTGAAGTCTATGGCAGGCGGAGCATACACATGCATTTTTAGGGTTGGAATCTGAATCCACAGCTTGGAACACCTTCCCCTCCACCAACTAGAAGTGGAAACTGGAAGCAAACCCAATGCAACTTGGTGGTCCACAAGCAGTGGGCTTTTCCAACTCACGGCCATGCTCCCATGCACAGATTTAAGTGGGCGGCAAAAGTACAATTGCAGCACCATCGCGTTGAGACCAAGGGCATGTGCCCAAGATCCATTCAGTAGGAATCAGGACTGGGTTGTCCTTGACTCTGTACATGAAGCCGTCCACAGTATCCCAAAAGTGCACACATGACCATGTGACCTGCCCCACGGCAGCATGGAATTCTATACGGCCGACGCGCTTCTCCACCTGGGCAGCATGATATAGCTGGATCGAAGCTATATCGCCTCTGGCCACAGTATACCCTCCTGCGTGGATTGCGTCCGCTGCTGATTCAACCACGGCGTCCTCGAGAGCGCCCAAGCTTTGCCTGACCACGTTGGCAAGCCGCTTTGGGGCCGCCCTGGCATTGACCAGAGACACAGCGGAACCAGGCATTTCTGCAGGAGACTTCATAACATCGAACTGCCGGTAAACGATGTCCTGCAAGACTGATGACTCGAAGGCCTTGCTAGTGTCCAAAACATGATTTGCAACCCGCTTGACGCATTTGTGTTTGCGCTCGTGCACGAAGCAGCTTACCAAGCATCCGTGCTTCTTCAGCTGCAAGGGCAAGTGGAGGGATAAGTGAAATTTTGTTGTCCAGTGATCAACGCCATGGATGCGTTTGAAGGTCTCCAGATGCTGCTGGACAGTCTGCAAGAGCATGTTGGCATCATGCCTTCGATGTGGCAAGGTCGTATATGTGTCAAGGATCTCGCAAAGCAGAAAAAAACACTCTACCACGTCCTTGACCTCCTGGGCTGGCTCCGT
Organism: Effrenium voratum; assembly: GCA_963377175.1. Lineage (NCBI taxonomy): Eukaryota > Dinophyceae > Suessiales > Symbiodiniaceae > Effrenium > Effrenium voratum. The sequence goes on along the minus strand of CAUJNA010001256.1, from coordinate 65,608 downwards.
CGAGCAGACAAAAAGAAGAACAAAGGCTCTCAGCAGTTGTACAAAGTTCAGCAGCTCACTGGCGCTACACTTGATGGGCTCGCTGGCGCCCCGTTTGTCGAGCACAGTCTTGGGCGCTGCTCCTCGAAGCCGAGCTGGCCAGTTGAAACCTTGCGCAAATTCGCGCATGTGCTTGATGCTGAAGCCATGTCGTGCCAAAACGCCGACCACCAGGCCACATTGCACGTTGGCCACGCCATGTACCAAGTACACATGCATCCAATCGAACATTGTTCTCTCCACAAACTTTGGGCCCCATTCTGGCTGTGCCAGCAGGCCGTGAGGACGGAAGTTGAAGCCGAGAGACTGCTCCAACTTGGCAAACTGCCCGAGGTTCAGAACTGAGCGCTGCTCCTGCAAAAAAGCAATGAGTTGCTTCACACTGTTCTCTGTGTGAAGGCGCCATGACCTCACATCAGTGCTCAAAGAGCTCACCAACTCGCCGGACCGGTCATGCCACTGAAGCTGGCTCTTGAAGTCGATGACGTTGGAGCAGTGGCAACAAAGAACTGTCCCTGAGGCGCCTTTGTTTTCCAGGGCCTGCTTGATGGCCGCTTCGTCTGCAACAAGGACACCGATGTCGGCAAAGACCAAGGTGCCATATGTTCTCAAATACAGGCCTGTTCGGAAATCATGGCCGGTAAAAAACAATTCCATAGCCTGCCGCCACAGCTTTGACATGCCGCCAAGTTTCTGCACCAGGCATGACCGTACGGCCATTAATGGGAACCAACAAGATTCAGTGCTAAGAGCATGTGGACCAAGTTCCCAAAATGACCAATACAGAACTTGAAGTTTACGAGCGTTGCAGTGTTTGAGCTGGTTCCCCGGGCTCACTTCATCAGCATAGACCACTATCTTCCACGGCGCCGTATGGCTGCATGGGCTGGCTTGGAGCCGTGCCTGAAAGAAGGACCTCCACCCAGCGCACTGATACGTCGCAGACGCCAACCAAGCTGCTGGAGGGAGGATGGGCACCTTGACAACTTCTCCGGGCTTGTCCTCCTCAGGCACATCCATGAACTGCATCAAAGGTCCGAACTCGGTGCTGCATTCCGCCAGCTGCTCATCCCTACGCCTTTTGATGGTCCTGCGAGATACACTGTCAGGGAGCTCGCCCAACTGCTTCACATCTGCAAGCACTGCCTCCAGGCCCCGTATAGACACATATGACCTTCGACCTATAGAGGAGAGGCGTGCTGCAGAACTGGCGCTGCTGGCGTGCACAGGCTGCACTGCCAGCGAAGAATCCGCCATGGTCGGCACGCAAGCCAAGCGAGGCTGCTGGCGTGCACAGGTTGCACTGCCAGCGAAGAATCCGCCATGGTCGGTACGCAAGCCAAGCGAGGCGATGGACTACAACGTGTTGTGTGATGCGGGAACTTTTCTCAAAACTGAGAATCAAAAGCTGGTTGGGGAAAACTGGCAAATAGACAAGCTTTCCTAAATAGCTCGGTCACCTCTATATATATCGCCCTGAGCGCAACGACTGCGCCGCATGCGATCACCAAGCAACGCATGGCATGGCTCACAAACTGGGCTCATCACCGCCAACTATATTGGAAACATGGAATGCAGGCCATGGCCAATCACGTGAGTGTGGAGCGGTCATTGAACTCATTTTAAGCCGCCAACCTCACACGGATGTTCTCGCTCAAGCATATACACCTGCAGCGGGCACAATCAAAAAAAGAGCCCAACATGTTGCAGAAGCACCAAGCGCTCAATGTATTCAAGCTGACAAAGCAAGTCGATCATACGCTCTTTTCAATCCACCGATTTGTGCGTGCAAAAGGACATGCATGGGCTCCCCAAGTGGGCATGTCCAAGACATGACATGGCCACATCACTGCATGCAAGCCCTTCATGCACACGCAAAACTAGCTGGCAAACATTGACAAAATGCCTTCAAGGGAAATAGCAAGAAGGAGCACACCCCGGCTGCCATCGGCACTTGGCGCATCCGTGGGGACTTTTGCGCATACGCTTGTCCTTTGGCCAGCTTGCCACTTGGGCACGCTTCGCCACCTTCCACTCCCACCCCTTGTCGGTTGACTCGGCTTTTGTCTTTGGCTTGCAAACCGCCATCTTAGCCTTTGGCTTGGCGCCTGGCTTGGCCTTTGGCTTGGCGCATGGCTTTGCCGCAGCCTGTGATTTAGCGCTCGGCTTCTTCATGGCGGCCTTGCCCTTGGCACTGGCCTTTGGCTTGTCTGCAGGCACACTCCCATCCGCAGCCTCCTGCGAGTCAGACTTGCTCTTCCAGCTATCTAACATGATCCTTGCCTGCGACGCAGGGTCCAAGGGCTCTTTGTCACGGGAGCTGCTGGCCGGCGGCGAGGGAGCAGGCGACGTGTTTGGCATAGTGGGCGTTGTTGGCCTGATGAAAGGGCCGGGCTCGGCCCATCTTCCAGACCAGGGCTCCCAGGGTGACCAGCTGCTGGGGCAGGGGCTTCCTGTGGCTGGCGGTCACCAAGCGCAAGGGGAATGGTTGCCCTTGTCTGCGGCAAGTATTGAATAGGAGCCCTGGTGGAGGGAGCGTTGAGCATGCCTGCAGCTGCAGCTGCAAACATCTGCATCATCCCCTGCAGGGTTTGTGGCTGCGAAGTCGCAGTTGATGCAGGCAACACCTGCCGGGAAGTCTTCTGACAGGACCAGCCGGTGGCAATCCTACGGCAGGGCTTTGAGCAGCCCCAACTGGCTTCTCTTCCTTCCAGACAATGGACTTGATTTCTTTCGGAAGGTCATCAGGGTTGTCAGGCCATGTCTCCAAGTGCCAGGCGTGGCGCACGGTTTTTGAGGCTGATTTCACACTGCGCTTCAACTCCTGCACTGCGCTGAGGAAATGGTTGCCATCAGCAAGCTCGGCAGCACCCAACTCCCTGATAGTTGCAACCACGTGCCCTGATGTGGGCTCTGAGGGCATCACCAGGCCCATCGCACCATGACGTCAGCTGCGTAGTGCACCTTCTCAGCTGCAGGACGATCGCTGCTGAGGAAGTTCAGCTGAGTTTGTGTCAAATAAGCTGCAAATGCGCTCATGCGCTGCAGAGGCCGTCTGGCACCGGCGATCTTTTGGGGATCTTTCTGTTGGGCAGCAAGGGCAACCGCAGCTGCCAGCTGCTCTTTCTCTGCCTCAGACCATGGGCCTTGGGCAATGACATTGGACACGGCAGCAGCATCGGCAAGGGTCAGCTTTGACTGCGAGATCTTCTTCACCAAGCTCATGGCTTGGCCGACCCTTAGAGCCGCGCAGTTTCCTGTGATGGCGTTCTGCGCCGCCAAGAAAGCGCACACGTGTCGGATCTCCTCAACGAGGGCGTCCGCCATGCTGCTGCGAGTCTACAGGCAGGCGCGCTGAAAGGCTGACAGCGAGCGACACAGACGCCCTGCCGCCGCATGCATCTCTCAAGACATGACCGCACCCGTGCGAAACAAGATTGGAACATGATAGCAAGCTCGTCCTGGCACTTATACACATGCAAGCAAACACACATGCAAACAAATGCTGCAAGGCTAGCATGTCCGAAAGGAAGATGGCACAATGTCTATATACTTTTGCAACCGTGACGGAAATCAAGCGTGCACTCACCACTCTGCAGCTTCTCTGCACAAAACGCTCCTTAAGGCTGTGCGAGAGAGCGCAGCAAGACATGTGGAGAGACTGGTTTACCTCGCCTCAGGCTATGCAAGAAATGCATCCACCTGACCAAGGCACGGCCTGACTTGCGGCGGATCCTGATGTCCAAACGACCACGCACTGGGCTATGGAGCGCGGCAGGCGCCCATAGAGCGAAGCGCATCGGCAAGAGCAGGCTGCCCGGGAAGACGAGGCGAATCGGCACATGGGGTGGCACCTTATCGGACAGGATTTCCCTGAGACGCACTTCCAGCCCCTTCACGCTCAAGCGCTGCCACACGTCCAGCGACACCGTCCCCACGCACTCGCCGCTGAGGCTACGGGCAATGAACTCCACGCATCCACTCGGGGGTGTTTGACGGAAGGCCAACTCGATGTTGCAGACAAACGTGGACTGGATGAACTCCCGAATGCACACCGCGTGGCCCGAGCCGCGGTGCTGGAAGAAGTGGTACGTGCGGCAGTCTTGCCGCAATTCTTGAGACCCGCGCTCCATTTTCCAGTACCTTCCGCCTCCCAGAGGCATATATATGGCGTCACCGCCATTTATGAAGCGCTCCCTCTGCACGGGGGGGACGATTGTCCATGCGCCTGGAGCAGGGGCTTCATCATCCTCGCACATATGGCACCACTCATACATCTCCACCATGATGGGAGGGAGTGATCAAACTATAGACGTGAGACAAAAATGGCTGCAACATCAACACAAGTCCGGGTGTGCATGGGCACGAAGCCTTCGTCCTATAGTCACAGCAAGTTACCTGGCACGTCAGGTCAAATGCGCTCACATCACAGGACAATTTTATACCTCATGCCCGGTGAGTTGCGCAAGCCTAAGCACTGCAGGACGCCGCTACTCGTAAGCAGCCCAAATTGCATGACGCCATTTATAGCATGCCCGTTCCCAGGCACGCTTTGGCAGATCCAGTCGTGGAGTGGCCGGAAGCTGCCAGCCCTGCTCTTGCAAGCCCTTGTAGCGCTTGTAGGCGTCGTGGCTCCTCATGCTCTCCAGCATGCGGACCTCCTACATTTTCAGGCGTATCATTGCCTGATACCGTGGCCAGCTTTGACACAGGCATGGGATCCATATGCACTATGTGAAAACAGTTAATACCGAGAGTCGCAACGTGGAGCGCAACAGCTTTGGGCCAAGTCCAGTGCATTGGTGCCAGACAGGAGCCTTGTGACTAACGTCGAACACACAACGAGAAACCAAAATTGGGACTCCTCCACCAAACATCAAACATGGAATGATCCACAAGCTTCATTAACATGGGCTTCACAAAAAAGCCCGAAACGTAAGATTGGGTAGGACAAGCTCGTCAACATGCTGCGAACCGGACTTCAAGAAGGATCCCTATGCCTGAGAATCCAGCAAGAAACGCAAGCACACTTTTTTGCGCTCAAGCTGCACGCACAAGCGCAAACCCGCTACACACACAGCTGGGCTAGTGGTGTTTTGATTGCTGTTGTTTGATGTGATTGTGTTTTCTTATGTGTGTGATGTGTGTGTGATGTGTGTGATGTGTATGGAATGTGTGTTGTTGGTAGCTGCCACTATCCCGGATGCGCGTGCTCGTAGATTTCCAACGTTGCGGCCCAAAACCTACATCAACGCCGGGCAAACCCACAGAGAGAACTCATGATTATGCCATTTGTTGGTGGATAAACCTCAAAACTCACATGTGAACTGAGCCACTATTGAGGCAACAAATCAGGGATTGTGCATAATATTCTTGGCCCATACGTGTGGCAATCGCAATTCAACATATGGTCTTTGGTGCTCCCAGTTTGTGAATCATACAACATCAGGCGATACCTAGAATGCGTCAGATTTATCAATTGATAAATTCTACGAGCTCTACTGGACCCCAAATTTATCAATTGATAAATTTGGGGTACCTACATGGGCACCAGATTTATCAATTGATAAATTTCATTGCAAAATGGGCACCAGATTTATCAATTGATAAATCGCGGTGCAAAAATGGACAACGGATTTATCAATTGATAAATTTCGACGCAAACGTGGACACTCGATTTATCAATCTAAAACACTTCACCCTGAAAGGGTCCATGATTTATATGAAACAAATCCATGCGCGTGCCCAGCAATTCATGCAGAGGCCTCTCCTGTAGGCGAGGCGACGCCCAATCAGAACCTAGATCTTCGAACTCATGATCTTCGAAACACAATCAGCCACCCCAAGGTACAACCATGCATCCAACAAACCTTCAACAAGGCGTGCCCGTGGCACTGCCAATGAATATCAGAACTTCAAACACATTCATCCCAAACCCTAAGAATTTAAGACTATATTTTCTTGAAATTCAGTTGCAGCACGATGCAAACTTCTTCATCCCAAACCCTAAGAATTTAAGACTATATAGCCCAAATTTGGGTTGTTGTTTTTGTCCCCAAAATTAGGGGCCCAAATTCTCTTGAAATTCAGTTGCAGCACGATGCAAACTTCTTCATCCCAAACCCTAAGAATTTAAGACTATATTTTCTTGAAATTCAGTTGCAGCACGATGCAAACTTCTTCATCCCAAACCCTAAGAATTTAAGACTATCTTTGCTTGAACAACTCAGCTGCAAGACTACGCAAACACCTTCATCCCAAACCCTAAGAACGTAAGACTATCTTGGTGGACCCTCAAACGCTTTTCGTCGCCTCGCTAAGGCCTCTCAGCTCAGCTCAGGAGCGTCGCGCCTGCGCACGTGTGATGTGAGAAAAACAGGGGGTCAGGAATGCGAGGACTGACAAAAAGCAAAACCCGGCCTGGGCTTGTCAGCCAAAGCCACCACCTGGTCACTGCCGCCTTGGATTGCGAGAACTCGCCTTTGTCAGACGCAAACAATACACGAGGCTGACACCTTCGCTGCTGCCCGCCGCGCGTTCGGGCTCGAAGTCTCCCGGAGCCAGGTCTGAGCGACCATGCGTTTGGCGCAGTGAGTGAGTGAGTGAGTGAGTGAGTGAGTGAGTGAGTGAGTGAGTGAGTGAGTGAGTGAGTGAGTGAGTGAGTGAGTGAGTGAGTGAGTGAGTGAGTGAGTGAGTGAGTGAGAGAGTGAGTGAGTGAGTGAGTGAGTGAGTGAGTGAGTGAGTGAGTGAGTGAGTGAGTGAGTGAGTGAGTGAGTGAGTGAGTGAGTGAGTGAGTGAGTGAGTGAGTGAGTGAGTGAGTGAGTGAGTGAGTGAGTGAGTGAGTTAGTGAGTGAGTGAGTGAGAGTGAGTGAGTGAGTGAGTGAGTGAGTGAGTGAGTGAGTGAGTGAGTGAGTGAGTGAGTGAGTGAGTGAGTGAGTGAGTGAGTGAGTGAGTGAGTGAGCAACGCACTAAGTCCTGTACGCCCACACGTTCCCCTCCGTGTCGATGAAGTGCGGCCGGACATACATGCCGTGGCCCTTGGTGTCCGGAACGAGGAAGTTCGGGGCGAGAACGACCTCCCCTGCCACAGCGAACTACAAGTTCAAATCACGACAACTCCAGTCACAGGCCTCTTCTTCCGGCCCAGGGCGCTTTGTGCGTCAGCACCGCTGGGCCCGCGCATGGGGGGGGGGTTGGCGGCGGTGGCGGTGGCGGTGCCGGTGGTGGCGGTGCCGGGGGCCACCATTCCTCCTGCACGCAAGGGGGGAATTATTGGCAACGACGCACCCCTCCTCAAGGTGTGCTTCCGTCCTCCGTCCCCTCCTCGTCGGGCGTCATAGGCTCCTTGATGGCAACCTGCAAGCGACAACAGGCCTGCCCACATGGACACTGCACCTGAGCGTCGCCTCTTCCTCGTCGGGCGTCATAGGCTCCTTGATGGCAACCTGCAAGCGACAAACAGGTCCTGCCCACATGGACACTGCACCTGACCGCGGGCGAGCAACGTGCCCTGCCCGTGCATGGACGAGTGCACTCCACCTAAGCCACGCCTCTTCCTCTTCCCAGTCCTGCTGCTGCTCCTGATACGCAATGAGATGAAAAGTGGCGACCGCGGGCGAGCAACGTGCCCTGCCCGTGCATCTCCACCTAAGCCACGCCTCTTCCTCTTCCCACTCCTGCTGCTCCTCCTGATACGCAATGAGATGAAAGGTGCAAGCAACATGTGCCCTGCCCGCATGCATGGACGAGCGCACTCCATCTAAGCCACGCCTCTTCCCACTCTTGCTGAGCCTGCGTTGACACAAGTGGCAACTGCGGGCGACAACGTCTGCCCTGCCCGCTGGACCAGGAACCCCCCTCTCTTTTGGGTCCCACATGAGTGGGGGGGACCAGGAACCCCCCCCCTTTTGGGTCTCACATGAGTGGGAGGGACCAGGAACTCCCCCCCCTTTTGGGTCCACGGAACGAAGCCTTGCCTCCTTGAGCGATGCGGCAGCGGCGGATGCGCCCTGTTCCTGGCGAGAGGACATCTAGCAATCAATCGCAACATGATTTTTGCAACGGAAAAACAAGTGGCAGTGAGAGGCCACCCACACAAGCCCCAGGCCGAACCACGAGCAGCCTCGTGCTCAGCGCCCAACCGACCCTGGCAGCGAGTGAGTGCGTGAGTGAGCGAGCGAGCGAGCGAGCGAGTGGCCTTGCGCTTGTATCTGCTCCAAGGCCTTGGTGGGTCCTGCCAGAGCAATGCAGAACGAACTGCCGGACACGCACAAGCTTTACAGGCCTTGCTTGCCTTCCGCTTCCTCATGAGGTCCTGTCAACTTGCAAGGCACGCAGTGCATGCTTGCACGCGTGCACTCTGAAAAGCAACAGCTCCTCCTGCACCAGCTCCTCCTTCTTCATCCGCTCACAGCGAAGAGCGCTTGGGACCCATGTGCCCTCCAGCATGTGCTGCCAGCCTGAGCGTTGGCGTGTGAGCGCCCAAAATCAAGGAAAGATTGAGAGGCTGGCCATTTGTGGGAGGCGTTGGCCTTCGGCCATGGCTCCGGAAAAGAGTCTCTCCTGCAGGCGAGGCTTGCAAATCCACAAAGACTGGAAACTCCTGAAAGGGCGTCCTTGGCACACGATGCGCCAACCGCACCAGCGTGGCTCGGCGCGGTTGTCCCAGAAGCTGCATGATGCCACGCTATTGCAGTAGAACGGCGCACTGCACCCCTGCGCGAATTTGCAATGACAACGGGCATGCCAGCACGAAACAAAAGCCTGCGGCATGAACTCCTTGAGGTTGGCCTTCATGAACAACTCCTCCTCATCGGCCTGAGCGAGACTGAACACAGCGAGCAAACATGCCCTGCTGAGGCATGGACGGAGCCGGGATCTCCAGCGAAGTGCCAGCGAATGCACCAAGTCCTGCAAACACTGACAGCGTGGATCCGGAATGGCAGGCATGACATGACTCTCCTCCATGTTGGATCTCCGTGCTGCTTCGGCAAAGGCCTGCGATGATGGCCCCTCATCAGGCCTGCCCAGGTCGGATATGTATAGGCGCATGGAAAGGCAATATACTGCATGAAAAGAAGCCGGGCCTCGCTAAAGCCCGCTGGCCAACCCCCCTCGCCCACGCCCCCGGGAGCCATGGATGCATCATGCAAGCAACCAGATCAGGACAGCATGCATGGGTTGTGCTGTTGCGCATGTTTGGACAAAAACAAATGCAAACATTGACGTTTTCTCCTGCCAAATTCCAAAAAATGGGCCTACGCAGACGCTTTGGCCTTGGCCTTCGCTCGCGGCTTGGATGATGAAGCCGCAAAAGCCCCTTGGAGGTATGCAAGGTTCCCAGCCGTGAGCTCCAACCAAATAGTCTGGGTACCCACCCCTTCGACAAGCACTTGCATAGACCTTGCCTCGCGTGCACCGGTGGCCGGAACCACAATCTGCACTGCGGGCGGAAGAAGTGCGGTGTTCTCCGCAGTGCACCTGACGCGGCGCCGCTTCTTCTGGCGCTCTCCTTCCGTGTCATCATGAGCGAGGGCTACCATGTCGTCACAGGTTTTCTGCCGGAGACCAACGAGCTCGGTCCACATCTCGACATTCAGATCCTTGGTGTCGCGGTCCTTCCGCAGATCTAGGGCGCGACCATACATGAACTTGACGAGCTGGCGGTTCCATTTCTCCAGGCAGATGTAAGTGACACCGTCGACATCTTTCTGATGAGGCACCCATGTCTCCTTTATGCCCCACTGGACAACCATTTGCTTGACAACGGTCACAGACATCATGGAAGAGAAAGGCCGTGAAATGAGTGGCGAGTCAAGCCCTAATATAGGATGATCTACCAAACGCCTGCAAGCGAGCAATGCGTGCCCTGCACAAAGACATCAATCATGCATGAATGCGCACTGGACATCAGTCGTGCAGCATGACATATACCACAAAAACCGGCATGTTTTCTTCGAGCAACGACCTGGTTCCGTTCTCGCCACACACATGCGAAGCTATTTTTTTCACTTGGAGCCTGTTTTGGCTTTGGCCTTGGCCTTCTTCTTCGGAGAAGCTTCCTCTGCAGATCGCTTCTGCGGGGAAGTGGCAAGAAGGGGCACTGCCTTTTCCTCTTTGGACTTCAAGTAGAGCAGCATGTCGCCAGCCTGCAAGTCCTTGGTGTTCTTCAGGATGGGGATGCGGATGGTCTTGTCAGACTTGCAGCTGACATAGTGGAGCTGCATATTCACATCCTGCTCGTCAGAGGAGGCTTGCAAGAACCAGACTGGGTGCACAAAGGGTTGCTGGCCCTTGCCATCCTCAGACGGCAACTGCACCATGGGCGTGATCCAGAAGGTGTGGGTGGGCGAGGAAGTCAACACCTCGAAGCCTGGCCCCTTTTTGCTCTTGGCCTTTGGCAAACAAACTACTTTGCAAGAGCACGGCACCAGCACGAGCTTGCCTCGCGAAATCTTGTCCTTGGCGCTGACGGTCTTGTTGGGCTTTGTCTGGATTTGCAACAAGTCCCAGTTCTGCAACTCAAGCTCAGAGCCCATGTCGTGGACTTGACAGACAATGGTTGCAAGCAAGTGCTGGGCCTTGTATTCGTCGTTGGAACTGGGGGGTGCTATGGTAGGATCATGCAAGTAGACTGGGCCAGCTTTGGGAGAGAAAATCACCCAACCTCCCTGCAAGAACTCTTCAATGGCAACCTTTGCCAGGATGCCGCCGCCCATGTCAACCCTGACCATGCCACCCTTGATGTCGTCCAGAACCCCCTCCTCCTTCGTAGCCCTGCGCCTGACGTGCGCGCCAGCTTCGAAGCCCATCTCCTGCAACAACACTGCAGGCTCCTTAAGGCTGCCGTCAGCGTTCAGCTCGCGCATCCTGAAAGCATGCATATGCATAGCGGTGCAGGGAACATGCGCAGGGTTGTAAACATTTTGACCATCAACGTAACAATTGTGTAGCGGATGTTCCATGCAGACATGGCTCAAAATTGGCTTTGTGGGGTTGTTGCCGGAACTGGCAGCATCGTCGCCCTGAGCGAACTCCTTCCACGGAGACGCAAGGTCCTTGCCGGTCACAATTCGAACCACTTGGACCCAGTCATGGGCGATGGCCTGCAAACTCTTCCATTGCTTTTCGCCCTGCGCGTGGCGCAAGCCCAGGACAAAGCTGCACATGGCCATCTCTGTGAGGCTGGTGGCAGTGACCAACGCATGCCTGCTCCGGACCTCCTCACTGAGCCCAAGCGCCATCCTGGACATCTCGCACATGATGTCCTCAGCAGCCGCAAGGGATGGCCGGTTGGTCTTGGCAGACATGGCGCGTGCGGTGGTCTCCGTGATGTTCTGACGCACATACGCGCATTTGAGGAGGCCGTGCCGGAACCGAGAGAACTGCTGCACAGACCCTTTGACGTCATGGCTGAGCTGCGCCCACACAGGAGCGGGCAGGCACCTGTTGCTGGGGCTGTTGCTCCGAACAAATCTCTGCGTCTCCTCAAGGAGGGGCGCCTCTTCTCCGCCGCAGTGCCTCAGCAAAAACACGAACATTGATGGCATACTGGAGCTGCACTGCGGTTGGCTTGCAAGCGCTTGCTTCCGAATGGCAGCGTAGTCTGCTGTCAGGCCAGCTGCGCGCTTGGCCCGCCACAGGGAATGCATGCGGAGCATACACTGCAACTCGTGCTCTGGGCGGTGCAAGGTGGTGTTACCTGCCCGCTGGATCACTTCGATGGTCTTGGGCACCTGCTCTGCGACGACCGCCTGGATCACCTCCCAACGAAGACCCTCCACGCAGGCTTTGTGAAGGCTGGGGTCTTTCATTTTCAACCGCTCCAAACACAAAGCGCCCTCCACAGACACGTCTGGGTGGCCAGACGGGACCCCATCAAGGAACAGTCTCAACACAAAATTCGTGTGAGACCCTGCAATTGACGCATGCTTGATGGCCGTGTTATCCTGATGGCCAAGGGCTCCCCCTGCAGTGCTCAGCAACCTTCCATTGAAGTCCTGGCACTGCTGCACGACGGCCCCAGGCAACTCCACGCATATAGCCTGGACGCGGGAGAAGCAAAAGCCGACGGAGAGCATTCCGTGCATCAGATCTTGCACGTCCACCACGTTGATCCCATACCCTTCCCGGTTTCGGTGGTGGACACCGATCCTCTTGGCCGGTATGGTGGCCGAGTGCGCCAACCCATTCTGCCGAAGCAGCTGCATGATCTGCTGGGCGACGCAGACCAGCTTCTCCCCGGAGTCGCCAGCCTCACAAAGGCGAGTGAGCTCCTCCTTCAGCTCAGGCGACATGGACATATTTCAGAAAAACTGCTTGAGGTTCGGCAAAAGCTGACAAACATGCACATGCACAACACTGCAAGCACCCTGCAGGAGACTGCTGCGTGCAGCAGAACATGCCCGCGAGCAAAAGTGCATTGAGCGGAAGCGCCTCTGCAGGATTGAAGCACTTCAAGAAAAGTGCGTCATCCCTGGCTACAGCTGCCCAACCCGAACCCAGCAACGCAACTGAAATGAAAGGCCTCTTCAACTCTTCTGGCTGCACCGATTTCGCCAAATGGCTGCACGTGTCCCACATGCAATATATATTGCCATGCTCAAGGCTTCCGACTCATGCATGTGACTTCAGAAAAAAACGTGTCGACACGGACGTGGCGGACCAATGCGAAGTGTGCGCGCTCGCAGCTTTGGTGGTTTCAAACCAAAAAATGAAATCGGTGAAAAACAAAAAACCCAAGGCGACACACGTCGCAAAACGGATTTGTAACTGAGTTATTTGATTTGCCCAACTCAGGCCAACCAAGTTACACATGCATCAAATTGACATGCTATGTTACTTGCAAGTCACCCAACTACATGTAAATACGTGCAAAACTTATTATGTTGACCTCGCAATTTATATGTACCCTCCAAATTCCTTAGCGATAATGCGCTACATACTTGATGTATAACCTAGTGTTAGCCAAGATGCAACTGACCTTACAAAACTTGCTATCGTCAGCAACTAAGCCAAAAACATACTAAGACGCGCGCCCCTTTAAGTACGGCTTCCGCGGCAATCCGCTCACTTTTCCACTGCCTTGGGAAGACTTGATGCGCGAGCTCCAGAGCGTGGGAGAAGAGGCGGCGGCATTGCCGCGAGCTGGAGTGCAGCTGAGTGAGGTGGTCCGCGTGCTCTTGAAGACCAACCAACACGGCCAAACCTCAGAGGCGGAAATTAAGACCTTGATCCACCAGGCCAACGTCAGACGAGAGGTAGCGGTCAACCTCATCCTGGACATGAAGCGCCTGGGCCACCCGTCTTTCATTGGAGCCGATGAGGACGCCGTCCGGGCCCGGGCGGCGGCCTTGCCCGAGGACGGGGTGCCGCCAGAAGTCTTACGCGTGGTCACTCTGCTGGATGGCTCGGAGAAGATCAACGACAAGCTGCTGCCGCAGAAGGCGGCGACCCCAGTGGATGGCCGCAGTGACGCGGTTGAGGCGGGAAGAATCTTCGCCGCCCCGCGGCCGCGGGGGGTCGTGGCAGAAGGCGAGCAAGCGCTGGATCTCAACCAGACGCAGATCGCCGCGATGCGGCGGCTACAAGACGAGCTGACTTCGGACGCAGAGAAAGCGCTGCGGTCCTTGGAGGTGAGAACGGGCAACCAGTTGGTGGACCAATTTCAGCCTCTTTATTTCGCGGTGGCGTTCTGCTTCTGCTTTAAGTTCGGGACAGCCCGCCCCGACGTGAAGAATGAAGTGAAGGGGGAGGCTCGCGACAGTCGACGGGCGCCTGGGGCTCCGCAGGCGGGGTCTTGATTCTACGTTTCGCTTCGTGCGTTCTTTTAATTCGGTTCGACCCTTTAGAGAGCTGTCGGCGTAGGTCGATATCCACGCGTGGGCCGCGGCTATGCAGCGCCGTGTGGAGTCCCAGTTTCGCCGGGGCTGGAACTTCGGCTACTCCATATGGAACTACATCTTCCGAACAGCAGTCAACCTACAGAAAAACGTCTACATGTACTCGATCCCAGACGAGTCAAATCCTGAAAGGCGCCGACCGATGACTGGCAAGGAAGTCCTCAAAGGCGCGAGTGACCTGCTGCGGGCGCTGGACAGCAAATACGCGGACGTCTCCGGCGAGCTGAAGGCCGTCAAGGGCGACTTGGCCAAAACGCGACTGCGTGCCCAGTCTCTCGCGCGAAGCAGTGAAAGTGCTCGACAACTTGGAGGCCAGGACGCGGAGGATCCCTGGCACCCAAGAGGTGCGGACTACTATGCGTTTGCAAACACATGCCAACCGCGTCTGTTACGGGCTCTCCGTCTTCCTAACGTTCTCCCCCTCGGAGCGCGATACCGCGCTGATGCTCCGCCTGGCCCGGGTCCGGCAAAGCGACCCCTCCTTGCAAAGCGACAGAGACAGAAGCTTCCAATCTTGGAGCTCGCCCAAGCTAGACGAGGAGTTCTGTAGACTCTCGCCCGAGGCGCTCTTGGAGGAGCTTCCCGACTACGACGGCCTGCGCAGAAGGCTTCAGAGTTCTGGTGCTTCTGGCGCTGCGGCACCTCCTTGGAGTCCGGTTCTGCCCGCGCTGTCCAGACTGCGCGGCTTCCGACTCGCCCTGCGCTGACGCGTTTGGCAGCGACGCTACGGCGACGGGCGGCGTGCTGGGTCGGGTCGACGCCGTGTACGGCTCGATCGAGTGTCAAAAGGCCGGCTCCCTACATGGCCACTTCCAAGTCTTTGTGCAGTGCTTCCACCAACATACGCCCCTGTCGCAACTGATGAAGCTGGAAGAAGAGGGCGGCGTGAGACGACTGTTCCAGAAGTACGCGAGCTACTCTGCCCATGCGAGGCCGGGTTCGTCGTCGCTCGGGAGGGGAGGGGCGCGCGGGTCTTGTCTAGTTCCCTTCCGCTACAGGCGCAGCGTCTATTGTCGACCTGACCTATGGCAAGAAGGGCTGCGCGAGACCGTGGAAGCCGATTGGCCGGAATATAAAGATAGCAGTTTGATGCTGAGCCGGCCGGCGTATCAGACCGACGCTTCGATGAGCCCGGCCGACTGGAAAGCCCGTTTCCTGGAGGTGGATGTAGAGGAGCTACAGCAGCGCAAGCAGCATCACGTCCACCTGCCCGGCCCAGACGGGCAGCGACAGCCCTTGGCCCACTGCCAGGACGCCCGGGACCCGTCCAAATGCAAGAGCGGCTTCCCCAGAGACAAGGCTCTAGTGGATGGGACAGTCTTGGCGTGCCCCGGTCTCGGCCAGAAATTTGAGCTACCTGTCAAAGGCAAGCGGAGCTTGCTCGGGGTCTGCTGGGGCCCGGTCAACGAGCCGAACCTCAACGGGAACCACCCCGCGTTCCTCGCGGCGCTGAGATGCAACGGAGACCTGCAGCTACCCTACCGTTTCCCGATCACTACCGAGACGCACAGCGACTCGCTTTGCGAGGAGAACTGCGCGGGCAGGCAAGCCATTCGCTTGCTGATCAGAGAGGCGCAGCTGACGCAGGACCGAGTGAGTGTCGCTCTTATCGTTGAGTCGTTGATAGAGTCGAAAAAGTTGAAAAAGAAAACGCCTGAGTCAATTTAGAACAAATCCTTATCGCGCAGGCGGCGCAAGCTGGAAATGCCTGCGACTACATGAACAAGCGACTGGCGATCGCCCGGGCCGAGATCCAAGAGTGGCAGCGGGGGCAGCGGGACTTAGCGGCGGATCTGGAAGACAAGCCGGTCGGCTACCTCGCGGCTCGAAGCAACAAGAGGCTGATCACGGATATTTACTCCAGGCACGCTAGTTTGCGCGCGTCGTCTTGGCTGGTTCTTTCGTAAAATCGACCGCTCCCTCGGTTCGGTCCCTGCAGGGGGGTCTGCCGCGGCGCCGTGGAATGCTGCAACCTGATCGTCAACTCTGGCAAGAACGACCCGACCTCTGCGGAAACGATTAAGACGGCCCCCGTGACGGATATTTCGCTGTCGTTTGGATTGCGGCTGATGGAAGCCGCGGAAACCGGTGAGCCGTGGCCCGTGGAGCCGCGGCGCCAGCAGCCGGATAAGCGCGACTTTGGGCTGCGTCAGACTGTCTCCAGGCCGGCCTTTTGGACCTTCTACGGATCGCGCGGAAAAGATCCTCGAGTCTTCGAATTATCTGCCTTCGAATTTGCTCGCCACTTCCAGTGCGCCGTAGCCAGACATCCTCGCAAGGTCGCGGACTTAGGCTGCGAAGGCGAAGAGGAAGAGGAGGAGGGCGACGAGGGGCGCAATTGCGGAGCCGAGTTCCACGCTTACTTGACAGACGAGGGCCAGAAGATATTCGCGCGTCTCCGCCGCGCCGCGCTACTGCCCGGGACGCACTATCGCGTCAAGGATCTCGGCGGCGAAGACTGGGTCGCGCTGAGCGACGGCGCTCTGGGGCAAACCTTCAGGCGCGGACAACTTAAGATTTTTTAGTTCATCGATCTCGAAACAAAGCGACCGCGTTTGCCCCGCAGGCACGATTGGGTAGCAGTCCTACGGCGCCGGCCCAACGTCCCTGTGGTTCAAGGCGCCTTAGGCAGCCGCTGCGACGAGGATACTGCCAAGAAGGTGCTCCTGCTGTTCTTTCCATGGACAAACGATCCTTCAGAAGCTACCTCTCGCGTGCCCTATTTGAGCAGCTTCAAGGCCCCGGGCGTCAAGACCTGGAGACACGCGCTGCGATTCCGCCTGCTGCGAGACGGGTTCCCGACCGAGGAGGTCAAGCAGTTTGCTCAAAACTTCTGCTTCGTCTACGGCCTGCGACAAGCTGGAGGCGTGGCTCGTCGAATGTTCGGGTCGAGCGTCGCACTGGATGTTGGATGAGTCAAATGTTTCAGCGTCTAAAAAATAAAAGCAAGAGGGCGCGCGCCGCAGGAAAACAGCGACAACGAGTTCGAAGACGAGCCGATGGAGCTGGAGGAGGAAGACCTCCTGGCGGCGCAGGCCACGCGCATCAAAGGCGCCGCGCAGCCGGGCGAAGCTGGGGGAGAAGAGGAAGAAGACGCCGAGGCAGAGACGCCAGAAGACGCGACCGCCAAGGCGCAGCGGATCGCCCGCACGGAGCAGATGTTCCAGCTGTCCAAGGAAGTCTGGGGCGGGGCGGCCGCGTCCGGCGAGGGCGACCCAAGCTTCGCCCAACACTATGCCGATATGGCGGCCAAGCAGGCCGTGGAAGACCACGACGAGCTCGAGGAGGCGGCCAAGGCCTCCCGCGAGAAAGCCAGCAAAGGAGGCGCCAATGCAAAGGAGGGCCCCGGAGTGAGCGCGGTCCGCCCGCTCGTGACAAAGGCCGGCCTGCTCGGGTGGCTGGAAGCCAAGCGGCCCAACCTAAACGCCAAGCAGCAAGAAATCTTGGCGCTAGTCGTGGAGCGGGTTCTGATCGAGTGTGGCCTGCTCGCGCCGGAAGAGTCGAGTCGCCAAAGCGGCGAGCCCTTGGTGTGGCTATTACACGGGCCTCCGGGCGCGGGAAAGTCTCACGTCCTGAAGTACTTGAGGGAACTCTTCGAAGAGCAGCTCGGCTACGTCCAAGGCATCGACTACGAGGTCGCCGCCTTCCAGGCTGTGAACGCCGCGGACATCAAGGGCAAGACGATCCACAACGTCTGTGGTTTGAGCGCCGACTGGAAGGCCGTCGACCGCGCCGTCAGCAAGGAGGTGGCGAAGCGGATGGGGCTCTGGCGCTGGCTCATCATCGACGAAGTCAGCATGGTGAACGCCCGGCTCCTGGCGCAAGTGGATCAGCGCCTGCGCAGCGCGGTGCCAGACGTGGCGGCTTGGAAGCTCGACCCCTCCGCCAACTCCTCCCGACCCTTCGCGGGCATCAACGTGCTCTTCACCGGGGATTTCTAACAACTGCCTCCGCCTAGCGGGGCGTACTTGGGCGACGTCCCCTACAATCGGCGCCCGCGAGCGCCCGACGACTTGACGGCCCCGGACCCCTTGGCGGACTATGGCAGGGAGCTGTTCTGGGGCGGCGCCGTCCAAGGCGTCACCGAGTTGGAGGAGCGGGAGAGATGCAAGGACGGCTGGTGGAATGCAGTTGTGGACGAGCTACGAGCCGGGCACCTCTCGGAGCGCAACTGGAAATATCTCCATGGGCTCCCGGTGGAAGGCTGCGCCCTGTCCGACGAAGAACGGGCGTCTCGACGACGAGTCGTCGCGGGCCACATCGACCCGCGGCTCCAGGAAGCCAAGTTCAAGCAGGCGCCAGTCATCGTCGCGAACAACGACGCCAAGTTTCAGATCAACAAAGACCGCGCGCGGCGCTATTCGAAGGAGTCGGGCGCGCCGCTGCGGTGGGCCGCCGCCGCTGACAGGCCGGGCTTGGCGCTCTTGCAGACTCAGGCAGGAAGAAGGCAAAAAAAAACTTTTTAAAATAAACGTGCTTGTGTAGAACTTTAATCCAGTTTCGAGGAAGTATTGCGCCCGGCGCTCAGGCCTGCGACAAGGCGGCGAGGGTCCGTTGGCTGCAATACCATGACAGGGACACTGGAAACCTGTGTGGAACGCTACCGCTTGCCGTGGGCATGAAGGTGGCGCTGACAGAGCACTTGGACAGGTCTGAAGACAAGCTCCTTCTACGCGGCGCGACGGGGTTCGTGCATTCCTGGCGCTGGCCTCCTGGCGCGCGGCAGCCTACCCACGTCTATGTGAAGTTTCAAGGCGCGGAGTGGCAGCTCGAAGGCGCGCCGGAGCCGGGCCTCTATCCGGTCACGCGGCAAACCAAGGTCTGGTTCCTGGACGGCGGCAGGCCCAAGCCCGTGCTGAGGATCTCCCGAACTCAGATCCCGCTAGTGCCGGCCTACGCCGTCACTGCCCACGGGAGTCAGGGTAAGACCTTGCCGGCGGCCATGGCCGACTTCAACGTGGACAGGTGGACGGACATCACCTTCGGAACCGTGGCCGGCAGCCGCGTGAGGCCTTTTTTTTTTTTTTTAGGGAGCGGAGTAAAAACTTTTGCGCGCTCGGCGGTCGACTCAGATTCGTCGCGTCTGTTGCTTGCAGGAGCCGTGAAGATATCCTCATTTTGCGGCCGTTCCCGCTCTGGCTCTTCCAGCGGGGTGCGCCAGAGGGGCCAGAGTTGCTGCTGAAGACTCTCCGAGGTGAAAAGATTGATTGGGTCAACTACCGCGAGGCCCGCGCGCCCCGCGCGCCGTGCCAACAATGCAAAGTGGTTAAGCCTTTCGACTACTTCGCGGACGCCCAGTGGGACAAAGCCAGAGCCAACCTGCCTGCCACTTGTCTGACTTGCATTCATAAGGATGGAGGCGCCTGCAAGCGCAAACTGCCTTCCAATGTTGAGCGGCTGCGCTGCATTGGCTGCGGCTTCGAGAAAGTGGAGCACGCGTTTCCCCGAGCTCAACTTCGGCAGCCTCGTGCAGAAGAAAGGCGAAATTGCATCGCGTGTTTGAAGAACGTCTCGGAGTTGACTTGCTCGCAATGCGCAGAGGTGAAGCCGCTGAAGGAGTTCCACCTATCTGCGTTGACGCTGCCGTGGGCGGCCGCGTGTCAAAGTTGCCAGGACGCGGTGCGCGGCAAGGCTCGTCGGCTCCGGGCCGGATGGGAGAAGTGCCGAGGCTGCGCGGCTTTTCTGCCCACGTCTTCTGCCGTCTACATCAACCAACGCTGCCCCAACCGCGCGGCAGATCGCAAACGGGGCGAACGTACTTGTCTCAGATGCAAGAGGAAATGGAGCGAGAATTCGGCGGAAGAACAGATCCGCAAACGATTCTGCCCGAAGTGCCGCTAGGGTAGATCTTGGAGAGCGATTTTAAATGAAGGCGGCAAAAAGCAAATGCGCGATTGGGTCTTGCCTTGTTGGCGCGCGGCGCAGCAATTTGAATGCGACATTCCCAGCATTGCGCGGCTCATTGACCTGCTAGCTCATCAGCTTCAAAATGCGTGGGGCCGCGTTGGGCCCGCGCTATGTTTTCGAGATGTCGCCAAGGCGCGGGGAGCGCGCTAGCGTTGCGATGACGCTCTTGTCCTGACGGGCCGAGGCCTTTAGAGCAGTCCGCTTTGCCGAGGCGGGGGACATGATTCACGCTTTGCTCGCGTGTTTGTTGTCTTGCAGTCGCGGGACTCAGGTCTAGTCGGAGACGCGCGCGCGAGGCCGCCCGGGGGGGGGGGGGGGGGGGGGGGGGGGGGGGGGGGGGGGGGGGGGGGGGGGGGGGGGGGGTGGGGGGGGGGGGGGGGGGGGGGGGGGGGGGGGGGGGGGGGGGGGGGGGGGGGGGGGGGGGGGGGGGGGGGGGGGAGGGGGGGGGGGGGGGGGAGGGGGGGGGGGGGGAAATGTACCGCGGAGTGCTCCGAGTTGCCAGGCGCGAGGCGCGAGTCGCGTGATGTTCGATAGTTCTGGGGCTTAGGTCTTCCCCATTTCCGTGAAGCTTCTAGAACTAACTGGGCACGATATTCGAACCTAACCTTGTGAGCTCAGGTCTCGGTTTGAGTTGTCGAGAGTGACTACGTCTCGGAATTTTGCTGATTTTCGGCTACGCGTTTGCATAAGCCTTTGCCTGAGCAATTATCTCAATCCAGCTTGAGCCATTTTTTGCTTGCGTTTAAAGGCCTCGCTAAGTCGCGTCGAGTCCTTTGGTCAACGAAAATGACTATTTTGGTCGTTTCTCTTAGCCTTTTCATATCCGCACTCCGAGCATGTTTTGTTCGGTCTACATTCGCTCAGGTTGGTTTATCTGAAGCTAAAATGTTAATCTAAATTATCGCGAAGTCGATCGAGCTCATCTTTTTGATGTTCGAGCTTGTCTTTCGCGTTCGTTAGGCGAGCATGATCTTGTTCGATCTCCCTTTTAACCGCTCGAGTTGTTCAACTTGGTTGATCTGATCGAGTTCAATTTCAATCTTGCCTAGATCAAGCTTGAAGTGGTTCATAACTCTTGCTCGTTTGGTCGAGCATCTTAGTCGAGTTATGTCTTTTCGCTCACGCTCAGAACGTTTTGTCGAACTGCGTTCGACCTGTTTAGAACGTCGTGCTCGGTCTCTCACTCGACGTGCTTACTCAATCAAGTTTAGGGGTGATTTAGCTCGACCTTTTCGGATTACAGCGCAGGGATTCCCCTATATAGAAAAACTTTCGAAGCTTTGAGGTCTCCGCTACTCGCTCTCGACATTTGCCTAGGGCGCCACCACACTGTGTTGGCGGACCCTAAACCCTAAACCCTAAACCCTAAACCCTAAACCCTAAACCCTAAACCCTAAACTTTTAGTGGCTGCCGCCATATGCGCCAACACAGGTGTAAGGTTGTGCGTCGATCTTAGTGTTGACAGAAGGCGATCCTGTCCTGTGAGAGGGGCCAGGCCTGTTTGACGATCCTCAGGCCCAGCCTAAACAGAAGACCCACCCAAGCAAGGCCCAGCCCAGCCCAGGCAGGCCGGTTGTCAATTAGTTGGCCAAAAAAAATCCACCCTCGCCTATGCCTGTTGGTCCAGGATTGTCAAGAGGACGCAAGGTGACGTCCCGTGGGACGCTGTGCACCGAACCCTCAAGCTTTAATACCAACCACGTAGAAAGGTGTATACGGACGATGCCGTTATAGCCGAACCCGTGTAAACGTTGTAAGGAAGAAGGAATGATAGTCACAACAGTAGTCCTGACAGTGCGGCGCAAGCAGTTGTTTTCCTCCTAATGCCAATCACGGATATCCGCAGTCACACATCAGATCTTGAACCTCAATTGTGTCTTGAGCCAAATGGCGATCAATGGAACTTGGGAAGCAACACCAACAAGGACCTCAGAACAGCTACCCAATTTCGGCACGGGGCCTAGAGGGTTTTAACATCCCCCATTTGGGTCGCATTGTTCATCATGCGGTCCAAACACCACAAAACGTTCCACTGGCCACGGCTTCAACTACGAAATCGTGTCGTGCATTCTTTTACTTGCTATCACTACACCGTTCATTCGCTGTGAAACATGCCGGGTTCGATTGTACGAAAAGTGAAACATTCATCCTCCAATCGAAGCACACATCCATATGCAGGTGTATATAATACACAATCGTCACGTCATTTGACCACCAATGAACAATCCAGCTGCCGCATTTGCGCATCGCGCAGCTGTCATCCATAAATGGGTTGGCCACAAATGTCCACCATGCGCGCCCGCTTGTGATCGGTCTGCATATCTCCGGCAAAGAAACATCGGTGAGTAATCAATGCAAATCATAGCCATTCCAGATACCATGGACAATGCATAAATAATGAAAAGATATCATCTATAAGGTAATAGTTCCATCCATGAATATCCAGAGCGTCATAGTCATCGGAATATGTAACCATGTACACACCCAATCATCTTGGACACATGAATATAAATCATGACATAAGTCGTTCCACCGAAACAGTGTCGATGTGACGCAAGTAACAGATGGGGACTGGCCCACATCGTACCGCAATCATCATCTTCACGAAGCATACCTGTCCCCAATGGACAGCCTATGGGTACGTCGGCGGAACTCCTCGTCCAAGTTCTTCTGGGCTTCTCGTGCCCGGACACACTTCTTGTTGTAGTCCTCTGGCAACCAGTGCCCTTTCCGAAGGCACCAATCCAGCAGGGGTGTGTCGCATTTGTTCGGGTCGATGGCCGAGATGATGGCGCTCACGTTGACCGTGTAACCATTCTTGCCAAGGTTTAGGCCATCCCTCACGAATGATATATACTTACAGTTGAAAGCTAGTGCAAAACATCTGAAAATAATATCACCCACCGGGTGCACTCGGTCCTTGACCAGGAGCTTCATTTCTTCCTGGTGACATCGAGGATTCTTGCTGCAATCCACAGCTTGTAGAATGTGTATAGTCCCTCGCATTTGTTCACCATCATACGAATATATTCGTCACGCTCCTCAACCGATCGGAAGGCTCTTGTCCGAACATTCTCCGATTGAGAAATCTTCGTTATTGTTGATGGCAAAAGTATACCTTCCTGATCATGCTCAGTGATGTTGGGGTACCTCCTGAAGTCATTGTGGTAAGGGCAGCCCTCTCTCCCCTCGAGCTTGGCAATCATCGTTCTATCCTCACCACCTTCAAACATCCCCCACATCTTGGACAGCTGGAGTGCGATAAATCCTGCCATGTACTGAGCCTCACGCGGCTCGTCAAGGCAGATCGCCATCCGTTGGGAACTTATAATGTCCCGTGACGCCAGATCGGTGTCGCGGTAATGCCAACCGCCGTCTTCTTCCTCTGACGCATAGCCGGATGTATATCCTTGCGTGTCCATGTCGTCATCTTCTCCCGGAACTTCCTCCGCTTCGTCCTCATCCTCCTGTGCTGCCGCATCGTGGTTAGCTTCTTCCTGTGCACGCCTGGCATCTCCAGAGACGTTGGGGTTTTGGTTGTCCTCCTCGTCATCGGAATTGATGTGAATGTAGTATCTTCCGATGGAGATCAGTTGTGCCTCGCACTCCAGGCATAAGCAGAAGCAGGTGGGGATCGCGGTCGCACATGATGGACATATCCGGCACCTCAGTCCTTCCCATGTCTCATCATTCAGGATGACGACTTTGCTGACTTCGTCCCGGACCTCGTTGACCTGTGCGTTGAACTCTTCCATCTTGTTGTTTCGATAGAGTTCGCAAGCACGATTAACCATGTCAACGATGTAGTGCAGATTATCGGCACCTGTCTCAGTCTCCGGCATCCTCTCGCTGATCTTTGCGACGTTCTGGAGGAACATCGCAGCCGACTCTTGGGAAGAGTTGACAAAGCCAGGGCAGATCTCGTTCTCCACACACTTCGAGTACGCCCTCTTGATGTCACGTACTCCAGGCGCTTCCCTCCGTTGCTTTTGCCAATCCAAATGGACTTGACCTCATAGAACGGGATCACGTCAAAGACCATGAAAGTCCCATTAGCCGCGACTCCAGCCCCATACCGCGCGAGGGTTGCACTGGGAATATAGATGATCGCAATCGGATCCCCTCTCCTCACGTTCCGTAGCGTTGTCTTCGTCGCCACGTTCATCTCATCCCATGGAGCAAACGCCCCGAAGTGCAGTGCTAGCCTGTTACCGCCATCGATTCCGCCGGGGACTAGCCCACAGCGTACGATGCTTGGCAGGTTTTCCACATACGTCACATGGAATGCTCCTCCGAGAGAATCACCCATTCTTGCGGAATACCTATTCGCCAGTGCGGATGAGCTCATGAATCCAAAATCACTGTGACCGGTTGTGACTCGGATGCACCAAGGTCTGTACCATCCATCGCATCTGTTGAACATCCTGTCGATGTCGTCCCGATCCACGCCAGCCTTGGTCATTTCCTCCCTGGCTGCCCTCGTGTCGTTCGGGTTCATGATGCTCGGAAACCTTGCTGCCAGAACCTGGAATCTCGATTTCTTGCTTCCGGATTCCTGCCACTTGATCACCTCCATGATGCCCATGTATCGTTTCGCTCTCGTGGTGTATGGTGGGAATATGTCGTTGTTCCGGTCGTCAATGACAGCATCAATGTCGACCCATCCACCCTCGTCGCACCTGAAAGCACTTCCTCGGCAATTGCCGATCTTGTGTCGAAGGACTCTGCATAGGTCGTGAGATAGCTGGTTTGCTTGGTCCCTTGTAGTAAATACCGAGCGATCATCACCAATCCTGCATAGTGGAGCACCGTCGAAAGGAGCAATGCAGAAGTTGACACTCTTGCCAAGTTGCATCACGTCCACTTGCTCAAGGATTGCACCTCTGGGAAAGTACCTGGGGTCAACAATAGACGCGTATGCCCGTGGCATATGCACATCAATCAGTCGCCGTACTTCGGGATGTAGCACGGGATGGTGTCGCATCCCATCTCAAGCGTCTTCTTGAATGTCCTGCTGTCCCCGCACGGGTTGTATGTGAGGTCGACGCCACCACATTGTAGCTCTCCTCCCTCAGCCGTGTCAGCCATCTCCACCAAATTAATAGTGTAGCTGTACATCTCAATTGTTTCTTTCCCTGCTTGTCCCCCTTTCTTTCTTTCCTTGGACGTTGATGAGGACGGTTCCTCCGTATCCCCCATGTCTTCATCAGATGAAACAGGGTCACTGCTGAGTAGCTCACGGAGCACCTTCATCGCCTTCTCATTTCCAGCAGCCTCCTCAATGTCCTTGCAGTCGCCGTCGTGGGCCAGGTTCGCGCACTTCTTACAGATCCCCATATCTCCCCATGCACTTCTCCATTGACTCCAGGAATCCTAGTGCCGCTCTCCGCCCGTCGATCACACGCTGCTTCTTGTCCTCCTTCTCAGTATTGGCTTGAGAACTTCGACTCGGGTCTGGTGCTTGACCAAGACCCTCATCTTCGCCCTCCGTGGCCTTTCTCTTGGACCCTTGTGCAGAGGGCTCGGTGATCAGGGATCGTGGATGTCTGGGCTTGACCTTGTTCATGATGTCAAGCACCTCCTTCGTGGGCACGCCGAGCTGTGCGGACGGTTTGTTCCGCTTTCTGTTCTGGCCCGTCGTGTGGGTCACGTTCCCAGCGAGGTGTCGCACTATTGACTGCTCGAACTCCCTCTTGATCTTCCATGCATCCTTCCACAGCGGCAGTTCGTGCTGGAAGTACGACATCACCTCAAAGAATCCCAACACCATCTCGACGACGTCTCCCAAGGACTCCTCGTTCGTGGTTTGTCCCAGGAGCTCATACATCGTCCCTTGGTCGAGCACACTCTTGATCCATGACGAATATGCCACATTGCCGAGATCCTTGCCTATCAAGAAGATGGACATCCTCTCCTCGACTCCCTCGGAGTTCTTGCACACGATCACATCCCGGGATGCGCACAATTGCTTCCCGTGACCGTTGTTATAGAACTGCGCTGCTTGATCCACGGTCATGCTCACGAATCCCGCGTGAGAAAGCTCCTTCTTCAGCTTCGAATACGCGAGCTCCCGTATGATCGTGATCATGGCCTGGATGTTGTTGACGTCCACCATGAGGTTTTGAAGGTCGGGGATTGCCACCACGCATTCCGCGAAGAGGCGCGTGTACATTTTCTTCCCCTCGATAGACATTGCAATACCGTTCGTGTCCGCGTTCCAGTTCGCGCAACAGTTCACGCAAGAAGAGGGATTGTACTTCGACTTCGGTCCGAGCACCTTCGACTTGCTCATCTGCATCTCTTTAGCGCAAAGTTCGCAGATAAATTTGCTGAGCTCCGTGACCGTATACCATCGAAGACGTTGATCACCGGCATCGGCTTTCCCAAAAGCATCCTGCTCGCCGTGTCCTTCATCTTGCTGCTCTTGTTTCCTCTTCGACTGTGCAGTGAAGGTCGGCTTGTACTCGAATTTCACCTTCGATTCCTCCATGTTCTTCGGGATGTTGAATCGAAGGTCGGGCTCGTTTATGCACGTCCCCTCCAGCTCACACACAAACGCGTTGCTTGGTGCGACCGCATCGATGGATTTCTCAATCAGCAGTCGCTTCAGGAGGAAATGTTGCAAGTTCGAGCTCCCAGGGATCTTGTAGTTCTTTCCTGTGAGCGCATGGACCACGCGCCACAGGCGATCGTTCTCGGTCACCAGCGCGCCTGCCGCCTTGCAGATCTCGCTAACCTTGTTGGCGATCGTCCCCAAGTCCCCTCTTCCACCATGGAAAGCAACATCGCGATTCACGCACACCACGACCAGGCCCTTGCATGTGTTGACGAGGTCAGATATCGCCTTCTGCAGGGAGTCGATGATGGGGTTGGCGGTCACCTGCCATCCGCATCCTCTCATGCACACCCAATCATATAGCGACATCCAGATGTGCACCGACATTGGTGAGTCATCCATGTCTCGCCTCCGCCGTTCAGCGATGAGCTTATCCAGCTTCTGCAATCGGGAGATGATATTCAACGTGTCGTTGGGTGAGGAGACTTGCTCACTCGACCCATAGTATGATCTCTCCTCGATGTTTGTCCATCCCTGTTCGTTGACCATCATCTGGAAGGTCTTCGTGCTCCCTTTCGAGTTGACGGCCCTCAGGGGCCAATCCAGGACCAAGAAGCTCTTCTTGTGGATCATCATGTCGCGAATCGTCGCCTCGCCAATGGGGCTCCTCTTCTGCCTATTGATAATCCGGTTCAACTGTCCAGGTGCGTTGTCCGGGTTCTTCTCCGCCTGAATCAACGCGTTGATGGCTTTGGCGCCCGGAAGGCGTCCAGTAATCAAGCATCCTGTTTGGGCACACAAGAAAGCATACAGCTGTAGCCATGCCGCATTTCCCTTCCCAACATAGGAAAGAATGATCTTCTCCGCGCTGGTCTTCTCCTCGAAGTGCAATAGCGAAGAGGTCAGGCATCTCAGCATACACTCCCAATATGTTGCTCTCTTGCCTTCTGCAAGACACGGCCCAAATACAGTTTGTATGATTGGGTACCCCGTATTGTTGTCTATGTTGAATTCACATTGACAGTCGCGCCGCCCAAAGTGGTACCCCCTTCGAATGAAGTGTAGGTATCGTGTCCAGCAGTTGGGTTGATAATTACCCATCTGTCGTCGTCACCGCCAGAGTTCATTCGGAAAATGGAGTCGATGATCTCGTTGTCGATCTTGACAGCATCGCTGGCTTGCGACCCCCCACTTGGAGCTCCCGGCTGGGGGACTGACCCACCAGCGGTTTGACTCCTTTGTCCGGAGCTTGATGCCGACTTCTGCTGTCGCTCCGTCTTCCGTGGCGGCTCCGTCTTCGATGAGCCCATCACCCACCATGTCGGCTCTTCCCCAACCACGAAATCCTCGGGGTACTTCTCCAGTTCCCTCTCGATTTCATGAATCGTGCAGTATTTATTCTGGAAGAATTCGATCATGACGTCCTTCTCGGCCTTCTTCTCGATCTCCTTCATCCAGCTTACCCACTTGCGCCGATCTTGGTTCTCAGCGGCCCTGTCAGCCGCGTGCGGTGCCAAACTGATGGAGTTGATGTTCATCGCAGGCAGCTTCGACTCATAGATCATATCGATGCACCATAGGAAATCCCTGGCGTACTCAATCTCCCGGTAGAGATCGTTCAGCTCCCTTTTGTCTGGACGGAAATAAGCTGTATACGACTGATCTTTGGAGTCCTTCTCACCGAGCAATGGCTGCAATCTCCTCATGATGAAGATACGCACATGAGCGAATTGACCGCTCCGATGCACGCGTCAGAGATGTCACTGGGGGTTGACCCACAGATCATCCAGCGCAATAGGTTGTTCTGGCTGGCATTCTCATCCCTCCTCAGTGCATATGCGAGGTTCTTCATCGATGCCTGCAGCTCATTCTGGTAGATCAACCCAAGGTCCCAATTCTTCTGGTAGTCGTCCTTGGAACCACGACCGTAGGAGTCGATCTTGGGAGCCTTGATCACGCTCAACGTGAACACTTTCCCCCAGTTTCGATCTCTGTATCTTGCGATTCTCCGGTCGTGCCTCTCAAACTCTGCAGTTGTCTGGAACTCCTCAGAGCTCCTCCACCTTCTCGATGACGATGCCCTAGATGACTCGTCGTTGATGAATTCTTTGTACACCTCCCCAACCGGGGTGTTCTGGTGGAATGCTGCTTTGAACGACCGTTCATCGTTGTCCTCGGCCACGCCTAATGCGAGATCCCAGATGTTCGCGATTGATCTCAACATATCCGCCCCTTCCATGCAGTACTTGGTTACGTTGAGCAACTCGGGGTTCTTCGCCAGCATCGTTGCCTCACCGCAAAGTTGGTTCAGCGCCGACACGATCTTCTTTCCCTTGCTGCAGAATTCCCTCCATCCAAGCATACATTCGTCGGCAGAAAGCTGTCCGAAAACTTTGCTGATGAACTCTAAGGCAACCCTCATAGACTGCCCTTCACCTTTCATCATCCCGCGGCCCTTGGCAGAATAGTACGCTGAGTATGCATAAATAGCGGGGACGCCGATGTCCTCGATCCACTTCACGCACATACCCAGGTCGCTGCTCACCTCCATCCTCTTGGGCATCCTCTTGCCATCCTCGATGGCGTTCTTCACCAAATTTCCCAAGAAGATTGCTGCTTGCCTAGATTTCCCAACAGGCACGCAGAAGAACTCATTCGTGTTGACGACAGTCGGATTGGCAGTCATCTTGATGATATTCTTCAGAACCAGGAAAACCCAAAATAAGCAGCTGCAAATGAAGCCACGGAATTGTCCCAATGCGATCCCAGCTTCAGATTGAGGTGACGAACTCGTCCAGCTCCTCCTTGAAGCCTGGGGTTCGGGACTGACCCAGCTCCCCGTATGCACCAGAGGTTCGGGACTGGCCCAGCACCTCGGTTGTGCAGTTGGGGTGGTGCAGATTTCGCTCGCAGTAGCTTGGTGCTTCCGCGATCTCCTTCGCGTAATGCAAGCAAGAGCGAGTTTCAACGGTGCCGGTTTGAGGCACCTTGCTCGAGCACGAAAACGGCGAAGGATCACACCCACAATTATAGACGTGTACAACTGGGTTTCTTTGGTTTCACGACCAGCACAAGGTCCATGCTCATGGTTTCCATTGCATTTCTTAGACAACGAGCCACCAAGTTCAAAGTTCCATGAGACAACTCTCCATGGTTTCTTGATTGGCATGGGTTTCTTTGCATATCTTTGTTTCAAGCCATAGCGACACCCATCAAACTCGTGACTAGTCCCATCATGCACGACCTCATGCAGTCTCTCATCTTTCCAATAATCACAACTTCCAGGCAACTCAAACAAAATCGCAGCTCGTTTTGTCATGGCATGCCGTTTAATTTCAACGAACCGTTCAAACAATCTCCAAAATTCTCTTTGTTTGGCCTCGATTTTCTCTGCGGTGTCAATTCCGCGAGTCTTGTTGAGGCGTGCCCATGATGATCCCCCCGTGCAAGGCCCGGCGAAGAACAACAAATCGGAAGGTTTGGTAAGCACATGTCTGGCGATTCTCCCCCCGTACTCGCTCAGTAAGTCATCAACCAGAGTTATGGTGACAACCTGCGGCCCGTCATGGCGGGCAAGAGCAGTGAACCAGTTACGTGGTTCGGAACATGCCATCAGCACGATAGGCCGAGCCAAGTCAACACTGTAAAGAGTGACGACTGTGCGAGTTCTCATACCAGGAAGCGAGACATGAACAGGAGCGCGAAGCACACCACCGTCATGTTTGACCATCGCGAGTTCAATACCCGGCGCTAACTGTGGCTTGTGCTTCACCGCAATGCGATACGGAACAAAACAACGACCAGGGACAAGCTGCTCGTGATTGATATGCAGACAACGCATGAGCAATTTCAATCGGAGCAACGTTTCCAAAGCAAGGTCGTTAACACACTTCAACTCTATGCGCTCGTTCGACAGTTCTTCAACAAATGCGGCCAGCACGGACTGCATGTCAACATCCCCGGACCCGACGTGAATTGGTCGTGGTCGTGGAGACCGTTCCCGCGCCGGTGCAGCGACCGGTACGGGATGAAACTGCCAAACTGCGCGTTCAACCCAACCATCAATTCGCACACATTGTAGCCCCGGGTCAACTCTATCCTCAACTTTGAGCCATGACCCATTCTTCAGAAACCAAGTGGAACGAAGCCACTTGCTCCCAAACGGTGTCATAACCGCGAGTGGAGGTTTCACACGCATCAATCTGGGTCCCTTGGCAACAACAACCGGATCATGTCCTTCATGCTCATGCAATCCCTCTTTGGATGTTAATCCAGACCACCATAGGTCCGGGGGCATGATCGGAATGTGTGTGTACGGAAATGTTGGAACTCCGTCAACTGTCCCCGAAGCGGTCTGCATGGTCCCCTTTATGGGATCACACGTGGGTGTGAGCGCCTTGAGGGTATCCGGGTCAGACAGCAAGCTCGGGTCAAGTAGACCAATCTGCAAACATGCATGTTTCCATTTGCGCCCATCATTGAACGCCTTGGTGTAAATATCGGCCGCCATCCTGTCGGTGACCTCATACGCCAAGTACATGTAATCACGTGTGAACATCTCATGCATCCACGAAATGCTAACACCATGGCTTCTCTCAAGGTGGCGCATCGTGGGGTTCCTCCCCGATCGCACGACACCGATCATAGCCTTGTTATCGTCATAGAACACAAAGTTCGGTGACTTCTTGAGAATCCGCTCTACCAGCTTGAGAGCGGGCATACCCATCGATCTCATGGCAACATCGGCCGCAACAATCTCGGCCTCGGGAGTGGAGTGACTCACACAACCCTGTCTTTTAGAGCTGCCAGACAACGGAAACCGGGTATTAGGCCCTTGTATATTCAAGTGTCCACCAGAGGTGGAACGCAGCGAGTCAATGCATCCTGCAAAGTCAGCGTCCGCATACAAGGCCAAGTGCACATCGTCCATAGGGTCTCCAACCCAACCGACCATGCGCCAATGTTTGGTATGATGCACATAGCACATCAAGTGATGCAAACCCCGATCATCGGAGTCAGTCCACCTATGCACGTTCCGTGCTAGGCGATTCACTTGCCGCAACAAATCGAAGCGAGCAATCCGCGCACCGTACAGCAACTTCATCAGTACGCTAGCGGCATGCGGAGCAAGGTGTCCACGCACGGGCTCCTTCATGGCCAACTCAGGAGTCCCTCCCCGTTGGTCCGGCACTGTGGCAGAACCGTCGGTGGGCACAAGATTGTTACACCAATTGCACACGACTGACGGCCCCTCTCTGGCAGGCTTCCGTGAGACGTGATTCTTTGTTTCTTCATGCAACTCAGGGGTGACAACCTTATTCAACTTCACGTCGCCCGCCACTTCAAGATAGCGGTCGACACAGGAACGTAGGAACTGTTCCATGTCATAGGTCACCGTTGTTACTCGGTGTCCGTTCCCGAGAGTGACGTTTCCCTTGCTTTGATTGCAACCAAGGTACATGTCAAGTCCAGTCTCGGGCTCAATCTTCAAACGTGTACGCAACATGCTCCACCCTTGGGCAAGGTTCTTCTGCGGCCCTGCCATTTTGAAGTCGTCGACATACACAACCAGAACAAGCTGGAGCTTTTCATGAATGTACACTGAAGGCCATTCTTCGCCGATGGGCTCAAAACCAACGGCACGCACCGACTCATCGCAGTGCTGCTCCCAAAATGTTCCCGCATCTGGGTGTCCGTACAGCGCCTTCCTCAACGGGACGACTGGTCTTCTGTACTTATCCCATTTGCATTCACTTGGCACGGCCTCCGGTGGCAATTCAATCCAACACGGCGTGCCTCTCAAGGTGGCCTGTATATACGCCTGAACAGCGTCGGCCATCTGCACATCCCAGCCATCATGACAACCCAGAAAATCCGCCCAACGCGAGGCTTCAAATGAAGCAGGGGAGTTCCCCAAATCTTGAAACATCGCAGCCTCAAAGCTTTGGTTCTTCACTTGGTTCCCCAGCAACACGCCTCTACCCTTGAACTTCCTCTTAGGATCACCAACAGGCAACTGTGAGTGCTTTTCAACGCAAATGCCATGTGCGCGAGCCATGTGTATTTCTTCCCCCTTCGCTTTTGCTTCTCTGGCTACAGCGTCATATTCGCGCACCGCGCCAAGATCGAAGACCCCCTGGTCGATTAATCCCGACCACTCTTTCTTCATTGATGCCAATGCATCAGGGTTGGTCAACATCTCTTTCCGGCCTACCGGCCTGGATACTAAAGCGTCGAAGAATCGTACAACTTTCACAGCTTTCTCTCTGTGCTGTATTCGCTCAGAAGTCACGCACGGCATCGATGGGTACTTCTTGGCTTCACCGTCTTCGCCTATCGCAGGCATCGCGAGTGGCACCTTTCCAGAAACTATCTCAGCAGACTCCTCCCATTCATACCAGGTGAGGTCCGTCGATTCGTCGACCGATGGATCCGTCCCCGATGCTGTCTCAGCTTCGTCTTTATGACTCTCCATGACTGATGCAACCGCCTTCGTCCAGTTTGGAGTCGACTTTGATCGCTCCTCAGACTTGAACTTCCAGGCATAAATTACCACCAGACACTCAAATTCTTTCTCAAGCTGAACGTTTCGTCTCATGACGTCTTGGGACTGTTTGGAATCCATGAGAACAACCACCCCGTCGACAGGATTAACAACAATCCTGACCCATTCAAGCTCAGCCAAGTGCTTCCCATCCATTGGGTTCTTGATCTTTGATATGTTCTTCCGCAATCCCCAATTGTACTGCCATTCTACTCCACCCCAGCGGTTCCGAAGCATCGCTCGAATTCTCTTACCACCGGGCATCTGTAATGTCCGTGCCTCTGCCGGCGCGGAAATCTCAGACTCTTTACTCTTGGGATCTTCTCTTTCTTCTTGCCACCGCCCTTCACCTCGGCCTTCTCTTCCTTGGTGTAATATTTACTCATCATCTTCCATTCTTCAGGAGTGAACTCCGGAGGTCTCGATGTCTTCATTAGCCTGAATCCATCCTTCCCGACAGGATACGGTCTTCCGGCCTTGTCGATTTTAACCTCCTTGCCATCGTCGTTGACGTACGTGATGCCATCCCCAGGTAGTCCAACTGACACGTGTGGAAGGTCGGACTTTACAACCTTCTCATCGCCCTTAGGGTGTCCATCTCCCTTCCCTTTTGAAGAGCTCGGTCTAGCATCTTCTTCTCCTGCATGATCCCCCCGATCTCCGGCGATTACCTCCGGGCCATCGTCGAGCAGTAGACCAGCGATCTGATCGACCTCATCGTCAAGCAGTCGCTTCTCGTCACTCTGCAGCAATTCAGGCTCGTAGTCCTCATCTTCGATCAGGCGGTCACGCGCATCCAGACCGATTGCATCGATAGACATCTCTATTCCTTCCAAAGTCTCGTTGGCAACCTTGTACTTCTGTTGTATTGGGAATGTCAGAGGAGATTTCAGGATCATCCTCTCCGTCTGATGTGGCATTCTCAACCGAGGTGGAACCTTTGCCTTCTTGATGTTCAGCTCTGCACCCGCAAATGCAGTAAGTGCCCAACAGGGATCCTTACATTATACAGCTGAACATTGCCTTGCAAATGGTGGTTTCCATTTATTTTGCTGGAAAAAGCAATGTTTTGAATGGGCAAAATGTATCTTTTAAGGAGCCCTGCCCAAGCACGATACTTGTTTGCCCAATGCATGCCAGTGCTCAACACATATCCAGCAAATATACCAGTTTCCCCTCTCGGCTCGAACTTCTCCCTCTTTCCCCCTCGTGCTTCACTCGGCTTGAAGTCCACTAGCGCACCAAAAGGTATCTTCTCGCCCTTGAACTCCTCGCCATGCAGCCTCATCCATGCACTCGATCCGTTCACCTCTTCGATGTTCATGAGATGGCACAGAGTGGTGATGGCCTGCACCCAATAACACGTGGGTAGACCGGCATGTACTAGACAAGCCGAAGTCTGGTCAATGATGAATTGATTTGTTCTTTCAGCAAGGGAATTGTTCTGCGGCCGTCCAGGCAGCGATAGGTCGTGGTTCAGCTTCAGCTCCACGCACGCATTGATCAGTTCCGGGCCGTCATCCGAATATACCTGCTTGATTTTCCTCCTCCCGCAGAAGTGCTTGATAGCCCTGACGACTGAGTCAGTGTCTCTTCTCGCGGTGGGATAAGCCATGATAATTCCGGTATATATGTCCCGGATGATGAGCGCATACCTGCCTTCCACTTCATGATCTCCTGATGCCGTCACAAAGTCGAACGTCACCAGGTCACCGAACGTCTTCACTTCTCTTTTGAATGCTCCCGTTCGTGATCTGAAGTGTCTCATCTTTGCCTTGACGCATGATTCGCAGAAGGGATTTCGGTATCTGTGTGTAAGCAAATGAGCTATGGAATTGGCGTCCTTCTTGAGGACTCCCACTTTCCTCTTTATTGATGATCCTTCGTACACGTCTACTTCGATTCCGGCATCTGGATCATCTTCATCAACCTCTTCCTCGTGAGCTTCGGCATCACCATGTCGATGCGGGACTGACCCAACATCTACAGGTATTTCCTCAGCCACGGGAGGCGGACGTACCGGACCGGCTCCTCCGGGTGGCCCGAAGTCGAATGCCCCGTCGTGGTGTTCGCCCTCGGCCTCTGCGGACTCACCGACAGCGGCGGGTGTGACGTCGTTCTCATCGTCACCTCCCTGATCTGCCTCGTCGTTCGTTACCATCGCCAATACTTCCGAAAAGTGCTCCTTGAGGTCGTCTATCGTAGGGCGATGCCTGTTACTCCGAAGTTTACCATCACTCACTAGGTACGGGATGTCGTCCTTGACCTGCAAGTGCACGAATCCCTGCTTTGGCGTAACCATGAAAGGTAGTTTACCAGGCATCCAGTGAAATGCATAACCCATCTTCATGCATCTCCTCCCCACTGACAATACCGTGGGTGTCTCATCCAATACATGCGGCTCGACAGTCTCGTCCAACTCGTCCACGACTATCTTGGCCACATCAGATGTGGAAGTGGAACCATTCGCGGTCTGGAACACGATCTCGTCGTCATCTTTCACGATGTCGACACCCAGGCTCTTCGCCTTGGCTCTTCCGATGAGATCATGACCACATCCGGTGTCCATCAACCATTTCACCCGTTTGCTGATGCACGTTGACATGGCGAAAACGTTCTTCGGCATACCATGCTGTTTCTTCCAGTCGACAGCCGATTCCTTGATCTCGTCCTTGTTCCGATCATACTCGAACATTATGCTGCTCTCCTTGGTCACCGGGAAGTAGTGCTTCTTATATATATCATCCACCACTTCTCTCAGTATCTTCGCACGTATCAATGATCGTTGGACTTGATAGGCTGATAATTCACGATGATCACTGCTTTTGAACTTCTTCTCGTCGACGTACACGTACTGATAAGGCTCATTCTCATTGTCCTCATAACCGTACCATTCTCCTTTTCGTTCCCATTGCCTTCTCTCGTCTTCGAGGTAGGTGATCTCCCCATTCTCGTCGACGTCGAGCACTTCCTTGAACCACACCATTTTCTCGGGGATCTCGGACTCGCCAGACCATCTCGATGATTCGCTCATCACGTCGTCATCGTGCTCGTGGTAGATAGTCTCGGCTTCGTCCGGTTCGACCTGATCAACGTCCTTCTTGAAGCTTACCTTCCCTGCAGGAGCCGATTGCTTCAGGACTATCGCGGGCATTGCGATGGCCCTCCTCGCAATGGCAGGCGCTGCGGCTTTGGCGGCAGCCTTCGACTTGGCTTGCGCCTTGTCATTTGACGTTGCTGGAGCTGAATTGTTCTTGATGAGCTCATGCCTGTACTTGCAAGCGCTTCCCCTATCGCACTTCCCCTTCTGAAACGCGAAGCATGCTCCATCATCTCTCTTTGGTGACGATGATCTGGACTTGGATTTGCCCTTTCCTTTCCCCTTGGACATACTCTCCAACTTGTGCTCCGTCTTCTTGCTGTGGGAAAAAGTGCATTCATTCCCTTTCACGCACCCCTTCGCCGATTTGAAGTGGTACCAGCAGGGGTTATCCTTGCTTCCGCCCGGACTCTTGCCTCTGTCGCTGGCACCGTCGGACTTGCCGTTCTTGCCAGCGTGGCCCTTTGCTTTGGCTTTTGGGAGCACAGGAGCGGCATCAGGTCCACCGGGTTTCCCCTTTCTGCCCTTGCCACCCTGGTTCTCCTGTTTGCCAGTTGCTGGAGCCGCATCCTTCCCGCCTGACTTCATCATCGACTTGACCGATTTCTCCTTCATGTCGAGCATCAGGTCTTCCCGATCTGCCTTGATCTG
Source organism: Effrenium voratum (assembly GCA_963377175.1). Taxonomy (NCBI): domain Eukaryota; class Dinophyceae; order Suessiales; family Symbiodiniaceae; genus Effrenium; species Effrenium voratum. The sequence continues at coordinate 28,909 of CAUJNA010001256.1, read as the reverse complement.
ATAGTCGATCAACGCCAATAAGAATTCATACGTCTTCTGAGGATGCTTGTCCGGTAGTCTATGGTAGGCATTGAGGCCGAACTCCATCTTCTTGCTCCCTTTGATCTTCCTGTAAAGGATGTCTCTGAGAGCCAGCTTACTGGGTCTGTCCTCGCTCCTCATCTTCAGCAGCAAATCATACCATTTGTTCCTGAACATGACCAAGTTCTTGTCGCCAGGAAAGTCAAGGTTGAATAGATGCTCGATGTGGTAGACAAGATCCGTTCTATCGGAAGTTCTGAATGATTGCATAACTAATGCCACCAACTCTCGTCCCTTCACGATCACCCCTTGTTGATGTCGTAGTTCAGAGTGTCGTGTAGCATCGAGGTATACGTCCTTGGCTTCGTCAGGTGCTTGTTTCAGCATGTTCTGCATGCCCATGGCCATCTTAATATCTATCGTAGCAAATCTGTCGCCACCTGAATCGCTAAGCAAATCCAGGTCTGGGTTCAACCCAAGAGCCTGCTCCAGCCATTTCGTCCATGCGTCGGTATCTGGATCTGCACATGCGCTCAGAACATTCATCAGCAGTTGCATCTTCCAGGTGTCAAGTTGATGGATCTTTGGCCAGGCCGGAATAGATACTCTCTCGGCCTCTTTCCTCGAGATTCTCGGTCGATCATTCTTGATCTCTCGGTTATCTCTCGATCTCCTTCGTCTCCTCCGTGTCCGATCGTCTTCTTCCTCTTCTTCTTCCTCGTCTTCCTCATCTCCTTCGTCGTCGTCATCCTCATCCTCATCATCGGGTGGATCATCCGGAGGTCCTCCTCCGCCACCAGCGAGGCTCAACTGACGTCGACCCGCTCCCTGCCCATTCCCATTGGGCGGGAATCCACCGTAATCCAATGGGGGTGTAGTACCGTTGTTTCCCCCTCCATCACCACCACCAGTCGTAGTAGTGGATTGTGGGACATGCCCAACAACCCCTTGCATCTGGGATAGGTGTACATCGATCATTGGATCACCGAAAGACGGAAAGAGGATCGAACCTGGCATCAGCGACGAATTAGGGATTTGTTTCGAAGACGATGACGGGATTAACCCAGCCACCTTCTTGTCTATCCTACTCGAATTAGCCTGGGTTCCTCCCTCAGCGCGTTTCACTACTGCTCGTTCACGATGTCCATCTTTGCTGCTGGAGGCTTCCTGCATCTCCAGCTTCTTGTGTGCACGTAGTTCCTCGTTGTCAGCATCGAGTTGGCGCACAAAACTCTCTTCTTGCTTGAGCGTCGCCTCTCTTTCCTTCAGTTGTCCCTGAAGCTCATGCATCTCCTCGAGGTACTCATCGTACACTCCCTTGGCTGTCTGTCTCCAGTACTCAGCCTCCTTCGACTTCTCGTCCATCGTGCACCGTTCCTCTTGTTTCTCTTCTTTGACCTGGGCTAACTCCAAGATCGCATCCTGACGATGACCACCTTCGACAGCAATCATCTGGTCCTTCATCGACACGTCGGACTCATACTGTTTGACGATCTCTTCTTTTTCGCGAAGCAAGCAATCTGCTCTCTTCGATTCCTGTTCCGCAAATACTGTAACGTCATTCAGCCTCGTCATCAGCTGTTCCCTGGAGTCCTCCAAAGAGTACGTCTCGGGGCGCTTGACGAGTGCATGCTCCAACTGTGATTTCAGACTTTGGACCATCTCCTCCTCGTTGAACTTCTCGATAGATGTAGAAGATTCTATGCCTCTGATCTGTTGCTGATAAGCTGATATCTGTTGTGAAGCCTCACGGTGTATCTGATTTGCACGTATAGCTGATTCCTGCGCGGCCGACTTCTCGCTTGCCATGTAGGATCTCATCAATGCAATCTCCCGCTTCTGCTCCATGATTGTTCCTTCAGCTTGCCTCATCTGTTGCATCATAATATTCGACTCCATGTCTTTCTTCTCCCCGTACTGAAATCACCTTGCGCATCTGTTGGGCTTCTTCCTCAAACTTGCGCCATGCCTCAGCCATGTGGTGTTGGTGGTGACTCACTAGATGTCCCGACTGCTTGCTGGCAATCTCGCATCGTCTTTCCAGCTCCTGGATCCGGATGGTGCTTCCATAGTCTTCTTGGTTAAGATTCGCCATTGCTGCCGACATCTCATCAAGTGTCTTCTGATATTCCCCGATCTCCACCTCCATCTTATTCTTCTCTTTGATCACGGCGCGAAAATCTGCACTGGTGGGTGATTTTGACCTCCCACCCTTCGATGTCGATCTCACGCCCTTCTGCGACGTCCGTGGTGTCGCAGGCGAAGATGATGATCTTCTCGGTGGGGATTCTCTTTTCTTCGACTCCTGATGAACATCGATCTGCTTCCATGATCTTGTGGGAGTAGATATGTCGCTGAATAGCGCGGAACCTCCGCTCCCAGGTTCATCCTGTGAATCTGCAACCATATCCATCACCGCAGGAAGAGCCATCAATCCATTGGATCCCTCTGAGCTGCTGTTCCCAAAAGTTGCAGTACTTGGGCTCGCCGAAGACGCCATTGTACTGTGTATGTTATCGTTCCTTTATTGTCCCTGTACCCGCAATAAACCAGCTGTCTCCCAGTCCAGTGTAGAGCTTGTAGTTACGGCTGATAACCTGTCAAGAGACGGCAAGGTGACGTCCCGTGGGACGCTGTGCACCGAACCCTCAAGCTTCAATACCAACCACGTAGAAAGGTGTATACGGACGATGCCGTTATAGCCGAACCCGTGTAAACGTTGTAAGGAAGAAGGAATGATAGTCACAACAGTAGTCCTGACAGTGCGGCGCAAGCAGTTGTTTTCCTCCTAATGCCAATCACGGATATCCGCAGTCACACATCAGATCTTGAACCTCAATTGTGTCTTGAGCCAAATGGCGATCAATGGAACTTGGGAAGCAACACCAACAAGGACCTCAGAACTGCTACCCAATTTCGGCACGGGGCCTAGAGGGTTTTAACAAGGATCCTGTCTGGAGGGCCTGGAAAAGTCCTGGAAAGGCCCAAGAGGGCCTGGAAATTCTCAAGCCTCCAGCTGCAAATGCGCTGAAAATCGCGAAGCCGAAGAAAAGCTTTTGTCACGAAAAGCATGACCTCCCGCTGGCCAGGCCGCCCGCTCCACGACTAGCGCCAGGACTTCTTGTTGCTTGGCGTTCAGGTTGGGCCGCTTGGCTTCCAGCCACCCGAGCTGGCCTGCCTTTGTCACAAGCGGGCGGACCGCGCTCACTCCCGGGCCCTCCTTTTGCATTGGCGCCTCCCTTGCTGGCTTTCTCCCCCTTGGCACGGGAGGCCTTGGCCGCCTCCTCTAGCTCGTCGTGGTCTTCCACGGCCGGCTTGGCCGCCATGTCGGCGTAGTGTTGGGCGAAGTTCGGGTCGCCCTCGCGGGACGCGGCCGACCCGCCCCAGACTTCTTTGGACAGCTGGGACATCTGTTCCGCGCGGGCGATTCGCTGCGCCTTGGCGGTCGCGTCCTCTGGCGTCTCTGCCTCGGCCTCTTCTTCCTCTTCTTCCCCAGCTTCGCCTGGCTGCGCGGCGCCTTTAATGCGCGTGGCTTGCGCCGCCATGAGGTCTTCTTCCTCGAGCTCCATCGGTTCGTCTTCGAACTCGTTCACGCTGTTTTACCGCGGCTTTCGCTCTTTCTTTCTTTTTCCTTCTTGGTTCTCTTTTCTCTTTATTTCCTTTTTTTCTTGACTGTGCGCGCGCGTGTGTATGCGCGATTGCGCGCGCGCAGTCGCAACCAACGCTCAAGACGCCACTGAGTCTGTAAACACGTCAAAGAAACGGCAGCAGCAAACCCCTGAGCGACAACTGTTCGCGGCATCCAGATAATGTCAGCAACATTCTCACACAGTAAAATTGAGGCGGCGCAGTAAAAAAGGAAAACACTTTCTGCCGAATCCTCGAAATGTCTAATGTTGGATTCTCCAAGCCTCATAATTTGGAGCCTGGAGTCCAACATATCCAAGTACACATTCCTTTCCAAATACGATTTTGATCCGAATTGAATTTGCGTATTGAATAGAATTTAGTAAGCACATAGTTCACCACCATTCATAATTCGCCATAATGTCTATATCAGATCAGAATTTGAGCAGGAATACCTCTCCAAATAAGGAAAATATCATTGCGGTAGAATCCAAATATACTTTAATGCAGACAAATTCAATTAGCTTTTGAACATAATAATCTAATCAAGAATCCATCCCTAAATACAACTTGAATTGGAATATAGCTTATTCTGCAAATAAATCACTTGGCCTTTGCAAACAAATTTTAATAGTAACTCATTCCCAAATATGATTTAGCTTAAATGTGGCTAAACAAATAAAGGGCACATATCCCCAGACTCCCAAACTTGGTCTGGAGATGTTTGGCATGTGCAGGTCTCAGAGCTTTCATTTTCAGGAGATTTTATGCTTTTGGGTCTGTGCAGGTTACAGAGCTCAACGCTGCCAAAAACGACATGTTTTCAATGTTTTTTTCCCTAGCGTGCTCAAAACCGCTGTAAAAACCAGTGTTTTCCAACAAAGCCAGACTTGAATCCGAAAACGGAATCCGTTTTCGCTTTGCTGCCTTTCAAGCCTCAAAGAACCAGACATCTGCTGTCATATAGAACCTAAAAACCAACAAAAACACTGTATTTTACAGTGTTTTCAGGCATTTGCAAGAAAGAGGCACACGTAGCAGAGTTGGCACCTTCAACTAGAAGAAGGCAAAGGTAGGCCCTGGGGGGGGGGGGTGACCATATATATATATATATACATTTGTTAATTTATATTTTATATATATATATACACACGCACACGCGCGTCGTTCTCTTTTTTTTGCGCGCGATCGACGCGTGTCTAAGTCAATCACACAAACGCGCGCGCAACTATGCACTCATATCTCAAAAATCTCAAACATACAAAAACAATTAGGACGCGTCGCGTATTACATAGCGGGCCGCGCGCGTAAATGTCGCGACGGATATCCGGAGACGAGGTTCAAATCGCAACCCGACCGCGCGACAAGGCGCTGACGAAAGCGAGGCTTAATGGCCGCCTCCACAATATTCGATCTATAACCGAGCCATTTCCGAAAACCCGTTGCGAAGGTCTTGAACTAGCAAGCGCGTCGCGATTCGCCACGCGTTGAGGCGTTTGCCTATACGTGATAACTACGAAAACGGATCGTCGCGATCGCGTCGTTTTTTAGTCATATTTATTTTCAAATGATTGCAACTCGTTTAATTATTGATATAGTTATTTTTTATTTTCTCGCTGAACTGCGCTGTGACACTTCACGCGTGTCGCGCCCTTTGACGAACCTGTAAGCGCGTCCGCCAAAGGGCGCGTCCGCGTCTGTATTGCGATTCGTTTGAAACACGCCAGCTGAACAAACGCGCAAGAGGTTAGATCATTGTTAGTCTAAAAAGGGCCGAACACGCAGCAAACTGTTTCAATTATGGCGCGTTTCAAACTAGCCGCGGCTGCTGCGTGCCTCTTCCGACTTCGGAGGAGCCTTCAGCACGCCCACTTTGACTCGAAGCTTTCGCTTCAAGTCCTTCTCCAGCCATTTTTTGTATTTGGCTATAATGCCGCGGGCCTCGTACTGTGAGAGGGCCACTTTGCCCTCTACGCAGTCCTCCGCGGTCTTCTTCGCATGTGCCTAAGTTTGACACTGCAAATCTGTCACTCGCGTTTTAAAACCCTGAAGGGCCCTGACAAAACCAGCCGGCGCGTCCGACTCGGGCAAGGGCGGTTTCGCCCGAGTTGCCCGGGGGCCGCGCGCTCGCTCGTCTTCCCCGTCTGACGCCTAAGCGCGCGCGGCAAGCGAAGACGCGCGCTTTGTTAGCTTTACTGCGAGACTAGTCTAAGACTACGGCATAGGCAGTGTTCATCTCAAGCACTTCCTCGCCATTGACCGAGGAAAAGCTGAAAGTTCTCTTCGCCTGCGCGCGTGCTTGCCGCGTTCGCGCCCTATGCAAAAGGACAACCGCCTCATCCGGGTGACAGTGGGTGAGGTCGTAGGTGGCACACACGTTCATAGCCAGACATTTACGGCAGTCCTAGTGGCGGGTTTGCCTCTCGCGCTCGCAACATCGCAGGGTCCGACTTTCCCCCCCCTTTTCCGGGAGCAAAATGTGTCTTTAACGCTCGCGCGCGCGTCGCGCTCTCGCGTCACCTCGAAGTGCTCTTGACTACGTGGTCTCACGCAACGCCACGCGCCCACGTTTGTTTACGCGGCTCGCTTTTTCCCGGAAGCATTGCGAAGGGTTCTTCTTCTAAAAGCGGCTGCCAACTTCACCTGCCAACTTCTCATGCCAACTTGTCGAGAGTTACTTCACCTGCCAACTTCTCATGCCAACTTGTCGAGAGTTACTTCACCTGCCAACTTCTCATGCCAACTTGTCGAGAGTTACTTCACCTGCCAACTTCTCATGCCAACTTGTCGAGAGTTACTTCACCTGCCAACTTCTCATGTCAACTTTTCGGCTGTTATCTCATTCTACTAAAAGCACAAGCTAATTTGTCGGGTGTTACTTCACTATCCTAAAAACACAAGCTAACTTTTCTGTTCTACCTTCACATCTCGACTCTTAATTCTTCTTCTTTTTATGGCGGGGGTAGGCCCGACGGGAGCTTACGAAACGCACCCCTCTGCGGAGATCGTGCGTGTCGAAGCGCTCTCGCTGTGGCGCCGTGCGAATTTGTCTTGACCTTGGCGAACCCTCTGCGGAGATCGTGCGTGTCGAAGCGCTCTCGCTGTGGCGCCGTGCGAATTTGTCTTGAGCGCGGCGAACCCTCTGCGGAGATCGTGCGTGTCGAAGCGCTCTCGCTGTGGCGCCGTGCGAATTTGTCTTGACCTTGGCGAACCCTCTGCGGAGATCGTGCGTGTCGAAGCGCTCTCGCTGTGGCGCCGTGCGAATTTGTCTTGACCTTGGCGAACCCTCTGCGGAGATCGTGCGTGTCGAAGCGCTCTCGCTGTGGCGCCGTGCGAATTTGTCTTGACCTTGGCGAACCCTCTGCGGAGATCGTGCGTGTCGAAGCGCTCTCGCTGTGGCGCCGTGCGAATTTGTCTTGACCGGCGAACCCTCTGCGGAGATCGTGCGTGTCGAAGCGCTCTCGCTGTGGCGCCGTGCGAATTTGTCTTGACCTTGATGAACCCTCTGCGGGGATCGTGCGTGTCGGATCGCTCTCGCTGTGGCGCCGTGCGCATCTGTCTTGAGCCCGATGAACCCTCTGCGGAGATCGTGCGTGTCGAAGCGCTCTCGCTGTGGCGCCGTGCGATTTTCTTGCTCGCGAAACGGCTTTTGGAAGTTGTCTCGTGGTGTGCGCGCCTGCTTTCGCAATCCCGCGGTCCCGGGTTCGATTCCCCCCTGGTCCGCGGCAGCTCCGGCTTGAAAATCGCAGCTTTTAAGTACAAACGTAGTACGCGGAGCGTGCTCCTGCAGCTCCGGCTGGAAAATCGCAACTTTTAAGTACAGACGTAGTACGCGGAGGCTGCTGCAGCTCCGGCTGGAAAATCGCACTTTTTAAGTACAGACGTAGTACGCGGAGCGTGCTCCCGCAGCTCCGGCTGGAAAATCGCAACTTTTAGATACAAATGGCTGGAAAATCGCAACTGTAAATTGCAAATGTAGCACGCGGAGCGCCTCCGCCGCTCCAGCTTTTTGAGGGTTAATTACTTCACCTGCCAGTTTCTCATGCCGAAACTTCGAGAATTACTTCACCTGCCAGCTTCTCATGCCACCTTTTCGAGAGTTACTTCACCTGCCAACTTCTCGTGCCAACTTTTCGAGGAGTTACTTCACCTGCGAGCTTATCATGCCAACTTTTCGAGAGTTACTACACCTGCGAGCTTCTCATGCCAACTTTTCGAGAATTACTTTACCTGCCAACTTCTCATGCCAACTTTTCGAGAAATACTTTACCTGCCAACCTCTCGTGGCAACTTCACCTGCCAACTTTTCGAGAATTACTTCACCTGCCAACTTCTCATGCCAACTTTTCGAGAAATACTTTATCTGCCAACCTCTCGTGGCAACTTTTCGAAAAATTACTTCACCTGCCAGCTTCTCATGCCAACTTTTCGAGAGGTACTTCACCTGCCAACATCGCCTGCCAACTTTTCGAGAGTTACTTCGCCTGCCAACTTCTCGCGCCAACTTTTCGAGAATTACTTCGCCTGCCAACTTCTCATGCTAACTTTTCGAAAGTTACTTCACCTGCCGGCTTCTCACGCCAACTTTTCGAGAGTTACTTCACGCGCCATCTTCTCGTGCCAACTTTTCGAGACTTACTTCACCTGCCAGCTTCTCACGCCAACTTTTCGAGAGTTACTTCACCTGCCAACTTCTCATGCCAACTCTTTGAGAGTTATTTCACCTGCCAACTTCTCATGCCAACTTTTCTCTTGAGTTACTTCGCCTGCCAACTTCTCATGTCAACTTTGCGAGAATTACTTCACCCGCCAACTTTGCCAGCCAACTATTCGAGAGTTACTTAACCTGCCAGCTTCTCATGCCAACTTTTTGAGAATTGCTTCGCCTGCCAACTCCTCATGCTAACTTGGCGAGAGTTACCTCACCTGCATCAACTTGCCTCTATGCTTCCGGGCCACTCGTCGTCTAGTTTTTTCACCCCCCCCCCCTCGCAGGTTTGTCGTCGATATCTTAGGCGTGTCTACGCGCGGCGCAGACGCGACGCGACGGCTATGAGGCGAGGCTAAGAGGCGCATAACTGGACGACCGTTAGACTGGAAAGTGACACTTTATCCTCGCGATTGAACGACGCACGCTTGACGTCTAGGCGCTACAGTGAAAACGCGCATGGGGGGGAGGGGTCGTTCCAGAGATCTACGCGGTCGTCTACCAATCCCGTCACGCGTGAGCGGCGGACTGTTGCGTTAGTCTTGGCTTCGTGTTGGTTGTTTCTGATCGGGCGCCGCCTTCGTCTGGTCACAAGGATCGCGAAATTATCGACGCACTTAAGCGGAAAGCGACGCCGCGCGTGCTATTTCGCGCGACCCGGATCGCGCAGTCACATTAAGTCAGGCGCGCGCCTTTACCTCGGCCCCAAGACTTCTTTTACACGCCGTTGATTCGAATATGAACAGGCGAGGAAGTCTAAGGAGTCGCAAAACAAGTTTGCTAAACTGGCGCTCTCGTCATTGGGTTTGTGTGTCGGCTAAATTGGTTGTCGCGCGCCCCAGCCATAAGTCTGCCTGTTTGGCCGCGTAGTAACGCATGTCAACTCGCGCGCGCGAGGGCCCGAAGCTACGCGCGCAACATTTCACCCGACGCGCGCTAGGGGCATTAAAAAGGAGACTTCGCTCTCTGAGGCCCGCGCGTACCAGTATTCTCCGCGCGATTCCCGGAGCACACAGACACCGTCGCACTTCGTGCCGTCCTTCCTAGAGACTTCATCAGAAAAAAAAGGCACATCCAGGGTTTCGACTTAACCTTGTTTTTTTTCTTTAATCTAGACACCCTAACTCATGGCTGCGTTTCGCAAACTCTGCCACAACGGTTTGTCGCGTCTGCTCGTCGCAAGTCGCGACGCGCGCTTTTGTCAAATCTGTCTGTCACAGCTGTTTGTCACGCGCGTTCATCTGTCATGTCACCCATGTCTGTCGCAGGCCGTGTCACATCTATTAGTCAGATCTGTCTGTCGTAAGATCTTTCACATCCGTCTGCCCCCCGGCGGACTTTCTGGAGGCGAAGGTCGTGGACGAGCCCTCCAACTTCCAAGATGAGTGGCTGACGGAGGCCGAGCGACTGCGTCGGCGCCTGTGGGGCGGCGCAGCCTCTTGCGTGGCCTTTTCCTTGATGCGTGGAATGCGAGTGATCTCTCACTCGAAAATTCCCAACAGCTCCGCGGTGGAGGTTGTGGATCTCAGTCATCGACTGGTGGACCCGGGCGCCCCGAAAGTCCATATCCTCTACAACGGCTCCACTCACTACGACGCCCTTGTTCGATTGGAATCGACGCTGGGGTGGGAGCCGGCGTGGCCGCAGACCGGGCGCCCAAGGTACTTCAAAGAGACGACCGCGGCGCGGCCTGTCGCTGCAAGCGGCCCGTCGCCTCGAGAGATCCAAGAGCAGAACCTCATAGGGGACTCGCTGTTCGGCGTCGAGACTGGCGACTCCTTGCGGGAGCGCGTGATTGATGTGGCAGGACGGGGGCTGTCTCAATTTAGACCAGTTTGCGTTGTAGTATTCACATGTGAGCGAGGGAAGCGTGCTTGACTAAACCCGAAGGAGCTCAAGAAGAAGACGGGGAAGCAGATTCTAGCGAAGCGGGAGAGCTGACAGAGGAAGACGGCGAAGAGGCAGACGAGACAGAAGAGGCAGAGGAAGCTGGCGCCCTCAGACGGCGGAGGTATCGCCAGAAAACGACCCCGCCGCCGGAGTTGCGCGAGGACGTGATGGAAGAAGTGGTCAAAGCCAAAGTGGCCCCGGCGGAGCAAACTTTGGAGGAGATCGTCAAGCTGATCGCGGAGACCAAGATCAGAGCAGACCCGACCCTCCCCCCCCGGCCGCGCCTCGGCCGTCGAACTAGATGCCGGGGCGGTCTGGCCCCGCGCTTTCTGCGCGTTCGTGGACTGCGACTGGGCGGTCGCCGAAGGCACCGAGGCGGACCTCCAACTTCACCTCGCGGAAGCCCACAGCTGCGACCTTATGGCGGGCGCGCGGCTGCTCCTGCGACCTGGGGATCCGAGCCAGCTGATGTCGATTTACAACGAGGCCCTCGCCCGGCGCTGCCGGCAAGGCGCGCCCCTGGCAGGCTGTTCTTTAGACAGGACGGCCTTGCGGTCCTTTGCCGCGGCCGTGGAAGGGGACAAGGTCGAGGCGCTGATCTGCGCGTCCTGCGCCTGCATCTACAGCCGCGTGGCCGAGTTTGAGGAGCAGAATGAAATTCAATGGCGCCGGATTCTAAGCCGCTGCGGCGGGGAGGAGGAGGGCGAGTGGCGGCTCTTCGGCCAGCCAGCGCCTCGCGTGGTCGAGATCCTCGGCCTGAACGCCTTTCTCGACAAGTACGACAAGCTACACTCAGAAAGAGCTGCGAGGATGTCGACCAATGAAAGCTTTGAGAACTGGAAGTTGAAGTTGCCCGGCGCAGAAATCCTATGCTGCCCGGAAGACCGCCGCTGCGGCGCGGATCCGACCCACGTCGGCGCCGCGGGCGTCCTGTGCGAGGAGTGCGAGACGCCGGTGTGTCGGGCCTGCTTCGAGAGCCTCAAGAAGAAGAAGATGCCGCCTGTGAGCCTTGCCAATGATATGTGGGTCGGCTACTCCCCTGAGAGAATCTTCGAAGAAAAGATGACCGTGCTGGAGCTGATCTGCGCCTCTCCGTGTGTGACCACCATGGTCTGCATGTCCATGGAGGCTCGTCACAGGCACGCCTCGGCGCCCTTCGACGAGACGGCCCACATGGCCAGACACCGCTACGGCTTCCGCGGCAATCCGCTCACTTTTCCACTGCCTTGGGAAGACTTGATGCGCGAGCTCCAGAGCGTGGGAGAAGAGGCGGCGGCATTGCCGCGAGCTGGAGTGCAGCTGAGTGAGGTGGTCCGCGTGCTCTTGAAGACCAACCAACACGGCCAAACCTCAGAGGCGGAAATTAAGACCTTGATCCACCAGGCCAACGTCAGAAGAGAGGTAGCGGTCAACCTCATCCTGGACATGAAGCGCCTGGGCCACCCGTCTTTCATTGGAGCCGATGAGGACGCCGTCCGGGCCCGGGCGGCGGCCTTGCCCGAGGACGGGGTGCCGCCAGAAGTCTTACGCGTGGTCACTCTGCTGGATGGCTCGGAGAAGATCAACGACAAGCTGCTGCCGCAGAAGGCGGCGACCCCAGTGGATGGCCGCAGTGACGCGGTTGAGGCGGGAAGAATCTTCGCCGCCCAGCGGCCGCGGGGGGTCGTGGCAGAAGGCGAGCAAGCGCTGGATCTCAACCAGACGCAGATCGCCGCGATGCGGCGGCTACAAGACGAGCTGACTTCGGACGCAGAGAAAGCGCTGCGGTCCTTGGAGGTGAGAACGGGCAACCAGTTGGTGGACCAATTTCAGCCTCTTTATTTCGCGGTGGCGTTCTGCTTCTGCTTTAAGTTCGGGACAGCCCGCCCCGACGTGAAGAATGAGGTGAAGGGGGAGGCTCGCGACAGTCGACGAGCGCCTGGGGCTCCGCAGGCGGGGTCTTGATTCTACGTTTCGCTTCGTGCGTTCTTTTAATTCGGTTCGACCCTTTAGAGAGCTGTCGGCGTAGGTCGATATCCACGCGTGGGCCGCGGCTATGCAGCGCCGTGTGGAGTCCCAGTTTCGCCGGGGCTGGAACTTCGGCTACTCCATATGGAACTACATCTTCCGAACAGCAGTCAACCTACAGAAAAACGTCTACATGTACTCGATCCCAGACGAGTCAAATCCTGAAAGGCGCCGACCGATGACTGGCAAGGAAGTCCTCAAAGGCGCGAGTGACCTGCTGCGGGCGCTGGACAGCAAATACGCGGACGTCTCCGGCGAGCTGAAGGCCGTCAAGGGCGACTTGGCAAAAACGCGCTACTGCGTGCCCAGTCTCTTGCGCGAAGCAGTGAAAGTGCTCGACAACTTGGAGGCCAGGACGCGGAGGATCCCTGGCACCCAAGAGGTGCGGACTACTATGCGTTTGCAAACACATGCCAACCGCGTCTGTTACGGGCTCTCCGTCTTCCTAACGTTCTCCCCCTCGGAGCGCGACACCGCGCTGATGCTCCGCCTGGCCCGGGTCCGGCAAAGCGACCCCTCCTTGCAAAGCGACAGAGACAGAAGCTTCCAATCTCGGAGCTCGCCCAAGCTAGACGAGGAGTTCTGTAGACTCTCGCCCGAGGCGCTCTTGGAGGAGCTTCCCGACTACGACGACGCAAGACGCTCCTGGCCCGAGATCCACTGGCCTGCGCAGAAGGCTTCAGAGTTCTGGTGCTTCTGGCGCTGCGGCACCTCCTTGGAGTCCGGTTCTGCCCGCGCTGTCCAGACTGCGCGGCTTCCGACTCGCCCTGCGCTGACGCGTTTGGCAGCAACGCTACGGCGACGGGCGGCGTGCTGGGTCGGGTCGACGCCGTGTACGGCTCGATCGAGTGTCAAAAGGCCGGCTCCCTACATGGCCACTTCCAAGTCTTTGTGCAGTGCTTCCACCAACATACGCCCCTGTCGCAACTGATGAAGCTGGAAGAAGAGGGCGGCGTGAGACGACTGTTCCAGAAGTACGCGAGCTACTCTGCCCATGTGAGGCCGGGTTCGTCGTCGCTCGGGGAGGGGAGGGGCGCGCGGGTCTTGTCTAGTTCCCTTCCGCTACAGGCGCAGCGTCTATTGTCGACCTGACCTATGGCAAGAAGGGCTGCGCGAGACCGTGGAAGCCGATTGGCCGGAATATAAAGATAGCAGTTTGATGCTGAGCCGGCCGGCGTATCAGACCGACGCTTCGATGAGCCCGGCCGACTGGAAAGCCCGTTTCCTGGAGGTGGATGTAGAGGAGCTACAGCAGCGCAAGCAGCATCACGTCCACCTGCCCGGCCCAGACGGGCAGCGACAGCCCTTGGCCCACTGCCAGGACGCCCGGGACCCTTATGACCGAGGCCACTGTTGCAGCGGCTCGAGCCAAAAGGCAAAACAAGAGGCGCACACGCACACGAACAAAGCGAACAACGCAACACGAACAGGAGAACCAAGAACCCACCACCGCGATGAGCGAAGCGCCGCGTGGAGGGACCATACCAGGGCAGGAAACCACAACCCGCGAGGCGCATAAGAGCGAAGCTCTAAAGTGTCCCACGTGCACATCGGAAGACACCATTTTCACGACCGGCGAACAAGGGGAGTGCATACCTGTTTGCTATGTCTCTTAGACATAGCCACGAAAGTCTTAAGCCGCATCTCTTTAATACGGCAACTTTCTCTTCGTCCCCGTCCCCGCCCCAGCGGTACCACAGGACCGCAACGCGGTATGGTTTTCTTCAGTAGGGAGGGCGGGTGGGAAGAAAACAAATTCAACTCACTGTTTGTTGGCACACCATCACGTCCCTTTGGACCCTCGTGCCAAAATGCCACGACACCCTGTTCAACAGTGAGCCATCAACTATTGAAAACGTCGTGACATGTTCAAAAACCCAGCATGTTAAAAATCCTTCGCACGTTCAAACCTCGTTAGTAGACATGACACAAATGTCAAGTAGGTTCAACATGCTGGCAAAACGTGGCGCCACGACTTGGTGTAAACGTGTTTACACTCTCTCGCGTCAGCAACAGCGCTCAACTTATATCGCTATGGCCAAGTCATAAACAGCCATTGGTGAACCAACAGCAAACTTATGACCGAGGCCACTGTTGCAGCGGCTCGAGCCAAAAGGCAAAACAAGAGGCGCACACGCACACGAACAAAGCGAACAACGCAACACGAACAGGAGAACCAAGAACCCACCACCGCGATGAGCGAAGCGCCGCGTGGAGGGACCATACCAGGGCAGGAAACCACAACCCGCGAGGCGCATAAGAGCGAAGCTCTAAAGTGTCCCACGTGCACATCGGAAGACACCATTTTCACGACCGGCGAACAAGGGGAGTGCATACCTGTTTGCTATGTCTCTTAGACATAGCCACGAAAGTCTTAAGCCGCATCTCTTTAATACGGCAACTTTCTCTTCGTCCCCTTGTCTGCTTCAGTCGACTCTTCAAACTTATAGCATCTCAAATTCTCCCCACTGATGGGGCAAGTGACACACATCTGTGGTTTAGCTCCAAGGCTCACCAAGCAGTCCCAAGAATCTCTGCTGGGTCCATCAGCCACATTGGATTTTGATGGCACTCGGGCGATCCAAGAAAGACACGGTTTGGCAAGATCTATGTCTTCCCAGACTTTAAGGAGTTCACGCCACGTCTTCTTCTTTGCCGAACCTTTGACTGCAGTATCCAGGGCTGCCCAGTTATCGCAAAACAAAATGGCTGACTCGTCATGCAACTCATCGGACCACACGTGTCGCGCAGTGACTAGCGCATACAGTTCAATCAAACCTATCACATGACTGGCACCGTCTGCTCTCATAGCCTCCAACGCCGAGGTAGGAACATCCGCTCCAAACGCTAAAGGAATCCGTGCCGGCTGAAACAAAACTGCACCAATACTGCCACAGCCTTGCCCGCCAGGTCCATCACTTAGCGCTCCATCCACAAAGACTAGCACAGGCCGTGCCTTGTCTCGAATCTTCAAGTCGCGTGGCCTACCCATCTGCAGCCGGTTCATGACAGTACGCACTGCTTGTTCAACTTCTTCCACAACCTTGATTCTGTCGCAGCTCCCGGCCGCCTCCCTCAAGTCGCACAGCGCCAGCTTGCCGTGTCTACCGGCAAGTTGCATGTCGGCGAACTGAATGCGACCCAAGATAGGCGGCAGCTCTGAAGTCTCCAAAAAGCCCCGCTCCAAAATCTGTTGCAAAGACTCGCAAATCTCCAAAGTGCGCGACTCTTTGTTCTTGACGCTCACGACCCCGTTTTGCGAATTGCTCACATCAACAACTGTACCAAGAATTTCAGCAGTGTGCTCCCCAGGTTGAAGTTTATCTTCTGCCTGAACCACACCGAACAATCTCAACATGGCAGTAGCTGCTGCGACATTCGAAGAATTCAAGCATGTCGGGCAAATCATCGGGAAATCGTCGAAATAGTTGCCCCATATAATCCTCATGAAAGTGCCAGCTTTCCACAAGAACTTGGCAAATTTGCAAAACCCGAGTACGGACGCTCTTGCTCCGAATGGTAAAGTCAGTGCTCTATAGAGATCCACTTCGCCCATCTTTTGGGCAGGAACTCCAATAACTGCTTTCCATGTATCTGCAGGATGCAAGGGCAGTTGCTTGTAAGCCGACTTCAGGTCGATCGCACCCACACGAAGAGACCAATCCGTTTTGCTCCATCCACTTGAAACTGGGCCAGACAAGATAGCACCATCCGAAAGCGGATACTCGAACGCAGACATGTGTTTGCAATGCCTTACCAGAATGATGCACGCCCAAAGCAACTCGTCCAAAGTTCTAAGCTCGACACGCTCGCAGCATCCGAAGGCATCATTTACCGCACATTGGCTGAAGTCGTCAATAGGTCGGATCTTTCCCCGCTGTACGACATGGAACCTCTTGACCAAAATCCACTTGCCACCAGAGCGCTCCTCAATATCAGGAATCTCAAGCGGTCCTTCAAGCCATCCTTTCGATTCAGCTTCTTCCTTTGTAAGGTCAGAAAGCGCCGCAGTGAATTCGCTCCTGCCATCGCACTTGAGCCGTTCCATGATCAGCGGTTTCAGCAAGCGAGTCCGTGCGAACAATTCGTCCTCGTTCAGGGAAGCAGGTTTGAAGTCTTCCTTGAAAACCCCCGAGAAGGGTGCATCTCCCACAAGCCGAAATCCGTCAGCGAGCTGATCCCACAAAGTAGCGTCAGTCCAACCTATTTGCGCACCCACCTTCTTCATAAGACTGAT
Source organism: Effrenium voratum (assembly GCA_963377175.1). Classification (NCBI taxonomy): domain Eukaryota; class Dinophyceae; order Suessiales; family Symbiodiniaceae; genus Effrenium; species Effrenium voratum. The sequence goes on along the minus strand of CAUJNA010001256.1, from coordinate 12,419 downwards.
ACGCAAGTGAGCCACGATAGACCGTACATCTTTATGCATGCGAAGCTTCAAATCCTTTTCTGCAGATTCGCACTCAGTCGCCCAACGCTGCCATTGTTGTATGCACTGCAGTCGCCACTTGCAAGTGTCCAGCGGTTCCTTGGTCAGAACCTCAAACAGGGCGCGGACGATCTCGTCAGGCAAAAGAATCATGGTGTCATAAGGGTGCCAAAGCTCTTTTGCACGTTCCAAAAACTGTTCCTCCGTCCTGTAAATGCCGAAAACGCACTTGAACCTCCCCGTGTCTGCTTCAGTACGCAAAAGCCGAGCTCCTGCTGGCACAGGTCCACACTCCGCCACCAAACATCGCTTCGCATCAACGGCTGGCGCATCCGGCATATGTACTGTGAGCACCTTGCCATACTCGCTAATAAGCTGAGGTGTTCCTCGCCCTCGAGCCTGCTTGTGCGGGCGTTCACGATGTTTGGCCGAAAAACACCCACATGCATCCACAAATAAACGAGCCAAGGCTGCCGCCAGCTCTTTAGGATATTCTGCTTCCTCTGCCGTACGAAACTGCCCCTTCTCATCCACACCCCATGGACGATGTTCATGGTCGCCCGGACAGAACTTGCTCAACGACTCAAGCCCTGGAACGGTTCCCAAGAATGACGTGAGCTTGGGCCTGCTTCCACCGTAAGCGCACGCATGCAAATCACACATGTGGCCTAAAGACAGCAAACGCGTCATACACGGCAGTTCCCAAAACCAGCTGTTAGTTGGATTCTCAATCGTCCATGGAATGCGAAGAGTCGTCAAAAGTTCACAAAAATCGGCAGTCCCCAAATAGATCTGATTGGCAAGCTCGACACGTTGACGGTGTGAACCTTTCAACCAAGGAAAGCCCATGGCATGCTCGGCCGAACGCAAGGGTGGCGGGCCAAGAGACCCGTCTGCCAATGGAATGCCCCTGGCCTTCGAGCACGTCCCGCACGGAGGGCCGATATGAAAGGCCCGAATCAAACCCTTCTGCGCACACTGCTTCAGGTACGCCCAAGATTCATGCCGAGCTAAATCCAATTGCACCACACGAGCATAAGGCGTGTGTCTGTTGCCAGAGTGATCCAGAGGTACGGCCTGCATGCCCAGTTGCATCACAGAAGAACTCAAAATTGCACTGCCTGCGCAGCCTTCCAAGAAAAATCCAGAACTCGCATTTGCACTCTCCTTTGATGCAATTGGCAGTGAAAAACTTGCATGTCCCTTGGCATCTTCGCCAGGGGTGACATGGGCCTTGCCGCCTTCGCGGTGCCTCACGACGACAGTTGTCCCTTCGAGACAGCTGTCATCCCTCCCAGCTTCATGGAGACCATCCTCCCCTTGGGGATAGCCACCACTCGGACCTTTGTCGGCTTTCCAACACGAGTCCAAAAACTCCTCGTCTCGTCGACTGCCACCTTCGCGGCGCGACGACTCTTCGTCATCGCCTTCGTGCCCAACGGCGGTTGCAGGGCCCATCGACCCTGCATCCACTTGTCAGTTTTGCTTCTTGGCTTTTGGACACTCAACAGCTGGATGCTGCTTAAAGCAATCACGCACTGCACAAGCATGTAAACCACGCTCACATTGCTGTCGCGAAACAGGGTTGTCACAACGTCCAAGGTTGTAGCCGAAACACAACCGAGTACCTCGAGTGGTGCATGAGACGCACCCCAGCTCGAGAAGCTGCGGAGGCAAAACAGTTCCCTTGCCCTTTGACTTGCCACCTTTGCCCTTTGCAGGGGCAGAGGGAAACTTCTGCTTCTTTGATGGCGATCCACCTGCTGCATCCCGGGACACCGAACTTCTCGGGCCCTCGGACTTTCCTTGCATGGGCTGCAGCAGGTGCTGTACTTCAGAAGATCGCATAACTTCTTCAAAGACCAAATCGAGCGGTCTGCCACTCACCTTGGCTTTGAGCCCTCCGTTGCACTTTTCTGAAAGGCATGCGAACAGCTTGCGATCCGCGTCCCTCAATTGCGAAATGCTCACACGCAAGTACCCAGCTGGCGGTGTATGCAATCTGGCAGCCATGAGAGCTTCACTCCACTGCTCATGAAACGAAAAATTCAAAAGGTTGGCCTGCTCCATTGCCAAAGCACGACGAGTGAGACAGTAACGGATCAACAGTTCTGTCGATGTGTCCGCCTCTTCCGTCGTCTCGTTCTTCTGGATTTTGAGCATGCCATTCTCAATCTTGAGACCCGTCTCTTTCTTTCCATGCAACAGTTCACTCTCTCGAGACGTGCATTTATTCCATTCCAGGTAGCGGAGCCTGTCCGCATCGTAAACTCCAACAAAGAAGTCCACTAGCGAGTCAGAAGGCTCAGTCGGCCCTCTTATCGAAACTCCCGCCAGCCTCTTGCGCTGGGATTCCAGCCTCTCTGCCCTTTCTGCAACGGCCAGCTTCCTAGAGCTCAAATCTTCTCCAGATTCAAGCTGCTGCTTAAGTTCGGTCGCCACAATCCCATAGCCTTCGCTGTGGAGGCGCCTCAAGCAAGCCATCTGACCAAGCCCCGGTTCTGCACCGAGGGCTTTTGTCATCACACTGACAAAGTCGGATTCCGTGCCGCCAGGAACATAAGCTGAGCAAAATGCAAACTGAGCAAGAGTCTTGAGGCCAGCTTGCACCAGCTTTTCATGATCTGCCTCCTCTAGGCCAACGGCAAGGCATCTGGCCTTAAACACAGCTGAGCTCTCTGCATAGCTAGCCATGACTCTCGCGCAACCCTTGTTCGAGCATCTCATGCAGAGAACCGACATGTTCGTTCCGTCTTAACGCGGTCGAATTCAACTGCCGACACTTTCAAAATACATGCAAATTGCTCAACGTCACAGCAACCAACCGCAACCCCGAAACTCTTAAAAAAAAAAAAAGACAGCACGGATTCACAAGGCTCGGACCAGAAACAGAGCATCTGTTTTCTCACTTGAAGCAAATGCTGCAACTCGGATACATGAATTCGGGTCTCTTGCCCAGCCTGATATACCGCACATTGATCTTCCTGCCGCAGATAAACTCGGAACCTCCTTCATCCGCAGTCCTGTGAAGATACCTCGAGACACGGTGTCTAAAATATTCGCCATCTTCACTCCCACGAATGTCATCAGGCTCCCACGTTCCAACAATCTCCTCCACGGCAGCTTCTTCAGCCTCATGATCTTCGGATTCCTCGTCTGCCGACGATTCCGACGACGAGCTTTCAACGCCTTCCGGCTGCGGTGCCTCCACGCCTTGCGGGCGGCTGAAATATCCAGACCTGGTTTCGTCAGGTTTGAAAACATCCGAATTGATAGCATCAACCATTTCCTTGAGGTGTCGAAGAGGGCCACTTGCCGCATCTCGAGAATAGGTAAGTGCAGACTTGTCCTTGGAAGCGCTGTGGTAGCCCAGCAAACGCCTGTCACTCAAAGACATGCCATACCTCGCAGCCCATGCCAAAAAGGTTGCTTTCAAAGAATGCGTGCCCTCATCCACATGACTCTTGCTCGGCCTTGCTTTGTCAAGGATCTGTCGCAGCCAATCGCTGGCCTCCCCAGCCTTCAGCGGCGCCTTTGAAAAGCCGCCACCTTTCACTGGCGCAGGCAAGAGCGGACCAGGTTGACCGTCAAGACCAAGTTCTTTCCTCAACTGCATCCATTCCCATTGCCATTCATAGCCCGAAAAATTGGTAAGAAGACCAACCACAGGAAGGAACCTCGTCTTCTTCTCCATCGTCGAATTTGTCTTGCACCTCGTCGCTCTGCCTTCAATGAAACCATTCTCAAACTTGTTCTCGACAAAGTCCAACTCCAACTTATCAATCGACAAACAATCGCTATACCTGCATCTCGTGTAAATACATAGCAAGAAAAAGCCAGCCGCAAGCCTGTCAGCTTGATTGACAGTCGGATTGCAAACGTATTTCTCAAGAGCCTTCACGTCTTCCAGGTGCAGCGGAGGCCTCTGCTTCAACCTCCTCTTAGTGACATAAAATTCTGAAACCGCTCCTTTCACCCTTCCCGAAGGCAAAACATTCTCAACCCCCTTGAGGCCCAAGACATAGTATGCAAAAGCCAGGGACATCGTCAGAGACCTCGGGAAAGTTGCAGCGTGCGCAGTTCCATCTCGAATGAAAGCATACACCTGCTTCTCCTCGACGGAAAGAATTTCATGCCTTTGTCACGCCAATACTTAGCGTACCTGATGAGAGGCCCCGCGCGATTGTGCAACGTCGAAGTCGCCCTGCTTGCCAAGGAGTCCTTGATTGACATACAAAGCGCTGCCTCAAAGCTGCAAGACTCATCATCGTCTTCTTTGACTCTGTCTACAACTTTCCATGCATCAGGGTTGTTCGCAACAAGAGCCGTCCACTTTACCAAGGCCGCTTCTCTCTCTGCTGCCAACTTGGGTTCCCAGCCGATATCCTTGGAGGGCTCCACAAGCCTGTTGCATAAGGTGGCCTGAAAGACTTCGAGGCCACGCTCAGCTGTAGAAGGCTGAAATTTCGGAATAGGTGGCATCAAACCTACAGGCCTAGGGATAGCATGGTTCCACCAGCACAGTTTGTCACAAACTGACTCATGACTGAATTCCCAAGGCATCTTGCGTGCTGACTTGCTCATTCTGCTCCATGATGCATGTACATGCATTTGATAAACATCTGCATCAAACTCGGCACCTTTTAACCCCCCCTTGTCTGCACCACCGGTGACTACAGCCCAGGAAGAGCTCGAAGAAGAGCCAACAGGGGAATCCAATTGCAACCTGCGCTTCACACGGTCGGGCGCAGTCATACGTCACCAAACAACACCAGGTCACTCCAAACGCCAGCACTGTGAGAGACGACGCAAAAGCGAGCGCTTGTAGCACTGCAAAAAGATCCCAGACAAATGGAAAAGCCTCTGCAATTTCCGCAAAGATTTCAGCTGACGAATAATACGTGACCAGTTGACAATAGCTCGATGACCACGACGCCGCAAACAGTTACCCATGTGCCGGCTGGAAGAAAACAAATTCAACTCACTGTTTGTTGGCACACCATCGCGTCCCTTTGGACCCTCGTGCCAAAATGCCACGACACCCTTGAGCCAAAATGGCTCGAATTAGCCTGGGTTCCTCCCTCAGCGCGTTTCACTACTGCTCGTTCACGATGTCCATCTTTGCTGCTGGAGGCTTCCTGCATCTCCAGCTTCTTGTGTGCACGTAGTTCCTCGTTGTCAGCATCGAGTTGGCGCACAAAACTCTCTTCTTGCTTGAGCGTCGCCTCTCTTTCCTTCAGTTGTCCCTGAACCAAGAGAGGCTAAAAGACTCTAATTTTCGCCTTCGCAAAAGAGTCTCTAATGTATATCGGGCTGTTTTGAAGGTTGTCATGATTACTGGTTTCGTGATATTTGCGACCGCGGGCGGGCCCCATTTGCATCGCGATGTGCCATAGAAAAGCAGTTCAGGGCAGCTTTGCCCAGGGCATGCGCCGGCTTCAACGTGTGATTACATGGCTCAGACGCATTGGGTGAAAAGTTCGTGGCAGCTCAAGACACATCCAGGTTAGTTGGCTAATTTGCTGTGTCTACAGAGTGTATGGCTGCTCAAACAGTCAATGTGAGTTCACCGTTAGCATGTGCAATCTGCTAAGAGGGATTCCGAGGGGTTCCCCTATGTGTGCCAAGGGTTTGGGAACACATAACTGACCGTGCTCGCTTGCGCAGAGCCCAGCGGGAGAACTCAAGGGGCCCAAACCGAGAAGGGGAAACCCTAAGTGTTCGAATTTTGTTTTGTCGCGCCGTGCCCAAGAAAACGTCTGTCCTTGTCACAGGGCCATTGCAGGAAAATACTTTCAGAACGGATCTACAAAGCCCCTATTTTTTGATGCATCTTTGTCCGTGCTTGTGGGACGCACAATGTAGGGAACAGTATTGACAACCCTGGACATTCAGTTGATCACGCTACTGGGTGGCGGTTCGTCTCTTGACCTTGAATATTTGCGTTTCAAGTCATTTCGGCGCTGTCGCGCTTGCGGGATTCCACGTCCACTTGTGGAATTGCATGGCCGCATTTCACGAAATCCCGGTTCGCAGCCATTTGGTGATTTCACGGCCAAAAGAAATCCTGAGAGAACTCCACGCAGTCTGTCAGCCAATGGTCAATTCAGACCTGCAAGGGCCTGCGCGAATGTCCTGGACACGCGCGACCGATTTTTAGGGGCTTGCGCGCCAGAGTTCCGCTTTCCGGAACGATGTTCTTGGCAAGATTACCTGCAGTCAATGGAGCCACGTCCCTCCACGAAAACCCGGAAAAGAAGCTAAACATAAAGAAAGCCGGGGTGCTCCTGGAAATCAATTTCCACTTCCTCGGGACGCCCGCAAGCACACCCTTAGTCATCAGTGGCTTGCAGCGCTCGTCCCAGGCGCGCTTCACAAATTGCGTGCGGCAAGTTCACGCGGCTCTTGCGCCTCAAGCTCTCAAGTTTCAGGGGCCATCTTTGGGATTGTGGTTGGCCGATTTTGGGCGTGAACTTCTGACATTCAGGACTGGCGACCCCAATTCTGTTTGTTCGGCTTTTCGTGTTTTTTCTTGGGGGATGGGGGCTCGTGAACTTGCGTGAACTTGCGTGAAAAAGACTCTAAACTACGGTGTTTTGCCGTGAACTTGCGTGAACTTTCGTGAACCTTGGAATTCGCATTTCCGATTGCTTAAAAAACAATTTGGCGGCCAGCTGTGGGGTTTTCGCGGCCCATTTACGGATATTGGCGGAATTTCGCGGCCATTTCTGCTCGTGCCCATGGCTTCACGGTCTTTCTCGGCCATTTGCTAAAAACGGCGCACGACCCCGCACAAGACGTTCGTGCGCATGTCCAAGTTAACCCTTTAAAGCCTTCCACTCCTACATTCGTTCAACCCGAATTCGCGCAAATGCTTCAACGCGACTAAGACCTGTCCAAACTTCGTCCAGCATGCGAACCCTTGAAAACCTCAACTGGCCGTGAAACCCATTTCTAGAGATGAATGATTGCCCAATCGTGAGGAAATGAATAACCGGGAATTGCGTAGCAATCCCTTGTATTGAGCTGCGCCTTTCCGCAGAGTGAGAGTGGAAGACTTTTTAGAAAAAGCGCCGACGGCCTGAGCGTTTTCCAAGAAAACGATGCGAGAGTTGATGGCTTTTGGCTTTAGCGCCAAAAATCAAAGAACATAAGCCTTTACGAGTACCTTGATGAAAGTTGGAAAAGAGGAAACGCATTGAGGACAATGGCTGGGAAAAAAATTTAAAAAAAAAACAACATCGAAAGGGTCCATGGCGCCGAAGTGCCCCCCAAAGGTTACGCCACTTTCGGGCCCTTACAAGCTAAAGGCGCATGAGACGGGCGAGTCGCTTTAGACATGTTTAGAATGTCCGTGCGCCATTCTTTCTTAGGATTGTGTCGATTGACCCCAAGGCTTGCTTTTGGCGCAGACACAAGTTATCAGGGCAGGTGTGCAAGCTAACCTCCCTCAACCTCTCCCCCCCTGGATCCCGCCTGTTCTCGTTTTGTTGGCTGCCAAGGTTGCAGTTTAAAGGTATACGTGCGTTGCTCGCTGGCGCTCACAGCCTTGCACTCACGCAACTGAACTCGGCGTGCCCTATACGACACTGGGTCCTCTACAACGATAGATCCAGCTTGACAAGCGTTTGGCCTTGGAAATTGCATGACGTCATCTTGCGTCGGCGCAGCCGGTTGCGGCTTAAATTGTCATTGCAGTGGCCTCGGCTGCTATTTTTTGGAACCAGCTGGCCCATCCATTGCGGCCAGTCGCCGAATAACGACCCTTCGGCGCAATCTGCAGGATCGCAAGAGTTTGCTACTCGACCGGCTCAAACACAAAAGCGATACATTAGCGCCTCGGGCTCTAAGCTATGTAGTTTAGTGTCTTTTAGCCTCTCTTGGAAGCTCATGCATCTCCTCGAGGTACTCATCGTACACTCCCTTGGCTGTCTGTCTCCAGTACTCAGCCTCCTTCGACTTCTCGTCCATCGTGCACCGTTCCTCTTGTTTCTCTTCTTTGACCTGGGCTAACTCCAAGATCGCATCCTGACGATGACCACCTTCGACAGCAATCATCTGGTCCTTCATCGACACGTCGAACTCATACTGTTTGACGATCTCTTCTTTTTCGCGAAGCAAGCAATCTGCTCTCTTCGATTCCTGTTCCGCAAATACTGTAACGTCATTCAGCCTCGTCATCAGCTGTTCCCTGGAGTCCTCCAAAGAGTACGTCTCGGGGCGCTTGACGAGTGCATGCTCCAACTGTGATTTCAGTCTTTGGACCATCTCCTCCTCGTTGAACTTCTCGATAGATGTAGAAGATTCTATGCCTCTGATCTGTTGCTGATAAGCTGATATCTGTTGTGAAGCCTCACGGTGTATCTGATTTGCACGTATAGCTGATACCTGCGCGGCCGACTTCTCGCTTGCCATGTAGGATTTCATCAATGCAATCTCCCGCTTCTGCTCCATGATAGTTCCTTCAGCTTGCCTCATCTGTTGCATTATAATATTCGACTCCATGTCTTTCTTCTCCCCGTACTGAAATGCGTTCATCTCCCCCTTGCGCATCTGTTGGGCTTCTTCCTCAAACTTGCGCCATGCCTCAGCCATGTGGTGTTGGTGGTGACTCACTAGATGTCCCGACTGCTTGCTGGCAATCTCGCATCGTCTTTCCAGCTCCTGGATCCGGATGGTGCTTCCATAGTCTTCTTGGTTAAGATTCGCCATTGCTGCCGACATCTCATCAAGTGTCTTCTGATATTCCCCGATCTCCACCTCCATCTTATTCTTCTCTTTAATCACGGCGCGAAAATCTGCACTGGTGGGCGATTTTGACCTCCCACCCTTCGATGTCGATCTCACGCCCTTCTGCGACGTTCGTGGTGTCGCAGGCGAAGATGATGATCTTCTCGGTGGGGATTCTCTTTTCTTCGACTCCTGATGAACATCGATCTGCTTCCATGATCTTGTGGGAGTAGATATGTCGCTGAATAGCGCGGAACCTCCGCTCCCAGGTTCATCCTGTGAATCCGCAATCATATCCATCACCGCAGGAAGAGCCATCAATCCATTGGATCCCTCTGAGCTGCTGTTCCCAAAAGTTGCAGTACTTGGGCTCGCCGAAGACGCCATTGTACTGTGTATGTTATCGTTCCTTTATTGTCCCTGTACCCGCAATAAACCAGCTGTCTCCCAGTCCAGTGTAGAGCTTGTAGTTACGGCGGATAACCTGTCAAGAGACGGCAAGGTGACGTCCCGTGGGACGCTGTGCACCGAACCCTCAAGCTTCAATACCAACCACGTAGAAAGGTGTATACGGACGTTGCCGTTATAGCCGAACCCGTGTAAACGTTGTAAGGAAGAAGGAATGATAGTCACACCAGTAGTCCTGACAGTGCGGCGCAAGGCAGTTGTTTTCCTCCTAGTGCCAATCACGGATATCCGCAGTCACACATCAGATCTTGAACCTCAATTGTGTCTTGAGCCAAATGGCGATCAATGGAACTTGGGAAGCAACACCAACAAGGACCTCAGAACTGCTACCCAATTTCGGCATCATTGAGAGAACTTGCTACACCCCATTTTAATGGAAAGGTGAACATTTCCAAAAATGAAGGACAAAGGGATGCCTGTCTGGAGGGCCTGGAAAAGTCTGGAAATTCTGCTGAAAGGCACTGGAAAATGCTCAAGCTCCAGCTCATTTGCGCTGAAAATCGCGAAAGCCGAAGAAAAGCTAGCAGAAAAGCTTTCTTGTCGCGAAAGAAGCAAGGACCTCCCCGCGTGGCCTGGGGCACGCCCGTCTTCCTCGGACTAGCGCCAGGTCTTCTTGTTGCTTGGCGTTCAGGTTGGGCCGCTTGGCTTCCAGCCACCCGAGCTGGCCTGCCTTTGTCACAAGCGGGCGGACCGCGCTCACTCCCGGGCCCTCCTTTTGCATTGGCGCCTCCCTTGCTGGCTTTCTCCCCCTTGGCACGGGAGGCCTTGGCCGCCTCCTCTAGCTCATCGTGGTCTTCCACGGCCGGCTTGGCCGCCATGTCGGCGTAGTGTTGGGCGAAGTTCAGGTCGCCCTCGCGGGACGCGGCCGACCCACCCCAGACTTCTTTGGACAGCTGGGACATCTGTTCCGCGCGGGCGATTCGCTGCGCCTTGGCGGTCGCGTCCTCTGGCGTCTCTGCCTCGGCCTCTTCTTCCTCTTCTTCCCCAGCTTCGCCTGGCTGCGCGGCGCCTTTAATGCGCGTGGCTTGCGCCGCCATGAGGTCTTCTTCCTCGAGGGTTCGTCTTCGAACTCGTTCACGCTGTTTTACCGCGGCTTTCGCTCTTTCTTTCTTTTTCCTTCTTGGTTCTCTTTTCTCTTTATTTCCTTTTTTTTTCTTGACTGTGCGCGCGCGTGTGTATGCGCGATTGCGCGCGCGCAGTCGCAACCAACGCTCAAGACGCCACTGAGTCTGTAAACACGTCAAAGAAACGGCAGCAGCAAACCCCTGAGCGACAACTGTTCGCGGCATCCAGATAATGTCAGCAACATTCTCACACAGTAAAATTGAGGCGGCGCAGTAAAAAAGGAAAACACTTTCTGCCGAATCCTCGAAATGTCTAATGTTGGATTCTCCAAGCCTCATAATTTGGAGCCTGGAGTCCAACATATCCAAGTACACAGTCCTTTCCAAATACGATTTTGATCCGAATTGAATTTGCGTATTGAATAGAATTTAGTAAGCACATAGTTCACCACCATTCATAATTCGCCATAATGTCTATATCAGATCAGAATTTGAGCAGGAATACATCTCCAAATAAGGAAAATATCATTGCGGTAGAATCCAAATATACTTTAATGCAGACAAATTCAATTAGCTTTTGAACATAATAATTTAATCAAGAATCCATCCCCAAATACAACTTGAATTGGAATATAGCTTATTCTGCAAATAAATCACTTGGCCTTTGCAAACAAATTTTATTAGTAACTCATTCCCAAATATGATTTAGCTTAAATGTGGCTAAACAAATAAAGGGCACATATCCCCAGACTCCCAAACTTGGTCTGGAGATGTTTGGCATGTGCAGGTCTCAGAGCTTTCATTTTCAGGAGATTTTATGCTTTTGGGTCTGTGCAGGTTACAGAGCTCAACGCTGCCAAAAACGACATGTTTTCAATGTTTTTTTCCCTAGCGTGCTCAAAACCGCTGTAAAAACCAGTGTTTTCCAACAAAGCCAGACTTGAATCCGAAAACGGAATCCGTTTTCGCTTTGCTGCCTTTCAAGCCTCAAAGAACCAGACATCTGCTGTCATATAGAACCTAAAAACCAACAAAAACACTGTGTTTTACAGTGTTTTCAGGCATTTGCAAGAAAGAGGCACACGTAGCAGAGTTGGCACCTTCAACTAGAAGAAGGCAAAGGTAGGCCCTGGGGGGGGGGGGTGACCATATATATATATATACATTTGTTAATTTATATTTTATATATATATATATACACACGCACACGCGCGTCGTTCTCTTTTTTTTGCGCGCGATCGACGCGTGTCTAAGTCAATCACACAAACGCGCGCGCAACTCTGCACTCATATCTCAAAAATCTCAAACATACAAAAACAATTAGGACGCGTCGCGTATTACATAGCGGGCCGCGCGCGTAAATGTCGCGACGGATATCCGGAGACGAGGTTCAAATCGCAACCCGACCGCGCGACAAGGCGCTGACGAAAGCGAGGCTTAATGGCCGCCTCCACAATATTCGATCTATAACCGAGCCATTTCCGAAAACCCGTTGCGAAGGTCTTGAACTAGCAAGCGCGTCGCGATTCGCCACGCGTTGAGGCGTTTGCCTATACGTGATAACTACGAAAACGGATCGTCGCGATCGCGTCGTTTTTTAGTCATATTTATTTTCAAATGATTGCAACTCGTTTAATTATTGATATAGTTATTTTTATTTTCTCGCTGAACTGCGCTGTGACACTTCACGCGTGTCGCGCCCTTTGACGAACCTGTAAGCGCGTCCGCCAAAGGGCGCGTCCGCGTCTGTATTGCGATTCGTTTGAAACACGCCAGCTGAACAAACGCGCAAGAGGTTAGATCATTGTTAGTCTAAAAAGGGCCGAACACGCAGCAAACTGTTTCAATTATGGCGCGTTTCAAACTAGCCGCGGCTGCTGCGTGCCTCTTCCGACTTCGGAGGAGCCTTCAGCGCGCCCACTTTGACTCGAAGCTTTCGCTTCAAGTCCTTCTCCAGCCATTTTTTGTATTTGGCTATAATGCCGCGGGCCTCGTACTGTGAGAGGGCCACTTTGCCCTCTACGCAGTCCTCCGCGGTCTTCTTCGCATGTGCCTAAGTTTGACACTGCAAATCTGTCACTCGCGTTTTAAAACCCTGAAGGGCCCTGACAAAACCAG